>OW240913.1:55352538-55375625 GCA_933207985.1 Pelobates cultripes | reverse complement strand
CGGGTTGTGATCTGTGAGCAAGGCAAATTGTTGTCCATATAAGTAGGGCTGGAGTTTCTTGAGGGCCCACACTACCGCCAGGCATTACTTCTCGATGGTGGCATAGCTTACTTCCCTGGGTAGTAGTTTCCGGCTTAAGTAAGCGATTGGATGTTCGCCGCCATCGGCCCCGACCTGGCTCAGCACTGCTCCCAATCCAAACATAGAAGCGTCTGTATGAACGAGAAAGCGTTTAGTTGGATCGGGAGCGGCAAGTACAGGTGAATGAATTAGGGCAGTTTTCAGTTCTTGGAATGCCTTCTCACACTCTGGGCTCCAGGTCACTACTTTGGGCAGGTTCTTCTTGGTGAGATCAGTAAGGGGCTTTGCTAGGGCGCTATAACTGGGCACAAATTTATGGTAATAACCGGCGGTCCCTAAAAAAGCTAAAACCTGGGTTTTCGTGCGAGGGGTAGGCCACTTAGATACGGCCTCTATCTTAGCAGGTTCTGGCTTTTGCTGCCCACTGCCTACCCGGTGGCCCAAGTACTGCACTTCCGCCATCCCTACATGGCACTTGCTGGGTTTTAACGTGAGACCTGACTCCCTAATGTGGTCGAGGATGGCTCCTATATGAGTTAAATGCTCATCCCAGGAGTTGCTAAAGTTCGCTATATCATCTAAATAGGCGCAAGCGTACTCCTGGGATCCGTCCAGAAGCCGATCTACCATCCGCTGAAAGGTAGCCGGCACGTTCTTCATCCCGAATGGCATTACCTTAAATTGGTATAGCCCAAATGGGGTGACGAATGCGGACTTTGGGATGGCATCCTCGGCTAGTGGGATCTGCCAGTATCCTTTGCACAAGTCTATTGTGGTGAGATACTGGCCCCGGGCCATTTTATCTAGGAGCTCATCGATTCTAGGCATAGGGTAGGCATCAGAAATCGTTTTATCTTTAAGTTTCCGGTAGTCGACGCAGAAGCGGGTGGTTCCGTCCCGCTTCGGCACCAGCACTACCGGTGAGGCCCATGGGCTATCTGAGTGTTCTATCACTCCTAACTGCAGCATTTCATCAATCTCCTTCCGCATATGATCTTTTACAGATTCGGGTATGCGGTAGGGGGTTTGCCGAAGGGGGTGTTGCCCTGGGGTTTCTACCCTGTGGGTAGCCAGGGGGGTATATCCGGGCTGATTGGAAAATGTATCCCCTTTCTCTCTGATCAGCTCTAGTATTTGAGCTCGCTCTCTAGTACTCAGCCTGTCTCCTAGCTGTACTTCCCCTAATTTTGTGTCAGGCCCCCCTTTTTCTAATAGGTCCGGTAGCGGTAAGTTGTCTGGGTCCTCGGCAGCTGAAGCACATATGGCAGTTACTTCCTCCGGCCGCTCGTGATACGGCTTCAACATGTTAACGTGGAGCATGCGTTTACCGCCCGCTCCCGTACATGAGGCAATTATATAAGTGGTGTCACATACCTGTTCAACCACTTTATAAGGGCCCTGCCATGAGGCCTGCAGTTTGTCACTTTGGACCGGCTTCAAGATTAGCACCTTTTGCCCTATTTGAAAACTGCGGTCCCTGGCTCCCCTATCGTACCATCTGCGCTGTCGTTGCTGGGCCGCCTGGAGATAGGACCGTACTGTCTGGATTAGGGTCTCCAAGCGCTCCCTGAATTCTATCACATATGGGACGATAGGGGTACCGTTACTGGTGACAGTTCCTTCCCAGTGTTCCCTAATGAGTTCCAAAGGACTCCGCACTCTCCTTCCAAATAGTAATTCGAATGGCGAGAACACTGTGGACTCCTGGGGTACCTCTCGGTAAGCGAAGAGCAGGTGGGGAAGAAACCTTTCCCAGTCCTTCTGGGTATCCATGAACGTACGGAGCATTTGCTTTAATGTTCCGTTGAAACGTTCACAGAGCCCATTGGACTGGGGGTGATATGCTGAGTTTACAATAGGTTTCACCCCACATGTTCTCCATAACTGGTGAGTAACTTCTGCCGTGAATTGGGTACCCCGATCCAAGATAATCTCCTTAGGAAACCCCATTCGGGAGAATATCCGGATCAGGGCATCCACTATAGTTTCGGCATGGATATTAGTTAGGGCCACTACCTCTGGGTACCGGGTAGCATAGTCTACTACTGTTAAGATGTACTTTTTCCCGGACAGACTGGGTTTTGCTAGGGGTCCAATTATATCAACAGCTACCCTACTAAAGGGCTCATCTATTATGGGAAGGGAGTGCATTTTTGCCTTGTATCGGTCTCCTCTCTTCCCTACCCTCTGGCACGTATCGCAAGTTTGGCAATACTGCTGGATATCTTTGGAAACCCCTGGCCAAAAGAAGTTTTGGGTCAAACGGTGTTTCGTCCCACTGACGCCTAGGTGTCCTGACAAAGGGATGTCGTGGGCAATACGTAACAATTCTTGTCTGTACTTTTTGGGCACTACTAATTGCGTGAGGGTCATGGGTACAGATCCTGCTACTACCTTCTCTGCGTACCTGTACAATAATCCTTTCTCCCAAGCATATCTCTCGCCCTCTAACCCCGCCTTATTCTGCGTAACCCTATCCCGGTACCTGCAAGGACGGGTCGGTGACTACTTCAGTACCAAATTCTAAGGGGGGAGCCCAGGGGACAAAAGGGGGTGTAGGACTGTTGCTTACCTGAGCCTCAGAGTGTTCAGAAGATGCGGTAGTGCGAGCCTGCTGCCGTGTTACAACGGGTAGCGCTTCCTGCGCGGGGTGCTGAGAAACAAAAGCGGAGGTCAGCTCCCCCAAGTCGTTGCCCATAATGACATCAGCTGGTAGATCCTGCATGAGGCCCACTTCCACATTCCCTGACCCCGCTCCCCAATCCAATTGTACCTTGGCAGTAGGAATTTTGTAAATAGCTCCCCCTGCCACCCGAACTGCCACATATTCTCCAGTGAGCTGGTTCTTGGGAACTAGGTGATTGCGCACCAGAGTTATGGTGGCCCCAGAGTCGCGAAGACCCTGGAGGCGCTTTCCCTCTACGTGCACCCCTTGGCGGTGTCCCTGCCGGTTGTCTGCAGCCGCTTGTGTTGGGTTGACCTCATGGAGGGTGCCCACCGGTTCTTCATTGGACCCGGCCCAGAAGTGAGGTTGTCGGGGCTAACTCTGGTAGCAGTGTACTGCTGCCCGGTTTGCAGGGGAATTGGTTGGGGTATTCCACGTGGGGCGTTTTTTGTTCCTGGGACAGTCTCTCTGCATGTGGCCCTGCTGGTTACACGTGTGGCACCTGATGAAAGATCGGGCATTGTTGTACCATGGAGGGGTTTGGTAGTTCCCACCACCCGGACGCAGTGATGGGGTGAGGTTAACAGTGGGAGGTGTGGTAGCAGCACCCAAGGTGGGCCGTGACTGTGCCCACTGTGCCCTTCTGGCATCTTGGTACTCATCTGCCAACCTGGCTGCGTCGGTTAAGGTGCGTGGTTTCCGGTCTTGCAGCCAGTTTTGTAAATCCGGGGTTAATCCCTGGAAGAATTGCTCTAGTAGCAGTAACTGTAGCATATCCTCCACTCTGGTTGCTTGCGCTGCTTGTACCTATCCTTTGCCCACCCTAGTTAAGCGGTGTGCCCACTCCATGTGGGTATCTCTCTCCGTCTTTCGGCTTTCTCTGAACCGCTGCCGGTATGCCTCTGGAGTGATGGTATACCTGGTCAGGATCGCCTGCTTTACTTTCTGGTAATCCCTGCTGTCCTCGTCTGGCATGGTGCAGTAGGCTTCTGCTGCCTGGCCCGCTAGCTTGCCCACCAGCAGGGGTACCTGGTCAGCAGCGTCAATCTCGTGTAGTTGGCATAACTTCTCAAAGTCATGCAGGTAGCCATCAATGTCCTCGGTTTCCACATAACTTTTAAAAGCATGGTATGGAATTTTAGGCTTTCCTTGTACTATGCGTGGTGAGGTTGGAGACCCCTCTCTGGACCTCCGGTCTGCCTGCTGCTTTGCCATGACGTATTGGTGAACATCTGCCATAATCCTTTCCAAGGTTTCTATGGGAGGTGTATCTGGGAAGAAGGCCAGTCTGCTTTGGAGTTCTCTTCCAAACTCATTCTGTGTGCTGTCCATAAGAGGTGCTGCAGCAGCTGCCCGGTCTCCCTCCATGAGTTCAGCAATAAGGGTAGCTTTGGCTTTATTGCTGGCAATAATTCCCCTTGCTTCTAATAGCTCTTTTAGCGTGGCCCGTTTCAAGCTGGTATAATCTGTCCCCATTCACTATCCGTTCGGGTATATTCACATACCCTTTCCTTTCGGTTCCATACGAATAGCAAATTTCCACGAATGGCTGTAACTGCCGAACAACGGTCTGCTGTGAGGTTTGAATCCCGTCGCTTGCCACCAATTGTAGCGGAGGAGCAGGGGTTAATCCAAGGGTTCTCCGCTGGGAACAAAGATTCAGCATACAAAGTCACAGGAACACAGCATAATCCACCTCCCCAAGGACTAGACGACACATAGTCTGGGAGTCAACTGATAGCTTTAATCACAGGTCTGCTTTTATGCATTTCTCCCATGCAAGGGAGGTAACTTTCATAATTTGTACAGTAACCAATTGTAACCCGGTCACCTCCCCTCACTCTCCTCCCCTTAGATTAACAGTTAAACAGATTAGTGGGGACAGATTTTCCCCACTTTCTGGATGTCCCCTAAATACATGGGGTACAGGGACAAATAAGGGGTCCCCTGGTAGGTCTGATCTGGGTGAGCAACATACTTGAAATTCACCCAGATCGGACCATGGGTTCAGGAGTTGCAGACTGTTAAAGATTTGACCGACCGCAGGGACTCAGTAGCCGAAAACAGTTCCATGCATTCTGGCCCTGTGGTCGGTCTATTTCAGTGAACCACAAATACTGAACGGTTAGCCATCCATGCGATTGATACCATTCGTATGATTCCCCTCGTTTAGGGGAATCTATCTACCGAACGCCGGGGCGTTCGTGTGTTAGATTCGTATTGTCGGAGCATGCTGGAGGTCTTAGCGGTGCTTGGTTAGTCGAATGCCCGGTTTGAGTTCCAGGCGTTCGACAACCAAGTACCGCTGTTCGTGCGTAAGATGGCCGCCGCCACGTGTTCGGTAGACAAAATGGGGGCCACACATACAGGTACTTAATTCCCTTCGCAACAATGTATCACTCTGTTAATGGGAAACACACGACCACCCCGGGGTGGTCTCCCGTTCAGTAGTTTCAGACATTCGAATAAAAACATTACAATACCATGAAAGTCAATTCGTGTGGTTATTCCCTTGGTGAAATACACCTATTCACACAGAATAATTAGTCCAAGTGGCAGGGTTTGTCACACACATGCTCAGCATCATATCCAGAGGTTGTCTTTGGGAAATAGATGTATGAGTGCTGCCAGCATTGCTGCAGAGGTTGAAGAGGTGGGGGGTCAGCCTGTTAGTGCACAAGGTTTCTAACATCCACCAGCTCCATGATGTAGTCATGGAGGAGTGGAAGAGGACTTCAGTGGCAACCTGTGACGCTCTGGTGAACTCCATGCCCATGAGGGTTAAGGCAGTGCTGGAAAATAATGGTGGCCAGACAATATACACTATGGGCCCAATTTGGTGTACTCACTTTTGTTGCCAACGGTTTAGACATTAAATGTGTGCGTTTAGTTTGAGGGGACAGCACATTTACACTGTTATACAGGCTGTACACTTACTACTTTACATTGTAGCAGAGTGTCATTTCTTCAGTGTTGTCACATGAAAATATATAATAAAATATTGATAAAAATGTGAGATACTGTATGTGTGTGTATATAAAAATATATATACAGAAATCCCCTGCACTCATGCTTTTGGTACTCCAATGCCAGGCGCTATACCGGGGCTCCAATAGACACAAAAATCCAAAGGCTGCTCTCCGGTCTTTAAAACGAAAACTTTATTGAAAAGGTTTAAAAATAACGACCAATGTTTTGGTCCCCATTCGGGACCTTCCTCAGGGTCAAGCTATATATAAAAAGATATCCTCTTTATTGTAAGGTAACAATTTAGGCCGATGTTTCAGTTCCCTAAGGAACTTTCATCAGGAAATATTGTATCTAAAGTGCTGCCAAGCACCAGATACCAGAAATCGAGTTGGAGTGCAGGGGATTGGACTGTATATGTATATTATACCTTAATATTATACCTATATATTATACCTTAATTCGCAAGTAAGTAGGGATTTAAACTGCAGTTGTTGCAAAATTACATCATAAAAGGCTATTCACTAACTGATGTAACTCTGCTACCATAACAGTTAGTGAAGGAATACATTTCCAATGAGGCAATTCTAGCTATACCCATAGTTCCCTTGCTTACATATGTCCATATGGCCTTCCTTAAAGATATCCATACTTTACCATGTTTATGTCCATGCCTCACAACTCCCTCCACTCTATGTATGGCAGAAAAGTTTATTTCATCCAAACATAATACAAGTTTGGGGTTGGACAAATTTTATGTATGTTGTGGTTTAGCTAGTCTGAATTTTGCTCACTGAAAAACATTCGGGAAAATGAATCAGGAGAGTCTAATGGCTCTTTTTAGGTACCACAGTCTGAATCGTGTATCAAACTGAACATGTTTATCAATAATTTTTTATGATTAGTCTATATGGCAGTTTGGAAATTGTCAATTCTGATAATTACCTGATCGTTCCAAATTCAGACCTATTGCAGTTTGTTATGAAACAATCTCTAAGTTTATTCCTCTTTCTCCTCCAGCCATATCTACAGAGGGAGAGGTGAAACAAGATTCTACAACAGCAATAATTACAAAGCAGAGTGAAAGGCCTACATGGCAGACCCTTAAAAAAAAAAAAAAAAAAGACTGTTGCTAGTCAGTGGCGTACACACAACCAATGGGGCCCCGGTGCGAAAACTGATCCGTGGCACCCCCCCGCTTACTCTGCGTGGGCTGGGTCCGCAACACAGGGCTGCGACCCCTGTGACCGCGGTATGTGCACCAGTGCATGCAAATGCACATATACTTAAAGGACCACTACAGACACCCAGATCACATCAGCTCAATGAAGTGGTCTGGGTGCCAGGTCCCTCTAGTTTTAACCCTGCAGCTGAACACATAGCAGTTTCAGAGAAACTGCTATGTTTCACTGAGGGTTAATCCAGCCTCTAGTGGCTGTCTCATTGACAGCCGCTAGAGGAGCTTCCGCGATTCTCACTGTGATTTTCATGCTGAACGTCCATAGGAAAGCATTGAGTAATGCTTTCCTATGGGCGGTTTGAATGCGCACGCGGCTCTTGCCACGCATGCACATTCGGAGCTGAGAGGCGGATCGGGTGCTTAAGACACACACACACTCTCACGAAGAGATGCATACACACTAGCTAACAGACACACATTTACTGACAGACACACACTCAGTGACAGACATACATACACACTCACTGACAGACACACACTCACTCACTTGCAAAACACACACTCATTAACAGACACACACAAACTAACACACTCAGTAACAGACACACAGTAACACACTCACTGACACACTCTAACACTAACACACACACACACACACTCTAACACTAACACACACACACACTCTAACACTAACACACACACTCTAACACACACTCTAACACTAACACACACACACACACACACTCTAACACTAACACACACACATTCTAACACCCACACTCTAACACAAACACACACACACACTCTAACACTAACACGCACTCTAACACACACACACACTCTAACACTAACACACACTCACACACACACTAACACACACACACTCTAACACTAACACACATTCTAACACACACACACACTCTAACACTAACACACACACAATCACACACACTCTAACACACACACTAACACACACACACTCTAACACTAACACTCACACTCTAACACTAACACACTCACACACACACTAACACACACACACACTCTAACACTAACACACACACACTCTAACACACACACACACTCACGTTTTAAAAAAAAAAATGGAATCCCCCCAGCCTTACCTGTGTGAATGCTGAGGGGATTCCATGGGGCCCAGTGGTGTCACCCGGTGGGCAGGCTGGCGGGTGCGCAAGGGAGCACTCTCCCCTGAATGCTTCCTGTTCAGCTCCCTTGCGCGCCGTGTAGGGATGCCGGAGCCGGAAGATGACGTCATCTTCCGGCTCCGGTATCAGTGCTGTGCGCAAGGGAGCTGAAGAAGAAGCACTCAGGGAGAGTGCTCCCTCCCGCACCCGCCAGCCTGCCCGCCGGGTGTCACCAGGGCCAGCCTCAGGGGGACTGAAGTGGCCGACTCCTGGGCCCTCCCAGGAGAAGAGGCTGGACACAGTGGGTACATACTGGGGTCGTAGGGCGGCCGGGCCCCCTGGGACTCCGGTATGTATGCCACTGTTGCTAGTGCTATGGAATATTTAAGTGCAGAAAATATCATAGAAGATTAGACATACCACTAGTGTCCAGGCTTAACGCTATTTAAGTACCTCCAATGGGGTTGAATTAGAGCACAATTAATGATATTGATCTTGGAAGTGGGAATTAGCACAGTTCATGAAATCAGAATCATGAATAATCTTTTAAACTATCTAAAAGGTTGAGCAGGTGGCAGGAAGAGAATAAGCAGAACAAGTCATGGTCAAGAACACAGATGCCATGGTAAATGGACGTCACAATCAGGGCCGGACTGGGGATACAAAGCAGCCCTGGAAAAAAAATTTGTGCCAGCCCCATAAGTCACTGCGCCATATATTGTCGCGTGTAATATGTAAGGCTATGTCTTGCCAGGACAGATGATTGAGTAATATATATATATATATATATATATATATATATATATATTGCTTTTCTAATATAAAATATTGGTCCTTTCAGGGTAAAACGTTTAATTATACAGTAAGCATACTCACATGCAGACACAGGCAATTTCACTGACATTTCAGTGACACACACAAGCTCATTGATACACAGCCTCATAGACAAACAATCTTACTGATATACATCAGCTCATTGACATAAAAACACAAGCTCACTCACTAGCAGGCACACGCATGCAAGCAAGCTCACTCACTAGCAGACGCACACACACAGCTTAATGTGGTGGTACTGGTGTCTATAGCATGTCCCTACAGGCTTTTCAACGTAAACACTGACTTTTCAGACAAAAGGCAGTGTTTACATTGCTTCAAAGTGACACTGCTAGTGACAGTCACTCAGACGGTCACTAGAGGTGCTTCCTGTGTTAGTGCCCTCCCGCCCTCGCGCGCTGCTGAATAAGACTGGTGCCGGAATATGACGTCATATTCCGGCGCCGGTCTCATTCAGCTGCGTGCTGGGGAGCAGAGCCAGCGCAGCTCGCGCAGCTCCCTCAGCGGCCGCCAGGACAAGTCCGCCAGCGGCCGCCAAAAACCTCCCCAGCGGCCAGGGGAGGGCTGGCAGCCTTAGGCCTGGGGGGCAAAACCAGTCAAGTAGACTGGTGCACCTGCCCAGGATCAGAGCCGGTGCAAGGATTTTTGCCGCCCTAGACAAAATAAAAATTTGCTGCCCCACATGTCACATCACAATGCCCCACCCATATGATCTGCCATATGAACTAACGCCAGTGCTGCACACAGTGTGTGTTTACATTAAAAAGCCTGCAGGGACCAGCTATAGACACCAGAACCACTTCATTAAACTATAGTGTCCCTTTAATGTGAGGTAAATTATAGATTAGTATCACTAATAATATACTAGATTGCCTACTTACAAGCAGATGAGGATGATGATGGGCTGCAGTTTGGCTCCACTGGTCTGGTGTAGAACAGGATCTCTGGAGGCTGTTTGCAACTGTGGTCACAAAATTCAATGTTCTGGGAGAATTGGAAGCAGCTCCATTTTTTGGGGCCCCTTACACAGCTCAAGGTCTGGGCCCCAGGGCCTGACGGTGAGTATGCCCATAAGGCCCACTCATAAGTTCCACCCACCCATGAGTTCGCTCACAGGGAGTGGAGTGTGTAGGGGATGTGTTATGTGTTATTGTAGAGGATCTAATATGTGTGCTTATGGTATGTAGTGTTAGGGTTACCAGTTTGTGCAGGTGATGTAGTGTGTTTGTGTGTAGTGGAAGCAGTGTGTATTTGTGTATAAGGGATGTATTATGTGTTTCTGGTTGTGTGTAAGGGGATGCATTGTGTGAGAATCTGTGTTTGTATGCATAAGGGTTGCAAGGTGTGTGTCTGTATGTGTGTGCATTGAGTGTAAGAGATGCATTGTGTTTCTGTGTGTATGTAAGAAAATAAGTGTGTGTGTTTGCATATGTGTGTACGGGTTTGCATTGTCTGTTTCTGTGTATGTGTGCAAAGGATGCATTGTCTTTGTGTGTAAGGGTTGCATTGTGTGTGTGTGTGTGTAATGGATGCATTGTGTGTTTCTCTGTGTGTAAGGGAAGCATGTTGTGTTTCTGTGTTTGTATAGGGATGCATTGTGTGTGTGTGCGCGCGTAGTGTGAAAGAGCTCCCTGTCTTGGCCCCTGTCCTATAGAGCTGCCCCTTCTTCTTATTCCCCCCCCCCCTCTTCTTATTCCCCCCCTCCTCCCTCTCTTCTTCTCCCCTCCCCTGTAGCGTGGCCGAGCTGCACTCCGGTCCGCGGTGGCCGGCCGGAGTGATAGGAAGGTGCACTCAGTGTGCACTTCCTGTCAGTCCGGCCGGTTACAGGAAACAGAAACTCCGCGCGGAACAGGAGTTTCTGTTTCCTGTCACCGGCCGGACTGACAGGAAGTATAACTTGGACTGACAGTATAACTTGCAAATAAAAGCAAAAAAACACAAAAACATTGGGTGTTTTTAAACTCAGGACAACATTTTGAATCTATTTAGCAGTTTGTTTCATTCGATTTTGTAGATCAGTAAAAGATTTTTAAGTAAAAGTCAAAAAAAAGGTTTTTTTTTTATTTTTCAACATATTTTATTATTTTTTAATTAAATTATATGACATGATAAAAATAATAGTATGTAAAGAAAGCCCTTTTTGTCCTGAAAAAAATGATATATAATTTGTATCAGAACAGTAAATGAGAGAGCGGAAAAATACAGCTAAACACAAACACCACAAAAGTGTTAAAATAGCTCTGGACCTTAACGCACAAACATCGCAAAAACAGTCCGGTCCTGAAGGGGTTAAAAGATAATATCAGGAAGTATTATTTTACTGAGAGGGTAGTGGATGCATGGAATAGCCTTGCAGCTGAAGTGGTAGAGGTTAACACAGTAAAGGAGTTTAAGCATGCGTGGGATAGGCATAAGGCTATCCTAACTATAAGATAAGGCCAGGGACTAATGAAAATATTTAGAAAATTGGGCAGACTAGATGGGCGGAATGGTTCTTATCTGCCGTCACATTCTATGTTTTTAATTTGAACGTAATTAATAATGCAGATTTAATGCAGACGTAACCAAGGCAAGGCACTGCCCTGTCTGTGATGGTTATTTTGCACAGAGTAATTCATTAACTAAACATCAAGTTCTGGTGTTTGAATAATTTATTTTCAGTTTGATCTCAAAATGGCATAGTCCTATGCTTAAAGGGACACTATAGTCATCCAGACCACTTCAGCTCAATGAAGTGGTCTGGGTGCCAGGTCCCCCAGGTTTTAACCCTTCAGATGTAAACCTAGCAGTTTCAGAGAGAGGCCGGCGCTGGATTAAGGTAAGTGGCTGAAGGGGTTTTAATCCCTTCAGCCCAGCGGGAGGTGGACCCTGAGGGTGGGGGGACCCTTGGGATTGTATAGTGTCAGGAAAGTGGGCTTGTTTTCCTGACACTATAGTGTTCCTTTAAAGAACCATGTGTTACAATTTGCACTCCATATTTCATGCCATTGCAAGGTATCTTTTTAGTTATCATAACATGCTTTTGAGTCATATCCATCATTTCTCAGAAATTGCACCTTAAACTGCTAAAACTGAAACATCTGTTTCAAGTACCTGTCTTTAAGTGTACTTGCTCGCATGCTGCATCCTGTCTTGGAATATGTTTGCTCTTTATAAATATCTTGTCAAAATAAATTTGCATTTTTTATATGCATTTTATATTTTCAGAATGTGAATTGAAAACTGAATTTGAAAATTTAGGTCAAAGTAACTATTTTTGAAAAAAAACAAAAACTCCACCTTAGCTGTAAGTCATAGATTTTCTATTTTGCAATTTGGTTTTTAATTCACTAAAAAAAAAATGTTCTTCCACTAAGGAGCGAGCTGTGATAAGCTGACACATTATATAGAAAATATAGAGATTATTTTTTTACTTCTCCATTTTGGTGAACATGCAAACCGATTGTGATCTCACTTTAGCTCACACATTTTCTTTTCTTTTTTAATTGTGTTTTTAATCACATTAAGTTTGTATGATATATATTTGCAATTCACTTACAATGGACTAATTGACTGCACTTTAGTTAGGTTCATTTAGCAGTAGTACTATTCAAGTAGTTGTTTGTCTCCCGTGTTAAAATTAGTGTAGAACCTACTGATATTTGGGTACTGTAACGTAGTGATGGACTTAACATGATATTGTCATTTAGTGGAACTGAATCTCCATATTTATTTGCTAAGGTAGGTGATTTTTAAGTAGCCTTGGAAAATGTAAAGCTGTATATTTGCATCTGTGCTGTTACTTAATCTGTATATTGTATACATTTGGTCTATACGACAGCGTCACTGCTAAGAAATGCATGTTGCAGGTCTGCTCCCAATTCCCCCTATTTCCTAGGTGCATATACACCAATAAGCCACAACATTAAAATCAGCTGTCTAATATTGTGTAGGTCTCCCTTGGCTGCCAAAACAACTCTGATGATACAAGACCTCTTAACGTGTCCTTTGCTATCTGGCACAAAGACATTAGTAGCAGATCCTCTACAAGTTGTGTAATAGGGCCTTCATAGATCAGATTTGTTTCAGCACATCCCACATATGCTCATTCAGATTGAGATCTGGGGAATTTGAAGGCCAAAGCAATACCTTGAACTCTTTGTAATTTTTCTCAATTTATGAACAGTTTTTGTAGTGTGGCTGGGTGCATTAGATTGCTGAAAGAGGCAACTGAAGAGGTGAAAGTGGTCTGCAACAATCTTTAGTAACATCCACATGAATGCCAGGACCCAGCAGAACATTGCCCAGAGCATAACACTGCATTACTTCCCATAGTGCATTGGCCGGCACTTTAAATATTGTTGGGTAAGCTTCTCAAAAAGTTTAATATTTCTGTATAAACTTTTAAAATATTTTATTTCAAAACATTAATATATCAAACAATATACCGTATATAAAAATTTTTTTAATAATATTAAAGGATCACCATAGGCTCTCAGATCATTGCAGCTTAATGAGGTGGTCTGGGTGCCTGGTCCATCTAGGGTTAACCCTTTTTTCTATAAACATAGCAGTTTCATAGCCGCTAGAGGGCTTCCGCGTTTCTCACTGTGAAAATCACAGTGAGAAGACGCTAGCGTCAATAGGAAAGCATTGTGAATGCTTTCCTATGGACTGGCTGAATGGGCGCGCGGCTCCTGCCGCATATATATTCAGCCAAAGAGGAGGAGAAGAGGGAGGAGAGGAGGAGGAGAGCTCCCCGCCCGGCGCTGGAAAAAGAGGTAAGTTTAACCCCTTCCTCTCCATCCAGCCCAGCGGGAGGGGGACCCTGAGGGTGGGGGCACCCTCAGGGCACTATAGTGCCATGAAAATTAGTATGTTTTCCTGGCACTATAGTGGTCCTTTAACCCATTTCTCATTATATCAAATAATTTGTAAAGTATTACAAAATTATTAATTCAGTTTAAAAGATTATCCAACAATATTGAATTGAGGCCATTATCTAATAAGAGCTTCACCTTGATTCAGGATCTGATCTCTTGTCAAATAGTCATGATGATTTCCTTTTCAAAATGTGTCTATTTTACCTCTTCTCTTCAGAAATCTGTAAATTAATATAATCAAATCTAAGTATCTATGTGCACTTAGGGTGGCGCTTGGGTGTTACTAATCTACCGAGGCTCTTCCTAAATAGAAAATTCATAAATGACCTCCATATTGGACTCAAACTATGTATTTAGTTCAGAGATTAGCCCTAAACGTACACATGCAATCTAAGCAATCTGGTCCCTGCTAAAATATTAAATATTTTACATTCTACATAATTCATAGCAATTTATATATTTAATAAATACTATATTGTATCTGAAACAACACAGAATTTGCCCATTCGGAGACATGTTTGGAGATATTTGTCTACTTTTCAATGCAAATTGGGGTATTAAAAGAATTAATACTTTATTACAATTTCCATGAAAAGACAATTAATTAAGACAATCAAAAACATCCGCTGCAAGAAAACTAGACATGAACTGATGCATGAAACACTGTTTATCCCATGCTAATCCTCTAAAAATAACATCATGGCCAATAATTGAGCATATGACATGTGCACGGATGTTATGTTACATTTAAGTAAAGAAAGAGAGAGGATCGGAGATCACAAAGATAATGATTATATTGCACGATAGAATTGGCATCTATAACAGTGCTTTCAAACTGACAACCCCCAGTACGCATGTGACATGTCCAGCTGCCAATTGCAGCCAGTATGAGCATCCAGTGTCATTTTTATTTTGTTGCAGGACTGGAGATTCAACATGATCCAGTAGAAGGTTTTAAAGAAGAAGAAGTGGATTTCAGACTGAAGTTTGAGTTAGCCTCCCGATTAGGAAAGAGAAGGGATTTTGTGTTCCTACATGGAGTGCATCTGTGAAAAATATAAAAAATATAAATTATGTTTAGAGATAGAAATATTAATTTGATTATTTAATGCCATTTATCAAGGTCACGATCCTGTCAATAAATGCATTAAAACAAAATACCTTTTGCCAGCAATTAAATAGTTTTTAAAAAAGCCTGTGGGCTTCAATATGATCCCTACATTAGTAAAATGGTATTGTAGTACCTCTCCAATGCCCGGCACTTGCCATGCCATGTCCCCTATAGCGTAAACAGCCACTGTAGTAAAAGACTAGCGATTGGGTCGCTACTGGTACTGGTACTATTCCCCACTTTGCCCACATATGTAGGTATCAAATGGGGGCTTAGAAATGAAGTATGGGGGTGGAAAGGGACCTGCTGGAGTGGGGCTATTGATTAAATAATAATGTGGGGAGGCATAGTGTCCTCCATTGTCCTTTACTAGTGGCCAGAGGATGGGGGCTATAAGAATAAAATAAGCGCGGGGTACTACCCTGAACCATGGGTGGGGGTTAAGGGGGAAATTGGGTCTCCTCCATTTTTGATAAATACTATTGCCCCACTCAAACATTGGTGCAAGGACCAAACCTAGGAAGCCTCGCTAGTGGCTAAGGCAGCATTTACACAAAAAAATATAGCAATTGGTGTTAACAATGATTACATCACTGCTCATTCCATTAAAAAAAAAGAAATAAAAAACGTTATTCCAGAAATTGTAATGCAGTAAAACAGTATTCAACATATGGTGATATACTTCCAATCATGTTAGATCCGTCAATCTACGTATATTCCGTGCCTCCTGACACCCTATCAAGTTCACTGCCGTTTACACTGCTGAGGCTGCAGGGACAGTCTTTATGGCCCAGAACCACTACATTAAGCTGTTGTAGTTCTAGTGCCTATAGCCAGTGATGTATCTAACACGAAGCAAACAAGGCATTTGCATTGGGCGGCACCTTGCAGGGGGCAGCAAGAAAAGCCGCCCCTAAATGCCCACTTTTGAGCCCCCTCGAAGTGGGCGGCAGGCAGCGAGGGAGCATGCTCATCTGACCTCTTCATGACATCACTCCGGCTCCTGGCATCACTAAGCGGTGCTCAAGGGAGCTGAGCAGGAAAATCACAGCTCCCTCGCCGCCTACTCAGCCTGTCCGCTCCCTGCCTGCCCGCGCAGCAGCCCCACTGGACCGCAGGTAAGTAATCCACTCCAGCTCTCACAGGGAGGCTGGGTGGATTTAAATTAAAATTTTAAAAATAATAATAATTTGTGAGTGTTTGTGGAAATGTGTGTGTGTCTGTGAGTGAATGTGTGTGTGTCTTTAAGTGTGTGTGTGTGTGTCTCTAAATGAATGTGTATGTGTGTATGTTTGTGTCGGTCAGTGAGTGTGTATGTGTCAGTCAGTGAGTGTGTATGTGTCAGCAGTGGCGGATCCAGAGCCTGATCTTAGGAGGGGCACTTGTAGATTATTTAAATAAATAATCCAGGCACAATAACCACTACAGCTCAGTGTAGTAGTTATGGTGCCAGTAGTGCCAGGATCCCACCCCAGAGTAAGTAGTCATACCGTTTAAGAACAGTTTGACAACTTACTTGGGGTCTGCTGGGATATAGGGCATAGGAGCAGTGGTGTGTGTTAGGGGTGAAGTGTGTGAGCGGTGAAGTGTATGTGTGTGGGGGGCACTCTGTGTATGGGGGGTCGTGTATGTGGGGCAATGTGTGTATGGGGGGGCAGCAGTGTGTGTAGGGCACTGTATGTGTCTGTGTGTGTATGGGTGTGCAGTGTGTGTATGGGGGCAGTGTTTGTCAGGCAGTGTGTATATGGGTGTGCAGTGTGTATGGGGCAGTGTGTGTATGGGTGTAGTGTGTGTATGGGGGCAGTGTGTGTATGGGGGGAAGTGTGTATGGGGACAGTGTTTGTCGGCAGTGTGTGTATGGGTGTGCAGTGTGTGTATGGGGCAGTGTGTGTGTGTGTATGGGGACAGTGTTTGTGGGGCAGTGTGTATGGGGGGCAGTGTGTGTATGGGGAAAGTGTTTGTGGGGCAGTGTGTATTGGGGGCAGTGTGTGTATGGGGACAGTGTTTGTGGGGCAGTGTGTATGGGGGCAGTGTTTGTGAGGCAGTGTGTATGGGGGGCAGTGTTTGTGAGGCAGGGTGTATGGGGGCAGTGTTTGTATGGAGGGGAAGGAGGCTAGGGAGGCTTTTTAATAATAAAAAAATTTTATTTAATAAAATATATATATTTATGTCCCACCTCCCTTCTTACCTTTACTGGGAGGAGGGGGGACATATTTTGTTCCATGGTGGTCCAGTGGGATTCCCTGGTGGTGCGGTGGGATTTCCTGGTGGTCCGGTGGGATTCCCTGGTGGTGCGGTGGGATTCCCTGGTGGTTCGGTGGGGAATCCCTGGTGGTCCCAGTGGTGGTGAGATGAACTCTAGCCCGCAGCTCCAGGGCTAGAGTTTACTCTCGTGAGATTTGGAGCGTTGTCGTGGTAACCGCAGCAACGCTCCAAATCTCGCGAGAGGAGGACCTGGAGGAACTGCAGGCTGAGCTCCGGGTCCTCTCTCCTCCCTCTCCCTCCCCTGCCGGCTGTCAGCACAGTGCCTGCGGACCGGGGAGGGAGAGCTCTGATCTCTGATCTCTGATCTTCCTCCCCGGTCCGCAGGCACATTGCAGGGCTGGCACTTGGACAATGCCAGCCCTGCATTAGCTGGCAGGGGAGAATCTAAGGGGAAGCAATTGCCCTGTTGCCCCCCCCCTCGATCTGCCAATGTGTGTCGGTCAGTCAGTGCGTGCGCCTGTCAGTGCGTGCGTTTGTCAGAGTATGCGTCAGTAAGAGTGTGTGTCTGTCAGTGAGTGTGAGTCTGTCAGTGTGTGTCCGAGTAATAGTGTGTGTCTATCAGTGTGTCAAATAAGTAAGTGTGTATGTATTTCATTGTTTGTCAGTGTATATGAGTGTGTGTGTCTGTCAGTGAGTGAGCGTCTGTCAGTCAAAGTACAGCCTTGACAGGAAGGGGTGGGGAAAGTTTAAATTGGGGGGGTGCCCGAGCACCGTCCTGCCTAGGACAGAACAAATCCAAAATACACCACTGCCTATAGCGTCCATTTAATCAGGTCATTCACTAGGCCATATTAGCTGCTTTAGAAAAATACTCCAATTCAGCTTTTTTCCAACTTACCTAAAATTTGTCATCTCCTTGTAACTACTACACAAGTCCTGCTTCAGTGAATAAGCATAACTTTAATTTTAATTTTAATTTCCTTTATTCTTTTTAGGACAAGTAGATCAGGTGAATTTTCTAAAAGTCAAATGATCAACCATAAAAAAACCATTGACAACCATGTTCATTTTATGATCACCAAAATACAAAAAAGACTTCAGGCCTAGTGGGTGTTACCACCCCTTAGGTCTTCTATCTTTAAGAGTGCAGCGCTGAATTATATGTGAGAGCACAGTGAATTACCTGTGATTCAAAGGCAATTATCCTTTATATTCTCCAATGTAATGTACATACAAAAGAAAACAGAAATATATACAGATAATTGTGCAGTATGTTAAATCCTATAGTGAAAACTTTGGTGAGTAACAGATATATCTACACTCACATTTTTTAGAGCCTTTTCAAGTGAATTAGGCTCTAAACTTCCGTGCGTCTGTGTCTTTAAGGGTAGATCACACGACCCCTCTCTCCAAGGTAGAGTTTGTATTTTCCTCTCCACAGCATATATAGAAGACACAGAATTATCAAACTAAGTGTAGCATCCTTTGTAATATTTTCATACACTTAAATAGTAATTTAAAGTGCTCACCTTGTTTAGAGCCTTTTGGTAACTGGCTCTAAGTATATAGGCCTAGTGTCAATTTATGGGGTGACACTGCCCCTTCCCTGGAATCACTGGTACTGGATACAGTGGATATTATAAAATAAGGGAATTTATTACAGAATATATAAAATCAGTATAAAAAGTATTTCTAGAAAATAAAAAATAGATAAGAACAAATTATTGCAAGTATTGGTGGTCTAAGGAAAAAATGATGAGTCCACTTTAAGAGCCAAAACGCGTTTCGCCAGTAAAAACGGCTTCCTCAGTCAGCTTGTGGATGTCCTCTTGGTATCCTGTATTTTTAAGCGTCCAAAATCCCGCATGAATTATCTTCCTCCAATCGAGTGGGTCCCTTGTATCACGTGACGCGGCTGAAAAGTCGTCGCGTCACTTCCGGGTTTTCGGCACTACAGGATCCACAGTGCTTGTGCTTTGTTCATTTTATATTTGTACAATAATATACACAATATATAATACATAAATATATCCACAAGTAAAGATTTTGTTCAGTGTTCAAACCTCTGTCCCTAAAATGAAACAACCCTTAATTATATGATTAATCATTAACCCAAGCATTTTTCTGCTTTCTCTTCATTAAATAATCAACCATGCAATTGGCATAATGATAATATGTCATGTGATCTTCTCCTTAATGTCTGTGTCAAATTGTCTCTCTTCTTTTCATCACAGTACTGCTACTTAGATAGCTAACTTATCTGCTGGACTTTGTCAGTCAAAAAAAGTATTATACCATCAATTTTGTTCCTTCGTGATATGGGATGCTCAATCACACTACTTCAGAAGGGATATTAATGTACACTACATCTACAATACTACAGTAGTTATCACTAAGCTTTAATATCAGGCTTTAGATTAATATAGTTTCTAAACCTAATTAACATTATTTTCTGTTATTATTATTTCCCTTTATCATAATATTCCGTGTATACTTTAATGTAATTGGACAGCTTATATATTTTTTAATAAACAATAATTAAAAAAAAAAAAATATATATATATATATATATATATATATATATATATATATATATATATATATATATATATATATAACCTTTTATTTCACTAGTGATTAATGTACTTTTTTTTTCTTTTTTACAGACACGTTGTTTTAAGATATATTTGTTTATTCCAAATTTATGACAAAATCAAAACATATAATGTACATGGTATCATCAGTTAACTAAGAAAACTAAGTCGTAAGTTTTTTGCTACATATAAAAAAGCAATTGACTCTAAAGGGTTAAACGCTTCAATTAATTAGACCCATAGTTTTGCTATCCTAAAGAGTTTATTCCTTAAACATTGAATTGTAGGAAACTGCTCTCAATATTGCTAGATTTAGGCAAAATGTACTGCTATGGAGATAGTCAAACTAAGCTATTGTCACATCTTGCCTATTTTAACATAAATTTAGCAGTGCGTCTTTCAATAGTTTGGTAGTCAGTGAATGAACCCATAAAAGTATAATTTTGAAGTCCCATTCAAAATAAAGACAGAATATTCCACCTCAAAATTGCATTTACTAGATGTCAAAAATGTTGCGAAGGAGCTAAAATCTCAATGCAAGCCAGAATTAAAAACCCACTTAAAGCAATTTAGCTAAAGGAGGGTATACATAAGTTAAATTGCTTTTTTTTCCCCCTTAATTCCCTCCCCCCAACTCCCCACTAAACAGAAAATCCTTGGAAACTTAAAACTCTTTTAATCAGCTCGAAACCATTCGTGAAGCTTTTCAGCTATAAGGCAACATGCATAGCCTCTGATAAATGACTATCACTCATTTGCATATGCTAACAGCTGCACTTTAATCAGTGTTCTAATCCCTAACGATATTAATGAATTTTTTTTTTTTTTTTACAGTGCCTTCCCCCTCCTGTGTCTCCCTCTGTCTCTCCCTCTCTCGCTTTTGCGGTATCATGTTTGCTAATTCATAGCTGATCGGTAGAGAGTCTATGCCGCTTTTTATGAAAGATATAATAGGCTAGTCCTGTTATCCTACTCGAACAAATAATTAGCACTACAAAGGGGACACGTTCTGCTGAAAAGAGAGTATGAAGGCTTGTACAAGCCTCTCACTTCTTTACCTCTCTTTTAAGCTTGTTCTTCCGTCCTCATTTGCTTGTATGAATACAGTTTTCCCGGATCTAGCAATGATATTCTGCCACAACAGTTCTATAAGCATTGTTACTGTATCTTAGATTACGATCAACCCAGAATAAAATGTAGTTGACAGTTACAAGTGTCATTCTAAATGTGTCTCATTACCAGCAGGTGTAGTTAGAAGGATTTCCTGCTGTATTGATGCAGTTTGTTGTGTCTTTGTTGTGTTTTTCTTTCCCAGAATCCTCTGCATATATAACAATTACAGCTTACACTTTGCAAATTGTCAACGAGAATAATACTAGCATTGAAACCGTGCAGAATAGACAAAATATAATTTTTTTACTGGTTGATATTAACTCTATCTAAATATTTATTTCTATGACACATTTATGCTCTGTTTGTGTAGAAATCATACAGCTGTTATTTGCTTTTCTGAATTCTTAGCTCACTGTTCTATATCTTATCCTAATACAGAATTTGTGTTTATTCCTCTTGCTGGTAATCCAATATTCAATCTGATGTGTTAACTAGAAAAAATTTAGTAAAATCCCAGATGGATAACCTGTAAATGGACTGCAGTTAATTAAGCTGTTCTATACTTTTGCTAAATGTCAGTTGGCAAAGGTTTATAGAATATAAACATGAGCAAAAATGTGAAAAACATTATAACAATTATAAACCATAACTAAATCAGAGTTAACTAATATGTCTAGTACAAATTCCTACTGCATTTACAAAATGACAAAAAAGACAAAAAAAGTGTAAAAAAAACATTTAAAAGTGCATCAGCAGTCTGTGACTAATAGTTAAAAAAAATAAAAATCAATATATTAGTATAAGGGAGGTTTTACACTGTTCTTATGCCCCTGCCTATCATACCTTGGGTGAGGCCATATCTACTGAAAAGTGAGCAAACAGTGGCTGCTTGCTGTAATAAAAACCAGGAACTGGGCAGCTATTGGGCAGATAAGAAATTACAGAGAAGACCTGACACATGTTCTCCACACACTTCCACCCATTAATTAATGCCCTGATGTAGTGTAGTGGTGACTACTAATTTAATAATCAAGGTATCCTAATGTCCCCACCCGCATGTGATACATGGGTGGTACTAACAGCATATATAAGGGGTGGACATACCATTGTTTACACCCACAAAGTTTTGGAAAGTGTCCACAAGAAGGCCCCATCTCCCTGGAAATCCTTGCAATAAAAATATTGTGCCGAGCTCCTGACCCTAATATTAGTAAAGGGGACATTAAATTTAATATCTGTAAAAGATAATTATACTTACCATCAGACATCTTCTTTCTTCTCAAATCTTCTTTTCTTCAGTTTCCTGCCATTTTAAGAGAAGTGAGACTTGCCTATCACAGAGCTCTGATTGGTAGGCTTACAAGCCAACCAGAAAGCTCTGACTGGGATTTCATAGTGTGGGAAAGAGATTATAAGGGATTTTTCATGTGGAGCCCCCCATAACCTTTTTTATTTTTCATAGAAGCTGTTTTTTTTAAATTTGGGCTTTTGAAGAAAAGTAGATTTAAAAAGAAATATGACCTTTTTTTTTATTTTGAGGTGGCTGAAGCTTGTGGACCCCTTGCATATTGGTATGTGGATGTGGTGGACATTGGCCAAACTTTGGGCGGACAATGGTATGTCCACCGTTTCTATATTTCATTTGCAGCCATAAAAAAAAAAAATTATTATTAAATTATTTTCAGCACCCTCCTGTAGTGTTAGGTAGGTGGCATAAGGAATGTGTTCACTAATATGGAGGTCATACTACTATAGACTACAGATTATTTTGTTGTTTTTATATGACAGAGAGGGTTAGTCAATAAAAAGGCAGGTCAATGTGCTGTCGATGCACATGCATCAGCAGTTTTATTTCAACCTAATCAAGTTCTTCTGCTTCAGTTTTGCATGGCATCCAGACTAAATTCAAAAAAAAAAAATTAAAAAAAAAAATCAACTGCAAACACATATTTTACTAGGTTTTCTAAATAATGACCTATATTATAGAATCCCTCACATAACACAGAATAATGATTATATAGTATATAGTCTAGTAGTAGGAGGAAGTCTTTCTACGACCAACCAAGACCCTATCTCAGACTCAAAACTCAATCTTTTGTGTGGGTACACCATGAGTTATTTCTGAAGTAGCCAGTAGTACTTCAGTAGCAATGACTGATGGGTATGAATAAAAGACCTAAACTAGTGAAAACATTGCCAGTCTAACTATACATGAGTAAATGCTGCTGGATATTGGGGTAACAGCATTATCCATTGTTTCTGGATTATATGGGCTTAGAGTGGAGGTCATTATATATTCACCTGAGCCTATAGACTGTAAGCTCGTTTGA
>OW240913.1:55262538-55347538 GCA_933207985.1 Pelobates cultripes | reverse complement strand
GACACACAGATACACACTGGCACATACACACAGATGCTCACACTGACACATACACACAAATACACTGGCACATACACACAAATACACACACTGGCATATGCATACAGGTACACACTGGCACATACACACAGATACACACTGACATACAGATACCCACACTGGCACACACATAGATACACACTGACATACAGATACCCACACTGGCCCATACATACAGATACACACTGACATACAGATACCCACACTGGCCCATACACACAGATACACACTAACACACGAATTCACAGACTGGCACATACACAATGATACACACTGATACACACAAACACACTGGCACATATACACACTGACACCCAGATACACACTGACGCATACACACACAATATGACACACATTGTAATCACCTGTTAGCTTACCTTTTTGGGTCCTGCCTGACGCTGATGGGAGTGAGCATGTAGCTGCTCACTCCAGCCTCTCCATGCTGTTTGAGGCACTGCTGCAGCCTCCTCCTCCCTCCCCCACGGCTGTCTTTTTAGCTGGGAGGAAGTGACAGGGTGTTTACCACTTCCTCCCAGCTGTCAGAAACTGCAGGGGCCTGGTCAGGCTATTAAAGGGCCGGGCACCCGACCGGACCAATGCTCAGAAATAACACACACCGGCTGAGTAATCAGCAGGGGGGGAAGGGGGGGTGGAGGGACAGTTATTAAAGGCATTTTAAATGTGTAATATCCTGGAAATTAAACACACGCAATCTGACACACGTTGTATGTTAGATTTTGTGTGGGATTTTTAGGATATTACACATGGTGTGCGGTTGGCAGGAGCCTCATTAGATATGCGGGAGTCTCCCGGACCTACCGGGAGACTCAGGATGTCTGCAGTCCCCCCTCTTGCCTTTATTTCATATTGACTTTCCGTGTGTCTCAGGCTTCACGACTGCGCCATGTTCACTGTCTCTCAGCCCTGCCCCTGATATCCTCCCACCCACTTGACCTTGAGTACAGGGCAAGGGTCTGGAGTGATCGAACGATGCCCCCTTGCTCTACCAGCGTATTAGATGTGTGTATGCTCCTGCGGCACACATTACATAATTAGTCCCACATAGAGGGGCAGCCCAACCAGCAGTTTCATATATACACTTGGGAGTCCAGGCCAACTCTAC
The DNA here is from genome assembly GCA_933207985.1 of Pelobates cultripes. Classification (NCBI taxonomy): domain Eukaryota; kingdom Metazoa; phylum Chordata; class Amphibia; order Anura; family Pelobatidae; genus Pelobates; species Pelobates cultripes. Next base: position 55,346,376 of record OW240913.1, on the reverse strand, counting down.
GGCCCTATTTAATCTTGCCGAAGCACCCTTATAATGTGTGCATGCTCAGGTGAATATACATATATATAAAATTTTATATAGAAAACTTAAATTAAGCAAAAATGAAATAAATGTTTTGTGTATATTTTCCAATAGTGTGTTAAATCTATTCTGATCTGTTTTAATGGAGATTTCAGACCTTTTATTTGACATGTCCTTACAGCAGGCATTTATAAAAGAAGTGAAGTATTTGTCAACCTTGTCTGAAATGTATATGAAAAGCTATAAAAATCTTGTTGACCTTAAAATATAATAGAACATTATACATATACAATCAAATATTTTAAGGATTGTTATAATAATAATAACATAATTGTGTGTAATTGCTCTGAATAAACATAAGCTTCTCACAATAATTTAAAGGGACACTATAGTCACCAAAACCACTTTAGCTTAAAGAAGCAGTTGTAATGTATATAGATCATGTCCCTACAGTCTCACTCACACTCAATTATCTGACATTTAGGAGTTAAATCACTTTTGTTTCTGTCCATGCAACCCTAGTCACACCTTTTCTGTCTGTGACTGACACAGCCTGCATGGAAAAAATGGTTTCATTTTCAATCAGGTGAAAACTTACTTGTTCTTAATTGTATCTCCTGCAATGTAAATTGAACTTTAATCACACAAAGTTGGGGAGGCTGGGTGGGCTTAAATAACAATAATTAAAGAAAAAACATGTGAGTGTGTATGTGAGAGAGTGTTTGTGTGTCTGTCAAGTAATGTGTAAAATCAGTAAGACTGTGTGTCAGTGTGTGTCTGTCAGTGGATGAGAGTTTGTCAGTGAGTGTTTCTATCTGTAAATGTGAGTGTGTCTGTCAGTTTGTTTCAAATCAATAAGAGTGTATGTCAGTGAATGTGTGTGTATCAGTAAGTGTGACTGTCACTGTGTGTCTGTCACTGGGTGTGTGTATCAGTATTCTTTGTATGTAAATGTGTGTCAGTTACCTATGTGTGTGTCAGTGTATTTTGTCTGTAAATGTGTGTCAGTGTCTTCTGTGTGTGTGTGTGTCTCTAGGTGAGTGTGTGTGTCTGTCAATGAATGTGTGTTTGTCAGTAAGTGCGTCTGTGAACGTTTGTGTATCAGTGTCTTCTGTATGTAAGTGTGTGTGTCAGTGTCCTTTGTGTGTAAATATGTGTCAGTGTCCTGTGTGTGTGTGTCTGTCAGTGTGTGTCATTGCAGTGACAGTGTGTCTGTTATTGAGTGAGTCCTCTGTGTATACGTGTGTGTTTGTCAATTTTCTTTGTGTGTAAATGTATGTGTCAGTGTCCTCTATGTGTGAGTGTGTGTCTTTGTTCACAGTGTGTGAGTGTGTGTGAGTGTTCTCTGTGTGTAAATGGCTATTAGCTCTCTCTGTGTGTTAATGTGTGAGTGTGTGTCAGTGTATTCTGTGTGTAAATGTGTGTGTGTGCCAGTGTCCTCTGTGTGTAACTATGCGTGTATTATATTTTCATTTTGTTACTTTTATATTTCAGATTAATAGTTCATACACTCCTCCTTACATACATAATATCCACATTATGTTAGATCTATTTTGAAAATATACTTGACTAGCTTTAATCAGGCTTGTTCTCCAATCTGGGATTAATTTAAATATGAGTGTCTACAAGTTTCAAATTGGAATTTCAGATGGAATTTCAATCAATAGAAATTACTTTCACGAGGCAGGGGTACTTAGGATTTTATTTTAAGATCTGCAGGGGTACTCTGCAAACACTGCCCTACATCTTTAGATAGTAACATATTGGGAATCACAGACATCAAGAATTGTGCATTATTTTTTTTGTATACTATTTCAAAGTGTGTGAACATTAAATATTTATGAACCTCCTTAATGCCAGCCCAATACTCAAACTAATCATCTTATAGTTCCTCCTCGAGATCAATACCATAAATCCTGTGGAATTTTGGAACCCCCACCAAAGGCTCCATGAATGAATGCCTCTCCCGTATTTCCTCTTTAAGTGCCATAAGGCCATAAGAAGGCTCTGTACGTGGCAGCAGTTTCTCTTGTTACTTCTTTTTTAATTTCAGCCATGGTAGTAAAGAAAATATCCTCAGTCTACATATTGAATTCCTAACATCCACCAATGTGATAAACAACTCTGGAGTGTTCCATGTTACCACATTGTTAACTGTGCTGCCGTATGTATTTTTTTAAAGTATGGAACTCCCAGTCTCTTGTGATTTGGACTTATAGCAGCTATGGCTTAAAATTTAAAAAATGCATATATATCTCCATGGATCAGTTTAATCGGTAAGGTTCTAAAAAAATACAGAATTTTGGGTAACCATCATTTTTATGGAATGAGTCTTATCCTGGAGATAAATTCTGCAAGAACCCCACCCAGGGACGTATTAGCCGCGAGGCAAACAAGGCCTTGCGGCTAACAGACATGCTGGGCTGGGCTGGGCGGGCGGCTGGCGAGGGAGCACGGGAACCGGAATATGACATTATATTCCGGTTCCCAGCCTCACTCTGTGGCGTGCGAGGAAGCTGAGCAGACCGCTCAGAGGAAGTGCTCCCTCGCCAGCCGCCCGCCCAGCAGCCTGCCCATCAGCCCGCCCGGCAGCCACTGGACCCCCAGGGTGAAAGAGAACCCCTCCCCCCCCCAGCATTCCCAATGGTAAGGAGGCTGGGGGGCGGTTAAATTTAAAAAAAAAAGTGTTAATGTGAGTGATTGTGTGTGTGTGTCTGACTGTGTGTGTGTTTGTGTCTGACTGCGTGTGTGTGTCTGACTGTGTGTGTGTGTGTGTCTGACTGTGTGTGTGTGTTTGTGTCTGACTGTGTGTGTGTATTTTGAAGGTGGGGTGGGGGGGAAGTGTTGGGTGGGTGTGGCGCGGGGGGTGGGGGCGCCTGAGTTTTGTCCTGCCTAGGACAGCACAAAACCAGGATACACCACTGACCCCACCTGCCCAGAAGATCATGCAGTTTTTGTAAGATAGGTCCGCAGTTGTGTGTATATGTCTTCTCATTGTGCTGTTATTAACACCCAGGTAGGGCAATGTTATGATATTTGGTTTGAATTTTAAGTTGTTTGACGATCCTAAATACTACTCCTCAGCCAAAGATATATACATTTTAAAGTATTGCCGCAGTAATCGTTATATCAGTGTTATTTTTAGTTCTATGATGCTATCAAGGAACACAAACGTGTATTCCTGACCCTATAGTGGTAAAACCGCCATATAGCTCCCTTTGCTGCCCCCACCTCATATTAATTGTGATGTAAATGAATATCATTGGAAACTCTCTAATTTAAAAGTAATTGCTGGGGTTAAGAGTTATGCCATGTCAATGTACACTTTGCAAAATATAAGCTACCAAACAGCTATTCTTTATCATAACTTCTAAAAAAAAAAAAAGCAATGCAAAGAAAACCAGGTTGTAAGAGACATAGAAACATAGAACATAGAAACATAGAATGTGACGGCAGATAAGAACCATTCGGCCCATCTAGTCTGCCCAATTTTCTAAATACTTTAATTAGTCCCTCGTCTTATCTTATAGTTAGGATAGCCTTATGCCTATCCCACGCATGCTTAAACTCCTTTACTGTGTTAACCTCTACCACTTCAGCTGGAAGGCTATTCCATGCACCCACTACCCTCTCAGTAAAGTAATACTTCCTGATATTATTTTTAAACCTTTGTCCCTCTAATTTAAGACTATGTCCTCTTGTTGTGGTAGTTTTTCTTCTTTTAAATATAGTCTCCTCCTTTACTGTGTTGATTCCCTTTATATATTTAAATGTTTCTATCATATCCCCCCTGTCTCGTCTTTCCTCCAAGCTATACATGTTAAGATCCTTTAACCTTTCCTGGTAAGTTTTATCCCGCAATCCATGAACCAGTTTAGTAGCCCTTCTCTGAACCCTCTCTAAGGTATCAATATCCTTCTGAAGATACGGTCTCCAGTACTGTGTACAATACTCCAAGTGAGGTCTCACCAGTGTTCTGTACAATGGCATGAGCACTTCCCTCTTTCTACTGCTAATACCTCTCCCTATACAACCAAGCATTCTGCTAGCATTTCCTGCTGCTCTATTACATTGTCTGCCTACCTTTAAGTCATCAGAAATAATCACCCCTAAATCCCTTTCCTCATATGTTGAGGTTAGGACTCTATCAAACATTCTGTACTCTGCCCTTGCGTTTTTACGTCCAAGATGCATTATCTTGCACTTTTCCACATTAAATGTCAGTTGCCACAATTCTGACCATTTTTCTAGACACTTGCTTAAAACTAATTATTTATCAAATTATTTATCAAAGTAGACTTGTGCATGGTGAAAATGGTCTGTTCTTCTAAATTGATTCAATTCAAATTTAAAAATTTTTTCAGTTCAGAAGAATTCAGAAAAATTGGATAGTATGCGCTATTTCTCTCAATAGGTGGCCAGCAATAGGCTGAGAGAATAATAAACTAGTACTTCATAAAACAATGAGACTTAGTGAACTGAAAACTAAATTGCAAAAGAGGTACTTCTGGTGAAACGCATTAAGTGTGGATTTTTTTTTATCTATTTGGATTCTTTTTTTTTATTTATTAATTTGTAAGGTAAGTTGTAATAAAGTTAATATTTTTTAGATTAAATCTATTTAAAATGTATTTAGATTTTACTTTGTAATTTACCTGGCTTGCTGGTTCGACATATCCCAGGTTGGGATTATACCACCAATACACTATACCACCAGAGCAGATCTATGCTCTGTACCATGTAAGTAGGATAGCTACTTTTTACTCTTACTGATTATTTGTTTTATACTGTGTCATTTTATATTTCACTTTTGTTTCCATATATCGTACTACTTGGAGAAACATCATATCTATTGTTCACTGTCTCTTGTATCCACACTTGTTTTAGTATATTATATTAAGCAATCAACTAGACTATTGCTGTTTGGTGCCCTTGTCTTTGTGTGTTTTGATATTTTAAATTTATATCCTATAACAGGGATTGCACCATCTATGCTGAGTACAGCAGAGCTCTTAGTAGCCCAAAAAAGTGTGAGTGCTATTTTAATACTTAAAAATGTTTTTAAATACATATTACACTATATCTGTGGGTTTTTTTCTCCCCCTTTTGAGATATCTGATAGCATACAGAGACTATATCAAATCTAATATATATGTATGTATAGGCTTTTTATTGTACCATTGCACTTTAAGGTTATCTGGTTTTAGATGAGGTTTATCTATCTTTTCGTTATTATCTTTGTATTGTCACAAGGTTGGGGAATCCTTGTAAGATTTACTGCAGCCCATTTTAGAGTAAACAGTAAGCACCTAATTTTGTATTTATCTCTAAAAGAGATAAGATAGTCAAGATATGACAATAGATTTTATTTCCAAATCATTTATTTCGGCCTAGATCACGCAATTTGGTTTTCAATTCACTGTAATATTGTGTTTTATGAATAAACCTCGATGTGTCAGTTGAAAATCACTGTAATCCCAGATGATTAAATGATGATATTAAACAAATTTTAATTATTTTATTAAGCTATTATTAGAGGACAAATTATTTGCCCATTCCCGTTCACTGTCTCTTGTATCCACACTTGTTTTACTATATTATATTAAGCCATCAACTAGACTATTGCTGCTTGGTGACCTTGTCTTTGTGTGTTTTGATATTTTTAATCTATAAAAGCAGATAATTGCCATAAGCAGCCCTTACCCTTGAGCTCATTAAACAAGCTCCTGAATTAAATCATATTTTTTTCTTTAATCACAGGAACAGTACTTGACATGTTGCACACATGTTTGTCCTATACCCATCTTGTCGTGTCACTTGTCTTAGTATGGTTTTAGATTGTTTTCCGAGTTAACCCCTTGTGACCAGCACGGTCCTAAGCACTTAGCAGGATTAATGGAGGATGTGCATTGAAGGAGAATTAGTTTGGCATTTGTATACCAACAGACCAATTATTATTTAAACATTCCTTTGAAACATAAAATAAATCACAAGAGAAATCTAAATATAAATTAACGAGCTCTCTCCATAACAGTATTCAGAGAAATTACAAGATAACTCATTTGCTTCTTTCAGAATACCTTGTTAAATGTAAATCAGTGAGAGCTTGACATGTTCTGTAAATATATACTGATCACGACACAATTCCAGAGAATCCTGTACAGTGAGTCAGGCTAAGATGTTTAGACAGACAAACCAAAGCATGAGATGAATGGGTTCTTCTTGTGATCTTCAAGCTAACCAGAGGAGATAAAATGAATAACAAATGGACATTAAAAAGTCCTCAATTAATTTGTTTGGGAAACATCATGCAGGAGTTGATGCATTCTCCATTTAATGCATTATATATAATCCTTCGAACTGTGGCGGACCTAAAGTAGAGAGGGTCCTGGTGCAAGCAATGTTATTTGGTCACCCTCTAGTGCAAGGATGACTAAAATATAGATCCTTTACTATCGTGCAACTCCCACAATGCTTTGCCAGCTAGAGACCTACCATTTTTCCATCTTTGCAAGGATGTATTTGAGAGCAGTGTATATTTGTTTGAATGTAGTAGTGTATTTGTATTTGTATGGACGGTTGCCATTTGAATGTAGTGGTATGTTTGTAAGTAGTGTTTGCATTTGCATGCAGTTGTACATTTGTGTGAAGTATTGGAGTTGTAATGTAGGTGTGCATTTTTGTGTAGTGTTGGCATTTGAATGCAGGGGTGTATTTGTGCATTGTGTTCGTGTTAGACCATGAGGAGCCAGGAAAGGCCTAAGCAGGACAGGGATCTTGGTCAGCGTCATAGGGGAAAAGGCACCTGAGAAATGCTCGGCCCAGTTCTGTTATTACGTGGACTCCATGTCGGATATACGCGGGGTTGAGCTGGTGGCGCTATGAGGAACAGTTTCACCAACGGATGGCGGTTGGGATCAAATAGATATTGGTTTGTGGCTAATGATTATGACTCGCCCTGCCTCGCATCAGGGCAGTATGTCATCCTTTCTCTGGGGGAGTGGGGAGGGGGCGGCACAGTGGGACACTCCGCTGCGTCGGTCTTGCCCAGACACACTGGTTGCTGCTGGCAATACAATGAAAGTCAGTGTAAGTAGGGTAGTAGTTACTCAGCCTCCCGCTGTTTCAAGAAGCTTAAAGCTGGAGAGAACGGAGGTATCGTGGTCTCGAAAGGCGAGGACGCTGGTGGACGTTGGCGGGATGCGCCCGTGGCTAAGCCATTATAGGAACCGCAGGGCAGCAGAGCTGCTCCTTGGGAGTTTACAGGATAGGATTTTGATTTCTCATCAGGTGAGGGATTCTCTCAAGTCGGTTCATGAGCACCCTGACGTGGTGGCTGACAAGCTCAATAAGGATCTGTCTCTGGAAAGGAAGGATGGCTGGCCCGTTCTCTGACCCACCGATCTCTACTCTACGTGTCTCCCCGTTGGGAGTGGTGCCTAAGAAAGAGCTGGCTAAGTTTAGTCTAATTCCCCATTTGTCCTACCCATTCTGGAGTTTGGTGAATAGTGATATAGATGAGGAGCTGTGTAGGGTGTCGTACTCATCGTTTGATACGGCAGCTCGGATGGTTCAGGTGGCAGGCCCAGGGGCTCTGATGGCAAAAGCGGATATAGAAGCTGCTTTTCTGTTGCTTACAGTCCACCCGGACTCCCGTCATCTGTTAGGTTGTTTCTTCCAGGGCAGTTATTACGTGGACCTGTATTTGCCGATGGGTTGTTCTATTTTCTGCTTCTATTTTGAATGTTTTAGTACATTTCTGGAATGGGTGGTGCAGGAAGAGGCAGCGTGTAACTCGCTGTTACATTATTTGTCCGAGTTCTTGTGTGTTGGTCCTGCTGGCTCGATGTGTGCTCACACCTTTTCTGAACCCTGAAAACGGTCTCTTGGTTCTTCGGGGTACCGCTTGCCCCTGGTAAGATGGTGGGTCCTTCCACCTGTCTGAGCTTCTTGGGGATTGAGATTGATTCGGTTGCTGGGAATATCATTTGCGGGAGGATAAAGTTTTGGAACTGCGTGGCTTAATCTCTGCCGCCATGTCCCTCGGGAAGATTCAGTTGCGACATCTGCAGTCGCTCTTGGTTAAGCTGCAATTTGCTTGCCAGATTATTCCTATGGGAAGAGTGTTTAATCACAGCTTGTCAGCGGCGACCACGGGGGTGGAACGCCCCCATCATTATGTGGGTGGTTTGGTCCATGTTCTTAGATGGGTTTAACGGTCGGTCGTTTTGGCAGACGCCTGAGATGTCCAATGTCAAACTCCATCTGTTCACCAACACCGCAGGTGCGTTGGGTTTTGGGGCCATCTTTGGGACCCACAGGCGTGCCATGCTGAAGCTTGACCAGAAGCTTGGCATTCGGCGAGGTTGACCAGGAACCTAGCCTTCCTGCAGCTTTTTCCTATCATGGAGGCAGTGGAGATCTGGGGTGATCTCCTCAGGGATCGCATGGTGGTCTTCCACAGTGACAATATGGGGGTAGTGCAGGCCATCAGCAATTTATCTGCTTCCTCTCGTCCAGAGGTTCGGCTTCTGCAGCGCCTGGTGCAGCGCTGTTTGCTTCTGAAAGTGTGTTGTAGGGCTGTACATGTGCCCTGGGTTGCTAACATTACAGCTGATGCTCTTTCTCGTTTTCAGTGGCGGAAATTTCGCATAGCGCTGCATGGGGCAGATGAAGTAGGCTTCTCCTGCGGGCCTGTGGGGCCTTGGGCTGACTGAATAATGTCTTGGATTCGGGGTACGGTCTTGGAGTCTACTTGACAGCATTGTGGCGAAGCATGGAGCGAATGGTTTGAAATCGAGAGGCAGCTCGGGGGTTGTCGGTCAGATGTTGAGCATGTGCAAAGTTTGTTACAGCTAATTTGGTTCTGGGAAGCCTTTGGCTGTTTCACCTTGGCCGTGTCTGTGGAGTTGTCTGAGCTGAGCTTTTGGCTTCAGCTCATCAAGGTTTCGGACATCACTAAGGATGTCCTTGTTTCATTGGTTAGGGGATGGCGTAAAGGGCCCAAGTTTGTGGACTCTCGGAGGCCGATTTCAGGTGCTCTTATGGTGGGTTTGTTAAATTTTCTACAACAGGTCTATTTCTCTCCATTTGAAGTGGTGTTATTTTGGTTGGCGTTCTCCTTCACCTTTTTCAGAGCCATGTGGGTGGGAGAGCTTGTGAGTCCATCCAAATCAGTGCTTGGGAGTTTGTTATTTGGGGATGTCTTTGGCGAAGTGGATGCAGTGAGGTTCTTGGACGAGGGACGTGGGTCACGTTGCGTAGCATCCCGGGCTCTATGGTCTGTCCTTTGGCTTGTCTTCATGCTTCATGCCAAGCGGACATGGGTCCTTTGTTGGTTCACAGGAATGCCAGTTTTCTCTCCAGGCTTCAATTTATCAGGGTTTTCCGCATGGCTTTGGAGGTTTTGGGTCTGCTTAGTGCAGAGTTTGGGGGACACTCCTTTTGGATAGGAGCTGCCACTGAGGCATCTCGTCTGGGGTTGGCTGAGGAAGTTATCCAGAGGTTTGGAAGATGGGAATCTGGGAGGTTCCGATCATATGTTCATCCAACTGGACTGATTCCGATTCCCCTTTTTGTCGTTGTAGGTGCTGGAAAGCGAATATAGGTCATCGTCCATTCATATATTCATTGGTCACAACAGCAGGCTTCGTATTGGGAGACTATAACTGGGCTTGTCGCCAGCGGTGGCAGAAGTCCATTGGTTCGGTACCCGGGGAATGCGGTGGGAGCACCTGTTGAAGACCAGTAAAAGGCAGACATTTTAAATAACTGTTTTTCTTCAGTATATATTAAAAAAATATGCAAATGATTGCTGCAAAAAACATGCAGATAACTTGTAATTGGATGACTCAAGACACGGTGTTACAGCAGTTAAAGAAAATTTATGTAAATAAAGCTCTAGGGCCTGACGGTATTATTATTACTTACATGCTAGAGGGAGTGGGGTATAGTGACACAAAGGGTATAAGTAGGGGTAATGAAATAGGTTGCTTGAAAAGAATTCACTGAGAACATGGGGGGGGGAGGGGGGAAATGAAAACCCGCTAACAGTTTAAATGATATGCTTTCCTAAAGAAATGTGTTTTCAAAGATTTTTTTGAAGTAGTGGAGACTGGGTAAAAGTAAGACCACTGTGAAGGGGATTGCAGTAGTTAAATCGAGAAAGAACAATGGCATGGACCAGCACCTTAGCTGCGTCTGGTGTTATATAGAGGCGGATGCAAGCTATGTTTTTGAGATGGAAGTGGCAGGATTTGGTCGTTGTTCCTGATGCTATCCGGATTCATGCTGGGGGGAACGATCTTGGCACTATTCTGGTGTGGGATCTGGGGGAGATGATCCAGAAGGATTTGGCTGAGCTGTGGCTCAGATTCCCGAGAGTGTGTCTGTTGTGGTCCGAGGTGCTCTCTCTGAACTGTTGGAGGGGGGCTCTGGAACGGGGCATAATTAAGCTTAGCAAGTAGGTGCAAAGGTTGTAAGGGAATGGGGGGGGCTCACGGTGCATCACCGCATCTTTGAGCGTAACGCAGCTATTTATTTTAGTAGTGATGGGAGGTAGGACTGGATCTGTTTAACCTAGCATTGCAGGATGCATTGATTTAGGGGGTAAACCAGGGGATCTTGTGGCAGTATTGGTCTGTGGAAAGTGGATGGGTAGGGCTGTCCCTCCCCTAACCTCAGGTACAGTTATGGATAACGGACGTGACCACTGAGCCAATAAACAGCTAGTGGTTAGCATTACGTCATGGAAGGCCCAAGAAAAGGTCTTGTACTGTTTGGAACAAGGGGGGAGGGGGCCGCTGCCCTAAGTCATGTTTGGTTGACAAGGTGGTACTCACTGATGTATCTATTTACTGAGTAATTATGTATATAGTGTTTATGTTAAAGTTGAAGTTTTAATATTTATATATTTATAATAAAGCTGTGGCCTATTTACTCCAAAGCAAGTTTGTTGTGCTTTATTTCGGGAATAAATGGTGGGTATCAATGATAAAGGTTTATGCCCATACATGGTTACCCTCTACCTACACACATGAATGTTGGGAAGTATGGACATATACACATACATGCACACACACAGATACACAAAGATACTGACATAAATACACATACAAGCTGACATGCACACTGACAGATACACACTCAGTGACCCATACATGCACACACACAGTGATCCACACACATACAGTGATCCACCCACACAAACACAGTGACCCACACATTCACTCAGTCACACACACACAGTGACCAACAACACACACACATACAGTGACCAACACACACAGTGACCCACAAATACACGTGACCCACACATAAACACACAGTGACCCACACACAGTGACCCACACACTCAGTGACCCACATACACACTCTGTGACCTATACATACACTCAGTCACACACATGCGCACACACACAGTGACCCATACATATTCTAAGTGACCCACAAACACACATAGTATATAGTAAATGTATATAAGTCAAAGTGAGTTATTGGAAAGAATCTCAGTAGGTTATTTTTTTAGTTTGAAATGTGTCTGTTTTATCTTAACATTCTGTAGGTAAAATCTCACTGTTGATCAGTTTTATTTAAGATCAATAAACAAGTTCTTGAACCTGTCGAACTAGTCTGACTTTTTGCCTTACTAAAGGTGGAGGAAAGATGACAGCCATAATATATTTGCTTTGCACAATGGTATAATATTTATTTTCTTTGTTTTATTTAATTTAATCAAACAAAATATATATTTTTCTAACGCTCTGAGCTGCAAGATTGGGTTGGTATTTATGCAACTTTTGTTGCCTGCTGATTGTATATAAAACCCAGAACAAAATAAAGCTGGACATTATCTAGAGCAAGAATATATTCTATACTAATGATACAGCGGAAACCGCTGTAGAAACAGCTGCCTGTAGATCACCTCCAGCAAGAAAGAATTTTCACACAGGAAATTGTCATATATTTCTAAAACAGAGAACATCATCTGCTAAAACATATGGAGTACCTGGCTTGCAATCTTTGAAGTATAATGCAAATTTGTCTAAATGAGAAGTCAGCAAGTAGAAAATGTAATTACTTCAAGACCTGGGCACTCATTCACAAAGCTGGCAGCTGGACTCAAAGCCATTGAGAGAAAATTGAAAGTCAAATACAATGTAGAATGGGACATCAACAGATACAAGGCAAAAGTAGCTGCGTAGGGATGCTCAAAGAAACATTAAACATTTTTCTCCCCTAAAAGAATATTACATAGTACTTTCTTAAATGAACACTATAGGCACCAAAACAACTTTAGGTTATTTAAGCAGTTTTGATGTAAAGATCACGCCCATGCAGTCGCAATTTCTATGTCATTTAGGAGTTAAATCACTTTTTATAGAGCCTACAATCATGGGGCTAGATCTATATACTCAAATTGCCTAATGTTTTGATACCATTAATATTCTTTTAAGGAAAAAAATACTGGTGAATCATAAACTGAGACATCAAAGAGAACCTCAACATGGAAAAGCCACCTGGATTTGAGGTCCAGAAAGGCAGCATCATGTGTAAATTTAGAAAGAACATCTATAATCTTAACATGCCGCAGGAGTAAGCAATGAAAAGGCAAATTAAGTGCTTATAAAAGAAAGCTGTTCACAAAGGAAATAAACTCCAGTTCTAATGGTATATCCCATTACTCCAGATGACAAATGGACCTTCTGATTTATGGTGAGGACTTAACAATCTGTTTTGAGCTGGAGGGAGACTATGACCCAAGAAGAAATAAATTGAACCAAGACATGGGATTAAAGAGCTTGAGAAAATCACTCACTTCCATTGAAATGGAGATAAAAGATGATGGGAATTGTCATACTGAATCAAATATAGAGAATACTTTATGTCTCATATTATGAAGAAGGACCCATCAACTTGTCCTTTCTATGTCAAGCAACTGTTGCTCTTTCCTTAACTGAAGCACATATAGAATTACAGTTAACAATTTGGAAATGCTACTTCTAGATGTGAGACTGTGGATGTTAAAACCAATACTAATTATTTAAGTCAATAAAGGGTATATAACATTGGCATATTGAGAGGATCAATTCCATGATTAAATATAATTTAATTTAAAGCATCAGCTACTTGAGCACATCATTATTGACCTTGAGTAATGCCTTTTAAAAGAGACTAGTCCATAGGCACACACCAGAAGGTCTTAAACTGCCACATTATTGATCAGAGGTATGTATATCAGACTGGACAGTGGGATGAGCTACAAATGTGTCTAGTTATAGAATGTACAGTTTGAAAGAGTGCAAGGACACAGGATAGTTAGCTAGTTCATATAGTAGACATGACATTCCTAATCCCAGGGTTAATGAAGACCAGTAAAAGGCAGACATTTTAAATAACTGTTTTTCTTCAGTATATATTAAAAAAATATGCAAATGATTGCTGCAAAAAACATGCAGATAACTTGTAATTGGATGACTCAAGACACGGTGTTACAGCAGTTAAAGAAAATTTATGTAAATAAAGCTCTAGGGCCTGACGGTATTATTATTATTATTTTATTATTTATATAGCGCCAGCAAATTCCGTAGCACTGTACAATGGGTGGACTAACAGACATGTAATTGTAACCAGACAAATAGACGCCCAGGAGCAGAAGGGTTGAGGGCCCTCCTCAATGAGCCTACATGCTAGAGGGAGTGGGGTATAGTGACACAAAGGGTATAAGTAGGGGTAATGAAATAGGTTGCTTGAAAAGTATTCACTGACAATAGAGTCATGGGGGGGAAATGAAAACCCGCTAACAGTTTAAATGATAGAAATGTGTTTTCAAATATTTTTTTGAAGTAGTGGAGACTGGGTGAAAGTAAGACCACTGTGAAGGGGATTGCAGTAGTTAAATCGAGAAAGAACAATGGCATGGACCAGCACCTTAGCTGCGTCTGGTGTTATATAGAGGCGGATGCAAGCTATGTTTTTGAGATGGAAGCGGCAGGATTTGGCGATCAACTGGAAATGAGGGGTGAAGGGAATACCTAGGCAGCGAACCTGCGAGGTATAGGTGATGGTGGTGCCATTGACTTGGAGGGAGACAGGAACAGGAGAGGAAAGACCAGATGTTCTGTTTTGGACAGGTTGAGTTTAAGGAAGTGAACAGCCATCCAGTTGGAAATCACGGAGAGGCAGTCAGAGACACGAGTCAAGAGATCAGGATAAGACAGGTAGATTTGTGTGTCATCTGCATATAAAAACCCTGCACTCCTTACCCCAAGATGACTCAGCATAAGGGGAAGAACCAACCGCCTAAACTCCCTAGCTCACAGAATGAAGAGCAAGATGGCGACAGCGATGACACGCAAGATAGTCTGCTTGGATGAAATGTCAGAAATTTTAACAGGTCAATATCAGACCTCAGGAAGGACGTACAAAACTGGGTGAACTGACAGCTCGCATGGAACACTCTATGGGTGAATATGCAGAAGCCCGAAATGACATGGCAGACCACGTTCAGAAGATTGAACAGCAACAGGAGTCCTGCCAAACCAAGCTGATGGATCTGGAAGACTGGTCTCGGAGACAGAACATAAGACTGAGAGGAATTCCCGAAACGGTGAAACAACCAGACCTCATGGCATACTTAACAGGGTACTTTGAAGCCCTGGCCCTTGACCTGCCTGCCGATGTCCTGTTAATGGACAGAGCACACAGGGTCACAAAACCTAAATTCTTACCTAAATTCTTACCAGAGGAAACATCCAGGGATGTACTTACCTGCATGCACTATTTCCACGCAAAGGAAGCATTAAAGAAGGCATCCAGACAAAACAAAAATCTCCCAGACCAATACCACTCAGTTCAGCTATTCACAGACCTATCTGCATCCTTCAGAAGAGGAAGGAGTACAAGGAGGTCAACGACGCTCTTTGCCTGCAGAATGGGCTGTACCGCTGGGGACACCCCGTCCGTCTGATCATCCATAGAAATGGGACTTTGCACACTTTTGCATCCCCAGAGAACGGTAGAATCTTGAAGAGATGGGGCATCCCACTACACTAAGGCAGAAATCAACAGGAATCCGCCAAGCTGCAGCCTGAGTGGAAAAACGCGCGTACCTTAGGACGAAGGCCTACCACACAACCCTGAGTGTGCACCCCGCAGAGACTCAATACAGGGAAGTGTCAAATGGTGTGAGTTACACCCCGCATCATACTTACACTCTCATTACACACCTAGTTAAGACTGATAATGTAACTATTTACTGAAGTTACTACTGGGTTACTTTATGGTATTAAGCTAATGGAATGTTGAGTATTGCTGCAGCCTAATTTGGCACACAACCAATGCACGGAATAATGCTCAGTGACAGCACACACAACTCCGGACTAGGCATGTGTCCCCTACTAGTCATATCACTGATCTCTAACAATATTGATATAGGGAAGGAGGACTTACACGCGCGTACCAGACATATGGATCACTAAATGTACAGGAACAGATATAGGAGGAAAAGTTCTATAACCTAGCACAACATGACCAAATACACAACCCGACCAAAGAGGAGATTATTGAATATCTTAAGGACACAGTGCTACTGAGCCTCACCTCGGATCAATTCGCCACACTCCAAGCCCCCATCACGACCACTGAAGTTGAAGCAGCTGTACAATCACTGCCATCCAACAAAAGCCCAGGATCAGATGGGTTCACAAATTTATACTACAAACAATTTATATCAATTCTAGCTGCCCCCCTGACTTCCCTGTTTAACTACGCTACCCAGAACTGCTGCTAGCGCACATTATAACACTACCTTAAGCGGGAAAATCACCAGCACAATGCATTAACTTTAGATTGATATGCCTGCTAAACACAGATGCCAAACTCTACGCGAAGGTATATGCAAGATGCCTAAGCACTATCTTACCATCCCTGATCCATGATGATCAGGTAGGGTTTGTGGCAGGGAGAGAGGGAGCCGATAATACCAGGAAGGTCCTGAATCTGCTACATAGCATCCAGAGGATGGGAGTTGGAGGCCTTCTCATGTCACTAGATGCAGAGAAGGCCTTCAACAGGCTGTACTGGTCATTTCTATGAGCAGTCCTAGAGAAATTCAGATTTCCTATGCACTTCATAAACATAGTGGAGGCTCTGTATAGCCATCTGTCAGCCAGGGTCATGACTGCGGGATTTTGCTCTGATCCATTCACAATAGCTAATGGCTCCCACCAGGGTTGCCCCTTTTCCCCACTTCTTTATGTCCTGGCACTTGAGCCCCTGGCAGCCCAGATACGAGCAGAACCATCAATACACGGAATACCACTGGGCCAGAGGGATTACAAACTGAGCCTTTTTGCGTACGATGTCTTTTTAACCTTGACACAACCGCACATATCCATGCCTAACTTTATGAGACACATCATAGCATATGGGCGTCTCTTGTACTATAAACTTAATGTCACCAAGACACAAGCCATGGGGGTCAACATACCCAACACGCAGTTCGAAACTCTCAGGAAGGCTTTCCTCCTGGACTGGCGAGATGATTTCCTAACTTTCCTGGGCATAAAGATGACCAAAAATCCATCTAACCTGTTCAAAACCAATCAAGTTCCTCTAATCAATGTATTCAAAACCACTCTGACATTGTGGGAGGGGAAATATTTGTTGTGGGTAGACCGCATAGCAGCCATAAATATATCTCTTCTGCCCAAACTACAATATTTATTTTGAACACTACAAATCTTCCTTCACAAAGAGTTTCTCAAGATGCTATCAAACCTGTTAGTTAAATTCACATGGCAAAATAAAAAAGCAAGAGTCATGACAAAACTAATACAGAGAAAACCGGCATAGGGAGGCCTGGGTTCCCAGATATAGTATCAAACCAAAGAGAGGCAGTTCTCACCATACTACCACAACTTAAAATACAATCTATGTCACCTCAGTGGCACTTCAGTGGCTAGCCATAGAATCATTTTGGGCAAAACTAATGTCCTTACACACCCTATTTTTGTCAGCTGTGCCGCACAGACCAGACACGAACCACCTCCCGCCAACAACGTAATACACCCTACATACAATGGACTCCTCTAAGGCGTACTTGGTTAACTATCACCCAGTGCCAATGGCTACTCCGATAAACTCCTTGACGATCATGATCCCTACTGTGGACAAATGTCCATGGATACAGGGGGGCATCCACACATCCACACAGTAGCACAACTATACAAGGATGGGAACATAAGGCCGTCCCCAGATCTACGAGCAGAATACAATCTCCCATCCTACCTACTATTTGCATAACCTCAAACATAACACCAAACTGAGAAAACCAATGACCGATTTTGATATGATGTGCATTCACAAAAAGTCACTCAAGAAAGTGATATCACTAGGGTAGCAGCTCCTCTTACAGACCATTGACCCCATCAAATATACGCACACGCACTGATGGCACATAGAACTAGGCAGGACTTTACCTGAGGACAGATGGGAACAGGCATATGTGTCCTACAACCTCATACGCAACACATTTGGAGATCCAACATAAGTTGATATACCGTTGGTATCTTGTACCGGCTAGCGTTAAGTTAGATAAACAAAATGTCGATATGTACTCTGCCTATGACTCCTAATAAAATTAGATAGATTATGAATAACTTTTAATGCTAGATAAACTAAGAACTCCCTTGATCTGCTTCGAGGCAGTTCCCAGTACCCACTAAGGAGCCCTTTCCTAAAGCTGAAATAGCCAAACAACCTAGCCACACCGTGAAACAAACTAAGTGCACATCAGTGAATAGTGCTCTGGAGTGCCACCAATTCCACGATGGTTTCGGCGCAAATCGTGCCTTTCTCAAGAGACATTCACTCGATGCTCGTTTTGGTGCAAATGGTTTATATCTCTTGAGAAAGACACGATTTGCTCCAAAACACACGTCGAATTGATGGCACTCCAGAGTACTATTCACTGATGTGCATTTAGTTTGTTTCCCTGGTATGACACCCCACTAGACCACAACACATCAGCCACTCTCTTGTGTGATAGCACTGAGTCTTATAAATCTACTAACGGCATTGTCTGTGGGTTCCCTGAAGAAAAAAACTCTGTATCTCCTGGACCAGGCTGTTGAGTTTACAGGAAGGAGACTCAACTGCAGCATGCTTTAAAAATTTGCTCAGTCATTGGCGACGCGCAACATATATTTTGTAGCGATTATCATCAAGCAAGTATGGGATAGATTTAAATGCTTTTTGTTTATCAAACTTTTTAGTCAGCATATGGCATTCTTTATTCCCATTTGAATACAATTTTGCTTTTAATCGTTTAAGCATAATTTCGTTTTTTGTTTTTTTTTATTTGAGTGTGGCATTCTTGTTTAACCAGCTTCACTTGTGAAGAAGGGGTCAACTTATGTATTTTTTTTCTAAGTGTGCTAGATGTGCTATAGAGTTTATCCCATTGGAAGAGGCATTGGCAAGAAACTGTCCTCTGATATCCACCTTATCCACCATATACAGAGTTTTCCCATAAATCAAACATTGCAAAAAAATTTGTAATAATAAACTGATACAAAATATAAACACAACCAGGTATAATATAATATGAGGTACTATAAAAAATATCTCCCTTAACCAGTGGAGGCAATAGTAGTAGCTCACAGCTATGTGACGTTGCTACTCCAGAGCTTCTGGACAATAGTTTTAAACTTAACTGACGTGGCACAGGTATTGCATTACTGCATGACTTTAAGTGAGAAAATATGGTAAGAACCATTCAAAATTGAGAGAAGGTAATAGAGCTGCTTCCACCGTGTCATGCAGGTGTTCTTTGAAATCTTGACAATATATGTGCCGACATCCTTGATGGTCTTCGTCAAGCTTGATTTGGTCGTTGTTGTGAGTTGCAGGGAGGTTGGAATGTAAAAGTTGTAGGAGTTTGGTTCCTTTTGCCAGTGAGTAAATTGACTTGGTTGTCTTGTTACGGGTGACATGCAATTAGTTTGGGTATCTCTATCTGTGAATTATCCAGAGTTCTCTCAGCACTTGGGTTATTGGGCAAAACTCCCTTCGCCAGTCTAAAGTAAATGAGGATAAATCAGGATAAATTTGTATTGTGAAGAATTTATCTGAAAGTGATTTGGAGGAGCATATCGCCTGGAGTATTTTGGTCTTGTGTGTAAAGTAATGTATGCGGGCCACCACATCTTTTGGGGCTGATGAAGCAGCCGATTTGCTTTTTGGCAGCCTTTGTATTCTGTTAATTATGAAGTCTTCAATAGGTAGCATGGTTAATGTAGTTAATGGCCACACCATGAAACATGTCCTCTTTAACCCCTTAAGGACCAAACTTCTGGAATAAAAGGGAATCATGACATGTCACACATGTCATGTGTCCTTAAGGGGTTAAAATAAGGTTCAAGACCTGCGGTGAGTATAGAGTCCAGAATCCCCCTAATCCTGATGTTTTCACTCTTTGGTCGATCCTGTAAGTCTTCTAGATTGTGCTCTAGTTATTATGTCTGAACACCTTGTGTTCATTCACCAATGCATTGTGCAAATCAGTAATATCATCCATTTTGTGTTCCAACTTATCTGTCCTCTCTCCCAGTTTTCCTATAGTTTTAACCAGCTCCAAAGAATGGTCTGATTGCAGGTCCTTCTGAGGTCCTGTAGCATTAGCTTCATCTTTTCTGGGAAGGCTGGTGACTCTAGAAGGACTGCAATTGAGATCAAGGAGTCTGAGGCCTGTTCATATGGCCAAGATAGAGTTGAGGCCATGGAATCCTCTTCTGTTGCCAGTTTTTGAGGTAAGAACTGTGTTTCATTTTGCATGGGTCTTCTTTGGCTTAGTGCCGATCATGTCTTACTATTTGTCAAAACAAAAAGTCGCACTGTCCGCTTTAACAGCTGCATTAATTCTGGTGTAAGTGGAGCTGTGGGTCTATGCCACCATGTCTCTCATTCTCCAGACCATACCCCCGATGTATTATCTATATTAACCAATAATTGTAATGCCCATCATTCCCTTAGATTTTGCTGTTCTGCTACAAAACCTTGCATCAACAAGTCATGCGTGTTTATTTGTCCCAAATGTCAAAGGTCCAGTTGGAGGTTTACCTATTTTCTGAATGCCTATTTTTACTGACCATTCTGTATAAACCGACTATTGTCCATCCTGACCTGTTTCTGCCCAACAGTTTATGATTTACAATCGCCAGCGCTTAAAGACCGATCCTGCTAACTGCCTCTTGTCTTTGAGTAATACAATTCCTCTCACTTTCCCATGACCACCTAATGCCCTGCC
Organism: Pelobates cultripes; assembly: GCA_933207985.1. Taxonomy (NCBI): domain Eukaryota; kingdom Metazoa; phylum Chordata; class Amphibia; order Anura; family Pelobatidae; genus Pelobates; species Pelobates cultripes. Next base: position 55,326,047 of record OW240913.1, on the reverse strand, counting down.
TGACGGAGTACTACATTCTGCTCTTGCTCCTCTAATTGTCAATTCTCTCTCACAAGCCTTATGCTTTTATTGAGTTAATGAAAAAAAAAAATCTTGGTTGCAGTAAAACACAATAACGTTTCTTTCTTTGACTATACTTGTCCTTGGAGTTAGCTTCTAGAGCGTTGTTATAAATTGGAGTCAAACATAGAATTGTAACAAGCTATGCAGAATATGTTGGCAGCTTTCTAAATAATGAATAATGATTAGAGATGTGAATTGGATAATAATTTTAAACACAATGTTTTCACCTCTAGTTTGGTTTGTTGTTGTTTTGCTTTTGTTTTTTTGCTTTTTTGTTTGTTGTTTTTTTCTAGTGTGGTTATTATAAATGAAGCAACGTTACTGCACTAGCACTATTGTCCCTGAAAATAATAGAAACACTAAACAAATAGATGACTTGAACTAACAGATTTTTTTTGTTCATGTTAGAAATTAGACTCTGTGATTATCTTTGTCTTCTCTATGTAAATTGCAAGTAAATTAAATTTCTTAGATTTTCCGATATTAATGAAATAATACAATATTATATAGTATTAGCAATAACTTGCTTAATATTAAAAAAATACTAAGTCTGCCACCTGTGTTAATGCAGAATCCAGGCAGACATATCCACCCAATCTAAAAAGAAGAGTGATGCTTATATGGTGCCGACAATAAATTTTTATATAGCATTTTCAGTAGTTAAAAGCAACCCTTCCTGTACCTTTAAATTTATGCAATGATATGGATATTCCATGATTGATTTATTACCATACTGCTACTTATTTATGCAAATTTACCATAACTGGATATTTAGAGTAACGGGTGTTATTAGAAAAGTTTGTATCTTTATAGTTTTAATAGAATGTTTGTTAGAGGATAGAAGTAGAGGTTAGCGAGGTCCATAGATGTGAGGAAGCTCAGAAAAAGTCTTGGCAGTAGGAAGATTGAGAACATTAGGTCATTAGAGACGTAGAAAGGCCATGTTGAAGAATATTTAATAAGTGCAGATATACAAGTGGGACGAAGGTTGTGGAGTGATGGAGTGATGAAGTCTTATAAGTGGATAAGGAGTTTCAATTGCATTCTTGATGACATTGTTAGCCAGGTAAAGGCTTTGCCTAGCACAAAAGCAAAAAACAGAGCATTTTATCTATTTCTGCAATTTGGGTCAAATTCAGAGATTTTTTGTTTTCACAATGATTATTTGGGCAATTATGCACCAGCTAAAACAGTTAATAGAAATTCATGCATTTACTAAACCCCAGATAATCACCCAAATATTTAAAGACATGTAGGCTTAATTAATCTCCAAATATTTAAAATGGACAAAGATGGACACTTTAAAGGAGCACTATAGGGTCAGGAACACAAACATGTATTCCTGACCCTATAGTGTTAAAACCACCCTCAAGCCCCCTTGGTCCCTTCTTGCCTCCCTAAATATAGTAAAATCTTACTTGTATTCAAGTCTGAAGTTGCTGCCTCTGCCTGTGAACTGCCTCTGGTTGCTGACATCATCAGAAGTGGTGGTCTGAGCCATTCACAATGCTTTCACATAGGATTGGCTGAGACTGTCAATGAGGCAGATCAGGCGCAGAGCCAGCACAAGTCAAACACAGCCCTGTTTAACCAGCATCTCCTCATAGAGATGAATTGAATCAATGCAACTCTATGAGGAAAGTTCAGTGTCTGCATGCAGAGGGCAGCACTGCCCAAAGAAAGCAGCTTTAGTAGCCATCTAAGGAGTGGCCAGTGGAGATATCCCTAGGCTGTAATGTAAAAAGCCTGAAGGCAATGATTCTACTCACCAGAACAAATGCAATAAACTGTAGTTGTTCTGGTGACATTTTAGGGATGTGAGTGGGGGTGATGCCAGTGGCGGGGCTGGGCTGAGAGATTTTAGGTGACTTGCTAATAACAATGTATAATCCAACAGATAATACATTTCACAGTGGATACACACAGAGTATACTTATACACATGATTCACTTGGCAATATCCTATACAATGAGGGAAAAAACAATTTGGTTCCCTTGCTGATTTTGAATGTTTGCCCACTGACAAAGAAATTATCAGTCTATAATTTTAATGGTAGGTGTATTTTAACAGTGAGAGGCAGAATAACAAATAAAAAAATCCAGAAAAAAGTCATTTAAAAAAAGTTATACATTGATTTACATATCAATGAGTGAAATAAGTATTTGATCCCTTATCAATCAGCAAGATTTCTGGCTCCCAGGTGTCTTTTATACAGATAACGAGCTGAGGTTAGGAGCACTCTCTTAAAGGGAGTGCTCCTAATCTCAGCTTGTTCCTGCATAAAAGACACCTGTCCACATAAGCAATCAATCAGATTCAAAACTCTCTACCATGGCCAAGACCAAAGAGCTGTCCAAAGATGTCAGGGACAAGATTGTAGACACAAGGCTGGAATGGGCTGCAAGACCATCGCCAAGCAGCTTGGTGAGAAAGTGACAATAGTTGGTGCGATTATTCGCAAATGGAAAAAACACAAAATAACTGTCAGTCTCTCTTGGTCTGGTGCTCCATGCAAGATCTCACCTCGTGGAGTTTCAATGATCATGAGAATGGTGAGGAATCAGCCCAGAACTACACGGTAGGATCTTGTTAATGATCTCAAGGCAGCTGGGACCATAGTCACCAAGAAAACAATTGGTAACACATTACGCCATGAAAATCCCCCTGCTCAAGAAAGCACATGTACAGGCCCATCTGAAGTTTGCCAGTGAACATCTAAATGATTCAATGGAGAACTGGGTGAAAGTGTTTTGGTCAGATGAGACCAAAATTGAGCTCTTTGGTATCAACTCAACTCGCGGAGTTTGGAGGATGAGGAATGCTGCCTATGACCTCAAGAACACCATGCCCACCGTCAAACATGGAGGTGGAAACATTATGCTTTGGGAGTGTTTTCTGCTAAGGGGACAGGGCAACTGCACCGCATTAAAGGGATGATGGACAGTGGTTCCGGTTTAAATATTCTGTGGTAAAATCCCAAAACACATTTGTAAAATATTACTATAGCTGAGTTGGAGAACTTTTCCAAATCTGCTATTTTGCCCTTATTGATGCAGTTCAGATTTTCACTTCCTAAAATTAAATGTTTAGTGAACAGCCTATGAGGAATGTGAAGTGTTTGTATATACACTGATCAGCCAAAACCGCCTAACTAATATCATGTAGGTCAGCTCTGATGCATCGAGCCATGGACACCTCAAGACCTCTGGACATGTCCTGTGGTATCTGGTTCCAGGACATTAGCAACAGATTCTTTAACTAAGTACATAAATTCAAAAAAATCCAAAAATGAAAGTGTAGGTACACTAAAAACTGAAACGGGGGTGTTAGTTAATGAAGACCAGGAAAAGGCAGGAATTTTAAATAACTATTTCTCCTCTGTATGTATTAAAGAAGAACGCATAGCAATAGATGTGCAAATGATTGCTACTAAAAACTTGCAGAATAATTGTAATTGATTAACTCAAGACAAGGTGCTGCAGCAACTAAAGAAAGTTAATATAAACAAAGCTCCAGGGCCTGACGGTATCCATCCACTTGTACTTAAGGAACTAAGTGTAGAAATAAGTGAACCTCTGTTTTTAATCTTTCAAGATTCTTTTCTTTCAGGAAGTGTTTCAGAGGATTGGAGGAAGGCAGATGTGGTTCCTGAAATATATTTTATGAACTATTAAATATTTAATGTGTTGATATAAATATTATAAGTTTTATTCGGATTACTTCCAGAACACTGAAATTGAGAAGCCATACCTAGTCCTATAGTATAACAGGCTTTCATTGTATAGGAATGGAGACCACATCTGGTTCACTTTAAGAGTGATAGATGAAGGGCCTGTTTATAGTAACCTTTGACCTAAGCTTTGCTAGCCAGTCTCCCTCTGTATTACCAAGGCTCATGTTTCTAAAGGCATCTATTCATTTACCATGCATATAGAACTTCTTTGTGGGTAACTTACCAAAACAATATAACGTATGGCTTTAATCATAGATTCCCTCCCCTCTTTCTAAGATAGCCACTTATTTTAAAGTAAGGCAATCTTATGTATACGCCCCTCTGTAACTGAATTTTAAACCTATAAAACTGATTGTAGCTTAAAATTCGTGGCCAATACCTTTAACATCAAAAATGGACAACATCATGAACATTGCTCTGTATTGGACAAAGACTGTTAATGACTATATGTTATTACCGGATGATGTGTATGTTTGAATAAACATAAGTTTTAACTGCAAGATACTGGATTCGATTTTTTAAGAAAACTGGTATGTGACAAACAAACATCTCACGGAATGCCAATTTCCTACAGTTCCTATATTCAAAAAGGGTTTAAAATCCTTGCCTGGAAATTATAGACCTGTGAGCTTAACTTCTGTGGCTGGTAAAATATTTGAAAGGTTATTAAGGGATAATATTCAAGAATTCCTTGAGAAGAACATGGTTATCAGCAAAAATCAGCACGGTTTTATGAAGCACAGGTCATGTCAAACTAACTTGATTGCGTTCTACGAAGAAGTAAGTAGAAGTATAGATCAGGGTGTTGCCGTGGATGTGATCTATTTGGATTTTGCAAAGGCATTTGATACAGTTCCACACAATAGATTAGTGTTCAAATTCAAGGAAATCGGTCTAGATGAAAATGCTTGTTCTTGGGTAGAACATTGGCTTAAAAACAGAGTACAAAGAGTTGTCATTAATGGTATATTTTCAAGCTGGACAGAGGTGGCAAATGGTGTCCCTCAGGGGTCTGTTCCGGGACCCCTTCTATTTAACAAGTTTATAAATGATCTTGAAGACAGACAAACTATTTAACAAGTTTATAAATGATCTTGAAGTTTGCAGATGACACAAAACTTTGTAAAATAATACAATGTGAGCAAGATATTAATTTGCTTCAGAGGGATTTAGACTGGGGGTCTGGGCACTCAAATGGCAGATGAAATTTAATGTTGAAAAATGCAAAGTTATGCACTTCGGCGTAAAGAATACAGAAGCAACGTATACCCTTAATGGAAGCGAATTAGGGATAACAACACACGAAAAGGACTTGGGAATTGTTATAGACAACAAACTATGCAACAATGTGCAATGTCAATCAACAGTGGCCAAGGCCAGTAAGATATTGTCATGCATGAAAAAGGGCATTCATTCTCGGGACGAGAATATCATTTTGCCTCTTTATAAATCACTGGTAAGACACCATATTGAATATGCTGTACAATTTTGGGCACCTGTTCTAAAGAAGGATATCATGGCACTAGAAAAAGTGCATAGGCAGGCTACAAAATTAATAAAAGGAATGGAACAAATCAGCTATGAAGAAAGGTTAGCAAATTTAAACCTATTTAGTTTAGAAAAACGTCGCCTGAGAGGGGATATGATAACATTATACAAATATATTCGGGGCCAATACAAACCATTGTGTGGAAATCTATTCCCAACCCGCACTTTACAGAGGACACGAGGCCATGCGTTTAGACTGGAAGAAAGAAGATTTCGTCTAAGGCAAAGGAAAGGTTTTTTACTGTAAGAACAATCAGGATGTGGAATTCTCTGCCTGAAGAAGTGGTTTTATCACAGTCCATACAGATATTCAAACAGCTACTAGATGCACACTTGCAAAAACAGAATATTCAAGGATATAATCTTTCAATGTAGGGTAATAACTGCTTGATCCAAGGATAAGTCTGACTGCTATTCTGGGGTCAAGAAGGAATTTTTTTCCTAGCTTGTTGCAAAATTGTGCTTCAAACTGGGTTTTTTTGCCTTCTTTTGGATAAACAGCAAAAAACAAATGTGAGGAAGGCTGAACATGATGGACGCAAGTCTCTTTTCAGCTATGTAACTATGTAACTATGTAACTTCTGCAAGTTGCAAGGTGGAGCCTTCATGGATAATATTGGTTGTTCCAGCACATCCCCTAGATACTCAATCGGATTGAAATCTAGGCAATTTTTAGGCCAAGGCAACACCTTGAACTCTTTGTCATGTGCCTCAATCCAATGCTGAACAATGTTTGCAGTGTGAAAGGGTTGTTTTATCCTGGCACCTGCCATCAGGGAACACGATTGCCATGAAGGGGTGTACGTAGTCTGCAATATATGAGGTCTGTCTGGAAAAAGTCCAGCCATTTGTTAATATAATTAAATGGTTTAAGTGACATCAATGTAATCTGGCACGCAAGGGAACAATGGCAACTTCACTGTACTAGTCACTAGACACTGTACTAGATGTTGTGGACCATACTTAATTGTATTACCCCAGAGAATGTCTCCTGGGAGACGAAATGCGTAGGGTGAGATACATATGCACCATTGTTCATTATTTTTATGCAAACATCATAGATTTCATTCAGTGTAAAGGAAGATCAGGTTTATTTTACATTTGCACTTTAACTATTGATCCAGCAATATCAGAGATTTGTTGATAGTCTTTTAACTATATTTTATCTTGTAAGTGCGATTTAATAAAGCAGTCGGTTGTACCTTCATACACTGTTATCACAATGGTTTTCCATTGTTTCTTTTACATGCACTCCTGAAAATATAGAAGACCTTGCCTATCAGAGATTTTACCATCATATCAGATGAGCCTGCATTTTATTAGACACTTGTGAGTCTAACCTTGAAATCTTATTTCTCCAGGTATATTACTATACTACTCTATTTTTGTTGTTTTATATTTGTAGATATATTCTTGTGTTGTTTTATATTTTGAGGAATTTGAGGTATCCTTATGTTATCTACAACATTTAAAAAAGAAAATGTAACTATCCATTGTATTTTAGCATTGCACTATAAGGGTGAGTGTGCCATTTGTGTTTTTTGTTGACCTATTCATCATACATAGAAAGATAACTGTTTCATCACACCTACCTCACTTTAGGCTGTTAATGTGGCAATCCACCATGGGCAGCGTGCCAGTCTGTCAGATGATGTTGGTATTGTGTGAAGGGAAAAATCAAAGGATTATATACAGAGTACTCATGATTTAAAAACGGCATAGGAATAAATGTAGAGATCTTCCACATTAGCTTCACTGCTATTGTAAAATGCCCAAATCTCTGTATGAATCCTCATGTACTGTAGTCAGCACTCTTTTAACAGAAAGAAATGTGGAAACGTTGTTGTCAATGTATATATAGTAAGGAAATGGAGTTCCTGTGACGAACTGAACCTCGTCACTGGTTCTTGGAGGGGCCACCTCGCGAGCCTCTTGCCTCAGGACTATGGGCCCTGCAATATACCTTGCCCAATGCACTTTCAAAGGCTCTGTTCATGTGAGTTATGTACTTTTGTACTCCAGACAGAGAGACCGACCGTTAGTCCTGATTCCCTGGAACTGTTTTGGGTATAGGACCATGTGCACGGTCGGTCAAAAATAAGACTTCCAGGAAATTCCTGAAACCCTTAACTGATCTGGGTGATTTTTGGATATGTTGGTCACCCAGATCAGGGCTATCAGGGGATGTAACATGGGGGGTTTTATGTATTTTTAGGGTACTTTTGGAGTGTTTTAAAAAGTGTGTTTTTTTCTGTGCTTGGAGATAATTGGATTATAATTAGTACAGTTGCTAGTATAATCACTAGCTCTTATAAGAGCTGTTCCTGCTACGCTCTCTGGACTAGGAGAGGTCTACCCACTGGGAGCTGGATCCTGGTCTTGGGTCCAGGGTAGGTGGAGGACGGTGAGACCCCAACCGAGATGTGGCGGTTCATGGGGTTTATGGTGGTTATGGTGTTCCAGTGCATTGTTTATGGTACTCGCAAGTACTAGGGTGCCAGGCGGTCCATCATAGTTCCCATGGGTTCACCTCTGTGTAAGAGCCTTGCATGTATCATATTGATGCACTTGATAGATGGATAGTAAATACAATTGCTCCCTGAGAGCAGGCATGGAAGAACAGAACCAAGACTTCTTGTATTGAACACCACAAATTGTAGAATAAAATTATTATTGTCACAGTGCTTACCTACTGGTGTCCTTGTTGACGTTGCTTGTCATTTTCACGTGGATCGTGACTTTGGTAGTCACCTCATTCCACTCTTGCGATCTTCTGGCATCAATTTGGACAATTTCTGACTCCATGATGCTACAATGCACCCCTCTCTGAATTATTCCTCTTACATCATTCCTGCACCTTTTGGAGTTGCAGGAATGATGCAAACCAATCACAAAGTTCCTAGCCTTCTATAAGTCATCCCAATTTGTTGTGCTTTGCCCTGTTATGATTTCCTTTGTTTTGTTGAGAGTACCTTGAATATAAAACTTAGCTGGATATAGTCCAAACTTGTTACTAAGTCAGTAAGTTATCATGTTTCTGAACATGTGGAACCTAAGAGTCACATCTGGGGTGAATATCAGCGATGCTTAAATGAGTTGCCTTAACTACCCAGCAATCTCTAAGTGCTGGCCTTAATGTTGTGACAAACATGCACTTGATGGTTCCTAAAGATAATTAGCAACCTAACCAAGATGTTAATCTGTAGTTTTTATGTTACTTTATAAAACAAAGAATTTGTTCAGATACAAACTCAGGCCAAGGTGGCTTGAGTTCCACTAAGCAATTTTTAAAGTAGATCCTAAAATCAGACCATATATACACCTTGTGTTATTGTTAAAGACATAGTACAGATTGTCCTTACAAAGATGTAAATGTGACATTTGACTCAATGTGGAAAAAACAATATCTAGATTCCTTTTAAGGAATGTATTTCTTTCACTCATGTAGAACATGTTGCATATCAACAGGTCAAGTTTTACTGCTTAGCTAGAATGTCAAAACAGCTTTTAATAAGGTTCTATGAGGTTCTTATTTATTCTGGAATTCTAATCTATCATCACCAATCAAAAATGCGATTGCACCTGTTTTTCTACAAAGCAAAATATACGTTTTTATTTTTATAAAATACATTTTGCAACCACTCAGTGGTTCTGCTCTTTCGTTAGCCAACTCTAAATCAGGTCCTTAATATCTGGTTTAAATCAAACTCTTCTAGTTTATGTAAAGCCTTCAAGTCCCATATATTATATGATCCAGCTTTGATCTCACTCAGACGTCTGTCTTCACGAAAAGCCACAAGCCATGGGACAGCTGGATACAATATCAAACCTGCGTGACAGATTGAAAATGACAGCTCAGTCAGGTCGTCTCAGCTTTACCTGGGAGAAATAGCTGGGATCTACACACACTGAAATTCGCTGCCACGTGTGAATGCAATGAGTGAATTATCATCAGACTGTATTAGTGTTGCAGGTGTACAGCAATGAATCTCAAAACCAGCTGGGCAGCATTAAACGAAAAACACAATCCACCCAACCAAACAATATTACTTTAACATTTTAATTAGGAATATTTGTATTCGTTACATTTACTAATTAGGAATCATAATGCATAAGCTTGGTATTTAAACCGACTTTTTCATGCGTAGTATTGATATAACATTCAAATCATTTCATCTGTATATTGTGATAGTCAAATTGATACAAATTATATAGATTGACAGCTATAGAGAGAAAAAAATATTTATCTAGTATCAAGTTACATTGGTGGATGTATGGAATGTCTATGGACTCCTGCAAATCACCCATCATGCTCGGTGTTCTGTCCAAAAGCAAATTAGTTAAAAGCAGGAAGGTTTTGTAGCAGAGGTAGGCAATATTTGTAATTTCACATGTTGTAGACTACATCTCCCATAATGCTATTACAGCCATAATGCTGGTAACGCATCAATGGAGATGTAGTCAACAGCATTTGATATCTGCCTTGACGTGGCAGGTGGACATACCCTCTCATGGCCATTGGAGGTAACTAAAAACCTCAATTTGTTTAAAAATACATAGGGATGTGGAAAGAGCGCAGGTACGTTTTTTTTCTTTGGTTTTTACTATATGTATTTTGGCTGATGTGTATGGTCATTGCTGCCACCCAGGAGTGATAGGAGTTTGAGTGCAGGACTTGTTTCTTAGCAACTGGAATACCAAAGGTTGCTTACCTCTGTTTTAAAGGAGGCCTAGTTGAATTGAAAGCAGCCTCCGGTCTATGCCCTAGCAGCCATTTGCAGCCAACGGAAAAACAAGGTATTTAGCAATATTTATCTTTATTGTATCTGCCAATTTATCAGCCCAGTCTACAGCAAAAAGCACAGATTAAGCAAAAAGCTTGCAGAAGATGAGTGCACATTTTTAAAAAATAGTATTTAGAGTCAGTCACTTTTTTGTGTCATGGAATATGCAGCAAAAGTGCGGCCCGGATTGCTTCAGCCTACTTGCCTGATTTTCACAAGCAAAGGCCGCAGAGTGCTCAGAACAAGTAAAGATGCCACGAGTTAAGTCCAACATAATCTCCTACAGCTCACTACTGCAGAAAAATAAATACATTTGTGTCAAATAGGTGTTGCATGGTTCACAATATCACTGCCCGATACTACGCAGTCTTGCTCTTTAACACTTTTCCATTGAACCCTTGTCCCCATCAAGTGTGACATAATATTAATGAATTAGACTTCATTTCAAGAATACAAGTTTGAAAAAAAAAAAAAACATAATTGCATGTTAAGTCCTGAGAACTTTACAACCAACTCTTAATCTCATCTGCGAAAAAAAAGCACTGACACTAAACAGATTGCTTATTGCTACCGACTCCAAATAGACTGTATTTATTTGCTGGCCATTTAAAAAGCATAGTGTACAGATTAAATCATTTGCTTATTAAAAGAGGACTTTGTCACAATAATGACAACATATATACAGAGGCGGCTCTCTAATTAGGTGGTTTAGGCTGCTGCCTAAGGCCTCGTGCTGGCTAGGGCCTTGCGGTCGCCTAAACCGCTTTAGAGCAGACTGTGTCGGGTCCTGTGTCAGTGACCGAGGACCCAACACCAGGAGGGGGCCCGGCGGCATGCTCAGTATGGCCATTACAGACACCGGTCTGCAGCTCCGCAGTGTGCATAGCTGCAGACCATTTGTCTCGCGAGAACTGGGCAATCAGAGCGTTGCCACGGGTTACCACAGAAACGCTCTGACGGGTCTTGCGAGATACATGGTCTGCAGCTCCGGACCACCAGGGAGCCCACCGGACCACCAGGGAATAAAAAAAGGTATTTAGTCCGCCCTTTCCCCATCACTCCCCTGCCTCTCACATCACCCCCCTCCCTCTCACCATCACCCCTCTCCCTTTCACATCCCCACCTTCCCTCTCACATCACCCCCCTCTCACCATCACCCCCCTTCCTCTCACATCCCCCCTCACATCACCTCCATCCCTCTCACCATCGCCCCCCTCCCTCTGACATCACCCCCCTCTCACATCACACCCCCTCCCTCTCCCCATCACCCCCCTCCCTCTTACATCATCCCCTTCCCTCTCACCATCAGACTGTATTAGTGTTGCAGGTGTACACATTACCCCCTCCCTCTAACATCACCCCCCTCCCTCTCACATCACCTCCTCCCTCTCACCATCACCCCCTCCCTCTCACCATCACCACCCTCCCCCTTGTCCCAGACAAAAATGCAAACATGCTCACAGAGACATACATTCACACATACACACACACGGATACTCTCTGTCAGACACACTCTCAGGCACATACAGAGGTAAACTGTGCATCAATGTGTATATGTGACAGTGTGCATGTATTGCAACTCTATTGTTTTCACTTTTTTGTTAGTGGGGCCTCATGTTTGAGTTTCGCCTAAGACCTCATAAAGTCTAGAGCCGCATCTGTATATATTCATATATATATTACAACAAAGAAAAAAACATACAAGGTAGGAAAGAGAAGAGTCAGAGAATGAGAAGGCAGAGGAGAGGAATAGACAGTAAGCGAGAAACCAGAGAGGTTCGGCAAAGAAAATAAGAGGGGCTGAGCAAGAGAAGAAAGAATACACTACAAAGCCTAAAAGAACAAACAATATAAAGAAGAAAAATTAAAATAAAGGGAATTAATTACTACACTTGTTTGATAGTAAATGAAATTCTCAGGGGTGAAGAGACAAAAAACAAATAGAAAAAAAAAATATTTAACACAAAGTTGGCTTATGCAAATACCTATGAATTTCTATCGTAACTGGCCAGTCCCATACACTCAAAAAAAAAAAAAAAAAAAGAAAGACTGAAAGAGAAAGGGAGATAAAGCCAACGAAAAAGAGGAAGAGAGCTTATCAGGAAAGCTGGGACTGAAGCCGATTTGAAATATTACCAGCCTTGCATTTTTAAATTTGATGCACAACAACCAGGATGCTAATACGACTCTTAGTTTAAAGGAGGGGGAGCGCTGCTTCTAACTCCTTCAGCTGAAGATTAGGAGAGAGGCTTTAAGAAGATTTAAAAAGAGGAAAATCAACTTGTGAGGAGCGTAAAGAGACGGTTTGTGATTCAAGATGCTTTGGGCAATTCATCATGGAAATGGGTTTCTACACTGAGGCCATGTGGACCATTTTTGGGCCTGTCAAAGCTTTTTTTTCTCTCTCTTTTTTTTAATACATTGCATTGAGAATGTAAATTGTATAGGAGGAAAGGTAAGGGGGGAGTGGGACATGCTATTTGGAATGGTGACAGGGTGTGTTAAAAGGCACTGAGGTTCAGAACATCTCCTGCTGCTTTGATTATAAGAAATACAACTTGAACTTAAGGCAAAAACCGGAGTTGGGTGATAGGGGAAAAAAAATACATTCTGAAATGGACAATTTGGGAGAGACCAATATAGAACAAGTTATAGAAACAAAATGTATGGATGAGAGATTCAGAAAAGTAAAAAAAAAATTAAAAACGATTCTGTAGAATATATCCTATGCCTAATTTGTTAAATATAACAAAACAACTCACGAGCTGAATAAAAATAATTAAAAAGATAATCTAGATTTTTTTTTTTATTATGTATGGTAAATAGCTGTTAAATGAATAAAGTATGTGTAAGGTCTCATATATATATGTATAAAAGTCTATCTAATATGTTCTGACTTTTCAACTTTCTTTACATCCTAAACACTGTTTTAAATCAGTTAAAGACATCCCATTCTCGTGCTAAAATTAACTGGAACCAAAGCAGTCCTCTGCCTTTTGATGTTTGATTGTGAGATATATGCATCCTTGCACGTCATTTTGGTAAGCACAATTTAGATGATGTTGGTATTGAAGCTCTCACGCGTTTTGCCACTTGAGATAAGAGTTATTAGCCTTATTGCTGCAGGGCAGATGTAAACCATTGTCATAAAAATAATAAATTTGGAGCCCGAGCAGACCACTCAATGTAACCAATTCTATGCTAATTCCTCTACTCATACAAGGGCACAATCTCTTACCGAGTTATAGAAAGGTGGATATTATGGTGTCTTTAGAACCCCTAATGGGCATTATTTTCCCATAATGCATGTATCTCAATTTCTCTGAGTGTCTGTTAAATTACATGTTTTTCAGGGTTTATGGTTGGTGAGTTAGAGTAAGGTGCGGGGTAGGGTTAGGTTGTTTGTAATGTGGAAAGTAATGCTATTGAGGGTTTCTTGATACATCATCATAAGCTCATAATAAAATGTCTCCAGAACACTGAGTTGACATTGTTTTACCTTAGATAGTATATCCTTTTTAATTCTATATCTTCTATATTAGTGTAAGGTCAGCTCTAGGGTTAGTGTAGGTGTTAGCAGATTAATGCATGGGATACATTGTTTGTCATGATTACATGTACCTCTACCCAAAATGTATGCTAATTGCAAATACAACTGCCACCATTAATTTGGCTACTTTCAATAGGGATATGCTTGGAGAGGAACTGAGGAGACAGAATTGTGCAGTTTCTGTTGCCTCAGTTCCTTCCCCCCATATGATTATGGAGAGAGGCCTGAAAAAAAATTGTTGTCAGCTGTAAAACGCAGCTGATAAGTTAACGCTCACTAATCTTGGATGGTTGGGAAAATTTCCACATACTGCAGAATGTCACTCAAGCCGTACATTACAGAGAATAAGGCAGGGATAGCGTCTCCCACCACACAATGCAGGATTGTATATATTATGTTAAATATTCTTATTATTATTATTATTAAATATGAGTAAATTGGTACCTAACTTTGCTTCCCATATAAATATACATTGTAAGTACACATTGTAAATTGATGTGCAACCAAAGCTGAATAATAAGTCCAATATTCATAAAACGTTTTCTCACAGTGAATCAGCAGGAGAAATATTCTTCAAAGAAAATTATGAACCCTTGCTAACCTATTTTAAAATGCAGAGAAACCAATTCCTATTTCAGCAGCTACTTCAGCTCATTGACCTGAAGGAGACTGGAATATTCAGCAAAGGTCCAAAAATCAGCAACAAAAATGATATACACACTACACCCCCTATGCACACACATAAAAACATACACAATTTACACCACAGATGCTATTTTGGAGTGTGATATTTAATTTATAATATTTATGGTAATAATAATTTGAAAAAAATATAATACACTACAGCCCCTAGCCACACATAGCACATCACAAACAGATCCCTTTACACACACAACAACAGGATCAGTCACATGCAATCCCACAAGCAACCTCCAAACACATACAACCGACACACATGCAATCCCACAATTAACCTCCAAACACATATAAAACCACAGGGAGCATCCCCACACATACACAACACACTTTAACAGCCTTGTTCCACTTTTGTCCTTTGGTATTCCATTATTGAGGACACCAGAGACAAGATACTGGCATATCATTACATTTGTTTGTGTGTAGAAACAAAAACAGGACATTTAGCCCTTCCGAGAGCACTTTAGCAGGGTCATTGCGTTGAATGCTCTGGAGGGAAGTTATACTAACACACTCACTTTTGGGGGCATCCTTGTCATTGGTATCTATGTAATATGCCCCTTCCTGGTCCTTTCTGGCCCCTGAAAATCCAAGGCAGTCCCCCTGTAGGCAGAGCGATCACATGGCACTGAAGGGCTTTACTGGCAGCAGGGGGACTGTTTAAGACTGCAGCAATAAAGCCTGGCTTGTGCAGGACGGCATAGAACGCCAACTGACATTATGGGGTTAAGTAGCTTAATTCCCTGTCACCTCAGGTGAAATTTTACAGATGGCAAACACCCGATACTCACTAAATGTAGTGTCACTTTAGTCAGTAGTAGGCGGCCAATAAAACAAAATGACAACACTGGAGACAAATCCCATATCCATAATCCTTAAAACACTGCCTATAGCATGAGAGAAGTCGAGGGTTTCTTACTACAATGCAAACAACTTTTCTTGAAATAATTTCCCTTCTCAAAAAGCATTGGAATATATAAAGGGGGGGGCTTAGGAACACTCTCCTGCATACATTAAGCATATGCTCATGCCTTGAGGCACTTTGACATTCTGTTTGAGAAACGTTGTGTAATGTTGGTTATTCATGTCAATACGTGTATTGCAGGTTTGGTGTGTGGATTTCATTTACGTGTCAATTAAGGTCATTTACTGGGTGATGCTATTTTGGAGAGTGATATTTAATTTATAATATTTAAAGTAATAATAATTTTAAAAAATATATAATAAAGATTGATTTTTATTAAGAATACAGTGGGCTCCTAAGTCTTATACACTATATGTACAAAGGTATTGGGACTCATCTCTTAATTATTGAATTCAGGTGTTTCAATCAGACCATTATATAAAATCAAGCCCCGAGAAAAAAAGAGTTACCTGCACATTAGCCCAAATTCCTTATGCATATTTAAATAAATGGCTCTTAGATGTAAGCCCACCTGCCACGGCAAGGCAAACCTCTTAGGTGAGTAGTACACTAACATTTCACCTTGCTTCATTCAGCCTCAGGCAAAGAAATCTCTACTGAGACAGAGAAGGGTAGTTTTCAATTTCCCTACATAATTATTAACCCTTAATAGGGAACACATGGGATGGGCTGCAGCATTATAACATAGCTGTAAGATACAAAAGTAAATACAAATACACGAAAATAAGTCCTGTGCTCAAAGTCCCACTACTCCTGGGTGGCAGCAATGACTATAGCACGCATCAGCCTCAATATAGACAATGAAAAAAAAAATGTAAAAAAAGAGTTTGGGATTTGAGCCAGTGCACAGCTAACTCTTTTTTTCTTTGATTTTTATTGTATGTATTGGGTCTGATGTTTGCTATGGCTGTTGCTGCCACCCAGGAGTAGTGGGAGTTTGAACGAAGGACTTATTTTATTGCAGGGGTAGGCAACCTTCGGCACTCCAGATGTTGTGGACTACATCCCCAATAATGCTCTTACACCCATAATGCTGGCAAAGCATCATGGGAGGTGTAGTCCAAAACATCTGGAGTGCCAAAGGTTGCCTATGCCTGTTTTAGTGTATTTGTATTCACCTAGCCATGCAGTCTGCATTTACAAACATTTGAGAAATTAATGTTCTGAAGAGCTCAGTGAATTCAAGCATGGCACTGTGATGAGATGCCTTTGCAAGAAGTCAGTTTGTGAAATTTCATCCCTGCTAGATATTCCACAGTCAACTGTAAGTGGTATTATTGGTAAGTGGAAGCGTTTAGGAACAGCAGCAACTCAGCCAAGAAGCGGAAGACCATGTAGAGTCACCGAGTGCATGGTGCGTAAAAGTTGCCAAAGCTCTGCTGATTTCATAGCTGAAGAGTTCCAAACTTCAACTTGCATAAATATCAGCACAAAAACTGTGCGGCAGGAGCGTCATAGGATGGGTTTCCATGGTCGAGCTGTTGCATGCAAGCCTCATATCACCAAGTACAATGCCAAGCGTTGGATCGAGTTATGTAATGAATGCTGCCACTGGTCACTGGAGAAGTGGAAACATGTTTGGCTGAGTCATGAATCACGTTCTCTGTTTGGCAGTCTGATGGGCAAGTCTGGGTTTGGCAGATGCCAGTAGAAAGTTATCTGCCTGACTGCATTGGGCCAACTGTAAAGTTTGGTGGAGGAGGGATAATGGTATGGGGCTATTTTTTAGGGGAGAACAAGGTCCCATACTTCCAGTAAAAGGAAATCCTAAGGCTTCAGCATACAATTTTAGACAAAGCTATGCTTCCAACTTTGTGGGAACAGTTTTGAGGCACTTTTCCAACCAAGCATGACTGTGCCCCAGTGCACAAAGCAAGGTCCATCAAGACATAATTGGCTCAGTTTGGTGTGGAAGAACTTGAATGGCCCACACAGAGCCCTGACCTCAATGATATCGAACACCTTTGGGATGAACTGTAACAGAGATTGCGAGTCATACTTTCTCATTCAACATCAGTGTCTGACTTCACAAATGTTCTATGTATTTAGAATGTGATGTCATAAAAGTCTCTTTTGGTGTATGGTCAGGTGTCCGAATACTTTTGTCCATATAGTTGCACATTACGAGCACTGTTCAAATTATATTGGCAGTCTTTTGTTTGTGTACCCTCCTGTTTAATGTTTTAAAGTATCCATTATTCTTAAAAAATTGCTAATTATTACATCTGGAAAGAACAACCATTTGCTAATTTATTTATATCCCGAACAGGTCAACAAAAACAGGCATATTTTGTGATATATCAAGACATTTCTAAAGTGCAGCTGACAGTAAAATTAATATGGTGTTTACAATTTGTATTATCAGGTTACCTTAGAATTAAAGATATCATATTTAATTACACTATATCCCTTAAGATAAATAGCTACATGTAACATTATATTTAAACATAATTTTTTCTAAACTATGAGCTGTTGATGCTATCACTATTATTGTTTGACAGAATAAGCAAAGCACTAAACATAATTGCCTTTGAGCTTGGATGTGATATGCCAGCAAATGTTTATTTTTTTTCTTGAGCTTTGCTTAAGAATATGGACGGTCTTTTTATGATAAGAGAAGGCAAAATAATATGACTTCATTAATGATGGTGCTTTATTTCAGAAATAAAGACTTTTAAGGTTATTCACTAAAATGTGAACTGTCTGGAACTGAAAGTGAGTTTAAATTAAATTTAATATATGTGGCTAATATAGCCAAAACATTGCAGATTTGGATAGTTTTTCACTTTTTTTCACTTTTACTTGTGAAAGTAGTGTAGTCCAGACACTCAAAGCTGCTTAAAAGGCAATTTTATTAGAACAATACATATGAAAGAAAAATTTAAAAAAATCAACAGTCTAATATTATGAATTTTGAGTGCAAATCAAGAAATGTAGGTCTAAGGTAAGAGGAAAGAATTATAGCAACTTTATTTCTATTGAGTTTTACCATTGTCTAAATTAACGAGGCAAATTTTTACAACTTCTGCAGGATGAAAAGATGAAATGATACTGTGCATGTACTGCACAGGTGAATTGATTAAGCTCAAAATAAAATTTAATTCGGACTACAGAATTTTGTCAATGCGGCATTTCAGCTTGTTGTTCATGCAAATGATTCAGGAAAATCTATATAGATGAACCAAAAGGGAATGCCTATATATACATATACTTTGCAGGATATATATTTTAGCATTTTTGCTCCATTTTACCGAAGCTGATTCTCGGATGACTGTATAAAATAGTATTTTACCATACAGATTCAGTGCACATTCGGTCAACATTAGTGATGTCCCGAACGGTTCGCCAAACGGTTCGCGAACGGTTCGCCACAAACTCATCATTGAGTAAACTTTGACCCTGTACCTCACAATCAGCAGACACATTCTAGCCAATCAGCAGCAGACCCTCCCTCCCAGACCCTCACACCTCCTGGACAGCTCACTAAGAATGTAGCTTCACAATGAATGTAAAATGGATGCTGTCCAGGAGGTGGGAGGTTCTGGGAGGGAGGGTCTGCTGCTGATTGGCTGGAATGTGTCTGCTGACTGTGAGGTACAGGGTCAAAGTTTACTCAATGATGAGTCCGTGGCGAACCGTTGGTGGCGAACCGTTCGGCGAACCGTTCGGGACATCACTAGTTAACATTTAGATTTTGACCATTTGGTAGACGTGGAGATTTGTTACAAACTGCAAATAATCTGAAATTGGGTTGATCAGGAGATTGTCCAAGTTCCCGATTTTTTTTAAACCATTACATAGACTAATGATGACGAAAACGAATCACGCAATACATGACCAAGTTTGTTTTGACACATGATTTGGAGCACCATTGCCGGGGCCAGAAAAAAAGTGCAATGGAAAAGAAGCTGGGTTCTTTATGTTTTGTTCAATCATGGGCTGTATCTCCTATCCAATCAAGACGTGCAAAACAAAACATGACATATGGTTAGAAATGTTGATTCTATCCACAGATGAAGTGGCAACTGACCAATAGAGGGGCGAAAGGACAAGCAGTAAACAATCTATACAATCAGGATTCTTTCAGACATTTTGATTGTATCTATTGACGCACACAGACCAGCAGCAATATTATTTTACCCTTAGCATTTTAGTATTTAGGGCACTGGGTTTTTTCTAGCACTGTTGGTTATAGACTGAAAGTGTGGGGAAGCTTTGTTCTTCCCGGGGTGGAAGGGATAAATGGATCGTCAAGTGCCCACTGATATTTTCATCTAATATTTTTTTAAAATGACCTTCTTTAAAACTCAATTACACCTGCTCCCCTTATTTAAAGTGAATTCCATTGTAGTGGTTTTTCCCTGGCCTGGCTGAACCTTGTGATGTGTCTTCGCCTACTACCTCTGAAGACACAATTTTGAAAAGCTGATGTTACACTGCTTTTTCCACCCTGAAGGATGGTCAGTTTGTTTTCTCAGGAAAAAGTGAGTGCGTATGGACTAATGACGAACCATTCACCCCTTCCACTTTTAGAAGAGCAAAGCTTTTCCACACATTCAGTTTGTAGCGTCACTGACCATTGATCAGTGTGAAAAAAACAGTGCTCTATCAAGACTAGCAAGACGAAGCAAGACTCAGTCAGGGAGGACAAAACTGCTAAAAAGGGGCAGGAGCAAAAGCAGGAGTAAATTTATTTAATTTTTAATGAGGTGGGTGAACAAGAGGATGGCCTGTCCCAAACTAACTTTACTTTGGCTCAAAGTTTCTGTTCCCTAAATAGAGTAAGAACGGACACTAGCTGCCCTTTTATTGTCAAATCATCATGCCTCAATGGGGTAGGAGTGATGGGAAGATAGACTATGGATTGCCCTCTACTGTTCCAAATTCTTTTCACCATGTCTAAAGTGGAGTTCCACTGTGCTCTGACATCCTGTCATAGACAGTATTTGGTAAGCCCTCTTTTCTTTTGCTGCTATCTCAAACATTGACTAGCCCCCATATTACAGTGGTCATTCCTGGTAATCCTACTGCAATGCTCAAGTATGGTTAGCAGTAAGATTCGACCTTTTAGACTATCATCACCATACCCAGACACCGTGGCCTGTCACCAGTGTGTCATCAAGGATAAAAGTCATGCACTTCATTAATTGAACAAACAGGTGGGTGATTTTGTTAGGCTGCTGTTTTGACATGGCAAAATCATTTGCTCTGCCTAAGGGTGGTAGTAGTGGCAGAGGTAGTGATGCTGCTGTGGATTACTGCTTGGAGGGTTGGCTTTGACTACACTGCACACAGATAAATAAAAAAAGTATTTACAAAGTGAGTATTTATCTTCAATGATTATTTACCCTGCGTGTAACACTACTACAGCCACAAACAGTGTAGGCATGGTAAACTGCAGCCACACACTTTGTATAGTAGTGAGGAAAGAAGCTTGTCATTTTCAATGCACTTGCAATGACACAGAAGCACACTGCAAAGCAAATAATCTGCCTCTTACTAGAAATAATGGGGGGGAAAAACATTAATAAGTAAAACTATTATCAAACAGTAAATAATAGTGGTTGTAAGTGATACTTGCAGTAGCAGCTAGGCAAGAGGATTTTTTTTTTTAATTCACCAGATGATTAGGAATCCAGATTGTTTCTGTCTAACCTGCCTCTGTCAACTTCTGACAATATCAATACTATCCTCAATGCTCTGCCTAAGGGTGGTGGTATTAATAGTGGCTGATACTGGGAGGTGGTGACAACAGCACAGAATCAGATTCAGCACCCATGGACTTGCCCCCTGCTCTGGTACATTCCTGTTCGGCCTCTTCCCTCAGTAATACTGACTTGTTGTTTCTTGTTGCTTCATACCAGTACTAGAGAGATGACCATTCTCTTGCCCCCTACTCACTTCCTTGATGTACGATATGCACTTTGCAAGACCATCTTCTTTGAGGCACTCAAAGTGATCCCATATGAAAATGTTAATGGTGCCGGTAGTGGTGATGTTGACGATGGTGGAATGGTGGTGTTAGTGGTAGTGGTGATGTTTGTGATGGTAACATTGATAGTGGGCGTGATACTTATGCCATTGAGATTTTTCAATGGCATAAGATTACCCTACAGCAATACAGATGGAATTGACAAAATGCTGGGGGCAAGTGCACACTAGCTACGGTCTGTCCTCTCCAGACTTTTCTCTTTTGATTCTTCTGGTTCATCATACTCATAGCCAAGTAGCTCCTGGACCAGAGATAAAAGTGCTATGCCTGCAGTTTTTGGAGAAACAGAATTTTCATCACTGGATTTATCACTGCCACTAACACCAACACTGATGACGTCACAAACTAGTCTGTGCTACACTCTCTCTTAGTTTCATCTTGGGGCTAAAATGCTTGAACCAGCTTGGGAGAGGTGTCCTAACTCCCAGAAGTCATGGCACTGCTGTTGATGGTGGATTGGGTAACAGTACCCCCTTCCTCTACCTTTCCTAAATTTTGTCTTCAGAATAGTATGTGACATTGATGATGCTGGGTTTTTTATTTATTGCAATAAATTAGGTAAGGTATATTAGGTTATTGCTTCGTAGATTTACGGCTGTAAACTTATTGTGTTTAACATTAAGAAAAACTGCATAGTGTTTTCACCCTTCCACATCACACAATGGACTGAACTGAAGTCAGAATAAAATAAAATTATATTGCTAACTCTTCGTTGGACAGGAGATCCATGTGACTGAGCAAACCTCAAGTCCATCATGGGAAGCTGCTTATTTATCTCCACCAAAAGGAAAGAAGAAAACAAATATGCCGGTGCCAGGCACTGCAATCCGAATCATGAACAAAAACAGGCATATTCTGGCTCGCTCGATTCTGTTCCCCTGAGACTCTGCTGCATGGCAACTTGGAAATTGGAATTTTGACCGATCAGCCGATCAGCTCAACTTCTGACAAATTGCAAGTCTCCAAGTATAGTGTGTCTTAAATAGCACTCACAATATTATTGAAAATAGAGGGCATATCTCCCAAATAAGGATATAGTATCAACGTTCTTCTCTTTTGAAAAGTTCCTCATGTGCATAAATATTTAAGGAAAACAAGACATAATGCGCATCTTTAAAAACTATTATAATTCAATAAATTACTTACAAGATGTATAAAATCAAATTCACATTCTCCAAGTCATACATTATCTTATGCAACAACGTATGATAAAAGAATAAATAGTGAAAAACAATAAAACCCTACGCATTTTGTCTGTTATGCAGATATCCTCGGGGGACAAGTCACTGATAAAGCAACTGCAGTAAATAAATACAATACTCTCGCCACCAAAACCAGCGTGTTTTTCAAAACTCCACTTTGCAGTATCCCATTCACATAACTTAATTTGTTTTACAAGCCTTAATCTTACATAAGACACTCAAAGTAGAAGAACGTCACTGGCTTCCATTTCCCCAGAGAAGAATACAGACCTGCTTACACTCTGACTGTCAGTCTTATGCTGGACATTTGGGTGGGAAAGGTATTACTGGTTTCTTGCATTCCACCATACAGCAAGCAAAGGTTCTTCCATAACTGAAATTCACATGTATCAAATTATGATAACAAAACAGGGGAAAGATACGTATGATTTTCACACTATAAATAAAAGTTAAAAGTAGGAACATAAAGGCATGTATTAAAAGAATGGACCTTTTATATCTTATTTATAAAAAATGGAGAGAAACAAAAAGGAGAAACAGGACAAATGATATCTGTGATGGTAGTCACCATCACTGGGGATGGAAGACAGACACTATGTGTGGATCCCTAGATTGCATTTATATTTTGTCATCATGTGCCCAGTATTGGTTCAGGATATGTTGATTGTATTGACTGTCTGTACCTTTCCCCCTCCCCCCTTTTCCTGTCCTATTGTTTGCCCAGTAGAGCATTGTCTCAGGGACACTGCCAGATGAGTTTAAACTAGCTGCCCTGTCCCTCCTCAATCTCCCATTTAGCCCTTGTTGTTTTCACCTTCACCATGTGTTGTCTGGTGTTTGGGAAAAGAGCTCTGATTACTACTCTGCTGATGAAAGGGTGTCCAGGGCTATAATACTAGTAGCATGGTCCAGGGTGGACAAGGCCATCAGCTAATCCCAGTCAAGCCTCGACAACTGGGTCTGATGTGCTCCACTGTCCCTGATAGCTGTTTAAACCCCTAGTGTCTGCAATCTATTTATCCAATTTCAACATTAAATCTCGTCCTCTTTTACATAACATTACAGTCTCGAGATCTATACATGAAAAATTCTTCTTGTCATACGTGGGGCAGCTATTACAATCCAGGGGAACAGAATGCTTTAAATATCCCTTCCTAATATTACGCTGATGTACAATGTATTTAGTTTTAACTTTATGGCTTCTGTTAACTACATAATGCACCCCACATGCATATGTTAACAAATGTATAGTATTAGCGGAAGGACAATTTATAAACTGTTTGGTCTGAATTTCCTCTTATGTCTGTGAACTTATAAAACTAGTGACTTTAGAGCTTATAAAACTAGTGACTTTGGAGTTTAAAAACTGGTGGCCCTATTCAGTGGTGTATCCTGGTTTTGTGCTGCCCTAGACACCCCCTTCCCCCCCCCACCCCACCTTCTAAATACACATACACACTCATTGACAGACACATATACACTCAGTGTCAGACACACACTTTCACTGACAGACACACATACACTAGCTAAAAGACATACACACTCACTAACAGACACACACAGTCCCTAACAGACATGCATAAACTCTCACTAACAGACATGCATACACACTCACTAACAGACACACATACTAACACACTCACTAACAGATACAGACACACATACACACAAACTAACAGACACACACAAACTCACTAACAGTCACACACATGGTAATACACTCCCTAACAGACAGACACACACACACTAAAAGACACACAGACACACTCACTAACAGACACAAACTCACTAACAGACACAAACACACTCTCAGTAACAGACACACTCACTAACAGACAAACACACTCATTCACTAACAGACACCCACACACTCATTAACAAAGACACACACACACTCACTAACAGACACACACACTCACTAACAGACACACACACACACACACACACATACACTTACAGACACACACACTAACACACTCAAATTTTTTTGTAAAATTCAATCAACCCAGCCTCCCTACCTTTGGGAATGCTGGGATGGATTATCGCTTTCCCTGGGGTCCAGTGGGGCTGCTGGATGACCGGCCGGTCACTGCAGTCAGCGAGGGAGCATTGATCCTCCTGTTCAGCTCCCTTGCGCGCCGCGTAGGGATGCCGGGGCCGGAATTACGTCATATTTCCGCGTGGAAAGCTCTGCCGCTGCTAACCTGAGGGGCCCTGAGGTGGCCACCTGGCCAGCACCTGGGCTCCCCAGGACAAGAGGCTGGCAAGGCATTTGACAGGGTGATTGGGGGGCAGCTTTTTTTGCCACCCCCCAGAAAGTGCCGCCCAAGGCAAATGCCTTGTTTGCCTCTGGGTAAATATACCGCTGACCCTATTAGGAAGAAACCTATATCCCTTACATGCACCACACCTATCAAAACTACTGTCTTCATGTACTTTTATCTCTTTATTTCAAAAAGTGGCTGTGGTCTGTCAGTTCCAAAGAAATTACGGTTATCTTCTGCTCAGTGTGCAGAATAGGTCCAGGCTATCCTGAAAAGCACCAACTCCAGTTGAGGGATAGATAAGCCACCCAGGACCCTCATACCACATCCCCACAGTGGCAGTAGCCCCTTTTTTATTTTCCAGGGGCTCTTGGGACTAGTCCCATAGTCTGTTGGCAGGAGGTTGGCCTCCAACTCCCTCAGCAAGCAAGGGGCACAGGGGCTTTCATCACATTGTCTTTTACATATGATGAGGTGTCTATCTGTACAGAAGAATCTATATTTTACAGTGTATGTATTAATTTACATTATACAACTAGGTGTTATTAATTTCCTTTAGTATGGCTTACTATTATTGTTTGTATCTTTGTTACCCATAAAGATTAGCACCCTACTATGTGTACACTGACCATGTTTTTAGTTCGGCCATTTTGTCTTTGAATTCATTTAGAATTATTGACAATTCACACAGTGACTAAACCTGCTGCTGTTTGAAAATCGAGAACTCAAACCAAGGAGTTTAGTAGAAGCCTCCAGAATGCAGACTCAAGTGTATCGATGAACAAATTCAGACACTCTATATAGTTTGCAGAGTTAATTCCATCACCAATGCTTGATTTGACAATGTTTTAACATTGACAGGTCTTTGTCAGACCTTTGCAAGGTTAAAGGGTTACTCTAAGTGCCATGACCACTTCAGTGATTTGAAGTGTTCATGGTGCCTATGAAAATCTATTAAAAGTTACAGTGTATCCCCTTTGATGTTGGAGGTGTACCTCTCCTTCTGGAAGTGACATGGGACAGCGTCAGCCAGCACAGAATATAAATTATGTGCAAATTTTGATGCAGTCATTCATTTGTTGAGACGTTGACGCTGTAAAATTGCTTGGTCATTCTATGGTGACTGGAAACACTGCAAAACACACAGAGCCTTTGATTTTTTTGAGAGTGAATAGAACTTTCTGCCAAGTTGATCTGGCACCTGTGACCTTTACCTGTAAGAATACGTAACAAGATGATGAAGATAAATAAAGCTCCATTGATGCTGTTTTTATTTAGATATTTGGTAACCATGCACAAAATGAAAAAAATATATATAACATGAAAATAAATTACAAATAAAGTCTGAAAACTGGGTAGAAATAGATTATATATATTCTATGCCCGCACCTTATATTTCGCCCTCCTCGTCCAGCCCATCATCTGCCAGAATTTAATTGCAGAATGTCTTATGAAGGACTGAACTATTTTATTACCTAATGTTCAGGTACATTTCGTTCTCAGGATTTCAGGAAACTGCCTTCCACACAAACCCTTAAAAGAAAATAACAACAGACATAAATAAAGAGCATTTTGTGCCTTTATACTCCAAAAAAACATAAAATAAAAACAGCTGAAATTGAATTTCATCCTTACCTGCAGAGATTCAGTTTTGTGAATCTAGTAGTAATACGGACTTGTGCTGAATTCAATCTAAGAATTTCCTCTCTATTTCTTATTTTAATTACATTGTAGGTGGAACGTCATTGCAAAGCAGAGTTCATGAACACAGGATGTACACCAATGATCCATCATTGTGATGAAATGGTTTTGTACTAAGGCTAACAATGTATGCAGCAGAGGACCATCTAGCTCCATCTCACTATTGAAGGAAACTAAACTATACATCAGAAAGAAGAACGAATTTATGGATCTGCCTGGGGTCTTAAAACCAGCTTTCATACAAGAGGTAAAACTTGTATAGTAGGAATATCATGAAAAGAGTAAAGGTGGATCAATCAGTGGTTGAATCATTTTCGAAGGATGCACCAAAGCATTCCTGTAAGTTTGGACCTAAACATTTTGGGAGACAGTGAGTTCCAACATTTGCAATAAAAAAGATTCAGGATGTCTGTAAGCGAAAACTCTATTCTTTTATCGTATCAGTATTTAAATCCATCAGTATTTCCATCTCCCAGAGGTTGTTATCAAGACTTGAGACTAAACACTGACATTATTTTTTTATTTATTTTTTTGGAGTGCCAATTGACCATTGATGTTGATGAAAGTAACTAAAAGACCAAAATGCATCATCACACCAAAAAGTACATTTTAGATATTTAACCAACATCATCACATAAATAACATTGTCACATAAATATCCAGATTCAAGCTCAGAAGATCCACACTTATCAATCCAAGCACAAGGCAGAAGAATTGACTCTTGCTCGTGAAGTGTAATCTTGATCATGTGTTCTAATTGGAAAAATAGCACGCATTGGTTTCAATAAATGAATCATCTCTTCTATGAAGAGACTCATTTTTTATTATTTTTGTTTCTTTACAAAAAAAAAAGATTTAGAGAGTATATAATAACATTGGAAAAGCGAAAAGTTATTTTTACAGTAATTTCTTTTTCCATGCTGTTATCCATGGCAGCATATATAATGACATTATATAGGACAGGATAAAAAAATAAATAAAAAAGTAAATGAAGGCCAAATCAAGGTAGGAGAAGCAAATGCTGCCATGGATAAAAACCAAGAGAATTGCTATAGTTAGGAGCAAAGTTTCTATATTCCTAGCTGTCCGTGGCAGCTTGTGCAATGGGTTAATAGAAATGTTAAGGTGACTATGGAGAGAAAACCAGAGAAAAAGAGACAGCCTTCCAGAAATGTCCTGAAATAGAAGCAAATAAAGTGTTCATAGTAGGTACCATAACTGAACTGAGAGAGGATAGGGGTTAAACTATAAAAAGTCAGACACCTAGTAGGAAAGTATTGCTAAAGACATGAACAGAATACAGAGTGAACACTAAATATCAAGACATTGCAACCCCACTACATCCACCCTAAAATTGATGTTGATCCGGCAGATACTGGGTAGCATTATCAGGGCAAGAATTAGAGCCATCATTGGAACAGGGTTGTGACGAACTGAGCCTTGTCACAGGTTCTTGGAGGGGCCTGCTGGCTAGCCTCTTGCCTAAGAACTATGGGCCCTGCAATATACCTTGCCCAATGCACTTGAAAAAGCTCTGTTCATGTGAGTTATGTACTTTTGTACTCCAGACAGAGAGACTGACCGTTAGCCCTGATTCCCTGGAACTCTTTTGGGCATAGGACCATGTGCACGGTCGGTCAAAAATAAGACTTACAGGAAATTCCTGAACCCCTGAGCTGGTCTGGGTGATTTTTGGATATGTTGGTCACCCAGATCAGGGCTATCAGGGGATGTAACATTTATTTGTGGGGTTTTATGTATTTTTAGGATACTTTTGGGGTGTTTTTAAAAAGTATGTTTTTTCGGTGCTTGGAGATAATTGGATTAGAATTAGTACAGTTACTGATCCAATTATCTCCCAGGCAGAGGGGAGGGATTGTGTGCTGTGTGTGGGAGTGTCGTGCCTTGTAACCTTATTGTTATTGGTCTGTGAAGTTGCAAATCAGCCTACCATCAGGTCAATGTGGGCGTACCCCTTGCATGGGGATTGTCATATAAGGCCAAGTGTGGCTCCCATTAAACTGAGATTCATTTACCCCTTCATGAAGTCTTGGCTCATGTTTGGGGTACTGGAGAACTACATTCACTCTGGGGATTGCTATATCACAATACTCCCCTGAGTATAATCACTAGCTCTTATAACAGCTGGTCCTGCTACGCCCTCTGGACAAGGCGAGGTCTACCCCCTGGAAGCTAGATGGAGGACAGCGAGACCCCAACTAAGCTGTGGCAGTTCATGGGGTTTACGATGGATATGGTGTTCCAGTACAGTACTTATGGTGTTCGCAAGTACTAGGAAGCAGCGATTGATGGGGGGTACCCATTGGGGTGCCAGTTGGTCCGTCACAAGGGTGTTGGAGAACTAAACCTGTCATAGGAAAACAGTGTCAGTATGGGCAGAGTAACATCCACTGGAACATCCACTGGCTACAGAGTATGGCACAAAAAGAATAGCACAAAAATGAAAGTCAAAATACCAAGAAGTCAAGCCATGGAAGAAAGGGATACTTAATCTGCACACCACAAAGGGAATCCAATTTCAGAGAACATTGAGGCTAAGACAATACAAGAGAAGTGCCAGGGAACAATATATGGAATCACTGAAAAATACTATTTATGTAGTCATTTTTACCGAACATAAAAAAAAACACCTTTTATTAAAATAGGACAGTTATTTTTATTAAATTCATCGTATTGAATGAATCCCTATTCAGTAACAACCTGCACTATGTATCCTATGAAATAATGTGACTTTATTAAGAAACATTCTACTGATTATGGCACAAATCACCTAGGAGATCTCCAGGATCACTTCAGAAATATCTGAGCCCTCTGAAATGAGATGATCATTCAACTAGTACTATAATCAACATCAAGTAAATTTAACAGATATCATAACTAAAACTAAACCTGTTCCTTAATGTTTACGGTGCTGCGGTTAATAATTAATAATGGAGTCAACCCAAAACCAGTTTCAGCATGGTTACCTCTGCAGAGGAAAAGCACATGTTAGGAACATGCTTCTGACATCCTGCTTATAAAGCATCTAATATTGTGGAGACAGAATTAAAATGGTATATCTCAATGACTATATGGTTCTCAGCCAAAACTAATCTGGTGATTTCAATCATGTTGGAGCAGAAATGATCACCTTAGCTCAACAGTGATATTGTTTGAACCGGCATTGACTGCAGAAACCTTCTGTGGAAAGAATGGAAAGTCGTTTTACTGCACAGGGTGACGTGTGGTATTTCACTTCAAAGATGCAAAGATAAATCTTCCATAGTAACCTGTACAATAATGTTTTTCACAGAACAGTTATTACATAATTCCCTATTTTCAGTTTATGATTTAGTCAGACTATGAAATCGCACTTGTAGTGAGAAAACCCTCATCGTGACAGATGCATTTTATGTTACTTTGTTGAACAGTGGGTAAACCAACATCAGAAGAAGATCAAAATGGTTAAGCATGCAGCTTTTGAATCTGAGCTTAAACGAGATGGATACTATGATGCCTACCAAGAGGGCCTTTGTATGGAATGGCCGGCATTTTGACAAGTAATGACATGTAAGACAACAAATCCTTGTGATTGAGTTAGTAATTAGTTAACCTGGAGTCCAGTCAATGAGGCCAGTTTGGAGTCAGGGAAAGGTGAGAGGCAACCTGCAGGATTATGGAGGCCCTTAGATTGACTGAAGAGGAGGAAATATGAGATGCAGCAGGCGGTCAAGAGCTCACCAGCCCCACTCGATCC
The DNA here is from genome assembly GCA_933207985.1 of Pelobates cultripes. Taxonomy (NCBI): domain Eukaryota; kingdom Metazoa; phylum Chordata; class Amphibia; order Anura; family Pelobatidae; genus Pelobates; species Pelobates cultripes. Next base: position 55,295,832 of record OW240913.1, on the reverse strand, counting down.
AAGCTGCAACCAATCTGGCAGATGAATACCTCAGTGAGCTTCAGTCAGTATCAGAGGGAACCATGTTTTTTTACTGCCCCTTCTGTGTAATAAGGATTTCAGAGAAGGTTTCTTACTATTAATTAATAATATTGCGTATACAGACAGTGAGCTAATATAATTAATCATTTATTTATCAGTTCATTTAGCAATATCATTAGGTAGTGTACTAAAAACCCAGAATTTTACCCTAAATGAACGAATATTAAACTGCAAGTTTTTAATTTAGAAAGAAAACAAATTATTTGAAAGGCCAATGGAATGCATTTCCTTGAATTCTATTTCTGTATAGTATCGACAGTTTTGTTGCATGTTAACAATTTACAAATTCCATTTTCATGTAATAATATAAGAGTAAAGGTTTCAAAGTATACATTTTTTTACTAGGCTGATGATTGTTTTATACGGGTAAACAAACAGCCAACTACTAATGTATTTATATGCTGAATAGATTTATAAAAACAGACATATTTTTGATATATTAATACATTTCTACAGTGCAACTGTAAATATATCATGTGTACAGTTTGCATTATCAGGTTACATTAGAATTACATTTTAATATGTTTTGTTACAAGATATCTCTTTTAATTACACTATATCCCTTAAGACAAATAGCTAAATGTAACATTATAGTTTTAAGCTTAATTTTCCTAAACTATAGGCTGTTGATGGTATCGCTATTATTGTTTGGGAGAATAAGCAAAGCACTAAACATAATTGCCTTTGAGGTTGGATGTGATATGCCAGCAAATGTCTGTTTTCTTTATCCAGCTTTGCTCAAGAATATGGACGGTCCATTTAATGATGTTAGAAGGCAAAATAAGAAGGTATTTATGACTTAAAGATGGTGCTTAATTTCAAATATAAAGACTTACGGGGACTAAAGTGTGAACTGGCAGGAACTAAAAGTGATTTTAAAGTAAATTTCATATATAAGTATATTTCAAATTAGCCAAACTGAAAACATTTGGATTGGTTTTTAAATTGTGTCCTAAAATGTAAAATTCATTTTAAATCATTGTCTGGAAATCTATTCATAAACAGGACTATACAAAGGTCACGAGGTCATACATTAAGTCTGGAAACGAGATTTAGCCTAAAACAAAGGATTTTTTTTTTACACTAAGAACAACTAGGATGTGGAATTCTCTGCCCTGAAGAGGTGGTATTATCAGAGTCCGTACAGATGTTTAAACAGCAACGGGATGAATACTTGCAAAAACATAATATTCAGGGATATTCTTTTTTAATATGTGGGGTAACAGCTTCTTGATCCAAGGAGAGATGTGACTGCCATTCTGGGGTTGAGAAGGAATTTTTTCCTAGTTCGTTGCAAAATTGTGAGGTTTTGCCTTCTTTTGGATCGACGTCAAAAACAAATGTGAGAAAGGCTGAACTTTATGGACGTATGTAACCGTGTAACTATGTAAATTTCAAATATAAGTAAATTTCAAAATAGCCAAACTGAAATCATTGCTGATTTGGATAGTTTTTCAAATTGTGCCCTAAAATTGTAAATTAAATAATTAAAAATGAGTATTTTTGTCACAATTGATCCGGTCATAAAACAGTCATAAAAGCCCTTATTTTTCTTTAAATGTGTCCCCATTAAGATTTCCACCTCCATTATAGAAAGAAAAAATGAAATCTGGAATAGTCTAATATTATGTGAAAATTAAAAAAAAAATACTACTTTAGCTATAAGAGTATGGGTAAGAAGAAACAATACTAACAATAACTTTACTTATGGTGAAATAAGCACCCATTGTCTCTAATGGTAGATGTTTTGCTATTGTCTAACCAAATAAGAATATTTTTTACAACTTATGCAGGATGAAAAGCTAAGATGATAATGTGCATGTACGGCAGATAGAGCAGTTGCAAGTTATTTCACCAGCAGAAAATAGAGTTTTCAATGACTAACGTCTGTTTAGCCTGAGTTAATCTACACTAGTAGTTGGCATCCTTTCAGAGATTAATAAATTATGTTGCACTTCAAAGAGTGTATTTTGTAGCAAAACCCAAACTCGCAATAAAGTTTTACACGTTAGACAATAAAGAAATGCTAAAACTTATCTTAACTTATTTGTTTGTTCAGCGTTCTGCAACGTTTTGCACAACATATTGTAGTGTAGAGTTCTCTTAATTACTTAACAGACAATATAGATATCTCTAATTACTTTTTTTTCACCCATATATCGCTCACATTGGAATGGAATTTTTTTTTGCTGTGTTATAGGCACAGGTCGACTTGCAAGGGGTAATGTTGGGAGCTGCTGTTTGTCATAATGTAAGCGTAGTTCCTACACATAAAATGTTTGCTGCCTATAGTATTCATTTAGTAAACACATTGAATTATTTCAGTGTACATGGATTCAATGGCTCATTGGACCACTCCAATCTAACAAGTGCATTAGTGAGTGCATGGCACACATGTGCATGCTAAGTCAAAAGGGGACGCTATATACCACCCCTCACCCCCCCACTTTTCAATCCTCCATGGCCATCTGTATTTTTCCTCCAGGTAACTTGTTAAGTACTTTACTGATACATATTAAGTGATCATATCAACATAGAGTTATGTCATTTTTATCATATTTATCATAGGGAATATTTGAATACTTTACACGTTGTAGATTAGGCCAACAGTGCCATCATTTTGTATTTCTAAAGTCTGTCCGATTTGTACCTACATAAATGATCTACCATATTTTCAACTACAACTTATGTTTTCTGTTTAAATTATTTATGTTTGCACAATGAGCAGACAGGTATCACAGTATCGTGTAACAAAAGAACAATCAGGCAACATCAGCCTAAGAGTATATCAATAATGGTGCATATTAGTGCATAGGAGAATAATGGAAAGGCACTTTGGGTTTTCTATAGGTAATATAATAATGCTGAAGACAATGTATGTTTGTATCGAATGGTGTAATTGCTGGTATCTGTGGTCTTTCTGCCTAGTGACATAACGATTCCAGATTTATTTACTCTTTAGTTAGCATTATCTGTAAAGGGAATTTCCTTTTAGACCAAAATAGCATATTGAAAGAATGATTCTAGTTCAGCTATTTTCGTTTTAAGTTTAAAACCCACTTTGAATTTACTTTGAATTCCTGACTCATGTTAGTAAATAGCACCTATGATGCCACTTTAACACAGTTTAATCCCAGGTGGCATTGAACATCTAATTACATCTTACGAAGTTTGAAATACAAACTTTTTCTACATTCAGGTAACATACAGAGAAAGATTTAGATCCCATGGGAGCACTAAGCAGGTTATCAGTTTGGGCCCACCTTCATTCTTCACAAAGTGATGCTTAATGGGGCCAAGCAAATATAAGTTTCCAGGGCCCCTGTCAAAAACATGCCCATGCGGCTACCTCGGATTAACTTATGGTTAAATCATACTCTGGCAACACAGGTTTCCAATCAAGAGCACTATATGTGGTGTGTTGCTTTCTTGTTTAGTTGTGACATATACACAGCTTTTTATCCATAGATACATGATCTTGAACTGACAATTAAGTAAACGTGATTGCAAAATAGTTTATGTTTCGTATACCATGTAAACTGGAGATTTCAGTCGTTTTAAGTGAGCTAGAAAGAAAAGAAAAACACCTCTATTAAAATTTGGTATTTTACAGAAAAGTTTAAGGACAACATGTTATACTGACATACAGACATCAACAACTGCAAGCTCGTTTGAGCAGGGTCCTTTTCAACCTATTGTTTCTGTTAGTTTTCGTAATTGTCTCATTTATTGTTAAGTCTCCCCCTCTTGTAATATTGTGAAGAGCTACGGAATTTGTTGGCGTTATATAAATGCAAATAATACATTCATTAACACTCCATGACTCTTGAAGTCTTTAACCTCGGCCTGGTGGCTAGGTATTTATATATTTTCATTTTTTTTCTCTTGATCACCATTGATCCTTTATAGCTACAGATTTTCTCTCTTATGTTTCCTGCAGGGATATGAAAGCCACTCAGTGGAACCTCATGCACTAGTAACCACAGGGCCTATAACAATCAAATACTCAGTGCAATACCTTGTTGTGTCTAGCTGGAGAGGGAATTAGAATGAGTCAAGTGTCCTTACACATGCATTAATATACCTGCATGCAAGATCGTACTGGGAACGAAAAGGAGCCCTGGAAAAACATTCTATACCAGCCTTAATAATGTGTTGCACCAACATAGTGTACAGCTATAAAGGTGAAAAAGATAACTTAAAATTTAAAACTATTACTCACAGGGCTTCAAAATGAACAAAAGCATGGATTAATTTTAAGCCGACGTGCAATTGCATATAATCAATGTTTTAGTCAAACTACCCTGACATATTAAAAAGCTTTGGTAATGTGAAGGAAATGGTGAATGTATGGTGTTGCACAGATGTAAAAAATCACATTATCTTATTTATTTTAAAGTTCTATGAGTGAGCTCTTCACTTAAGAAAGCATTGGAAGGTTATTGCGCATACGTGGCAAAATGCTGCACCAATCAGCATCTCTTTATAGAGATGCATATAATGAATGCATCCCTATGTGGAGTGTTCAGCTCCTCCATGCAGAGCATGGAGACCCAGAATGTGGCGAGGTCCTCGCCACTGGTTTTTGGAGGGGACTGATTGCCAGCCTCATGCCTTGGGGCTATGGCCCCTTGGAGATTGTGCCCTTTAAAACCAGCATTTGGGCTTATGGACTTATATTGGACCATGCTGGCCCTTGAAGAACCGTCTGGGGACAAATTGAGACTTTGTGTGACAATGCCCCTTTAAAACTATGTCCCCAGACCTTTAAAATCCATTGTGCATGGCTTTCTCCCACTTGGTTCAGTAAATGGGGCTTACTGAACCAAGTACCACACAGGCGGACCACACAGAAGTGGAAGCGTGCAGGCAATTTACCTCCCAGGCTGAGAGCCTGCTGTAGGTAAATTGCCGACCGCTTGGGGCCACCGTTCGTACAAACGAACACGTGGCGGCGGCCATCTTTATTCAGCCGAACGCGGTCAGTGGTGTGTGCAGCCAAATCTATGGAACTGTTTTCCGCTACCCAATTGCACGAACACCGCTGACCCGTACCTTCTCCTCCACTTAGTTTTCAGCCGCAGCGTCTAAGTCCCGTTTGACAATTCAAACGCTCATTCGAATGGGACTTAGTTACTTTTCTGCATATAATTGACCGACCGCACAGCCCAAATCTATGGAACTGTTTTGGGCAGGAAAATGTGCTTGCGGTCGGTCACAAAGGACTTCCGACTAACTTTTTATCTACTGGAGGGATTTGTATGATTTTTGAGAGTGTTCATATTTGAAGTATGCTGAGTAAGATTGGATGTATAGTTTTAAAGTTACAGTACATGTGTAAAAAGTATTTTTTTCCTGCCTGTGATAATTACATTAGCCCATTGTGTACAGTAATTATATCACAGGCAGAGGGGAGATTTTTGTGGAAATGAATGGGAGTGTTTTACTATATATTACGTGTTTGATTGGTTGTTCTTCAAAACCCTGTGGGCAGTGCTGTGTGTGTAAAATGTGCATAAAAGCAGAGTGTTTCATTAAAACTTCAGTTCTACTTCACCCTCAATTTGGAGTGCCGTCTCTTAATGGGGGAATCTGCTACAAGGGATAGCTATGCTAGTCATACTCTCTTGCTATATCACTACTAACCTCTTGTAAGAGCTTGTTCCTGTCTTGCTCTCTGAAGGAGTCTACGTGGTTTTGATGTCGGCTGGAGTGCTTGGAGCCCTCAGGAAGTGCTAGGAGCATCCTTTAACTGAGGTATCTAGTCGGGGTGCCAGGTGATCCATTACACAGAACATAGGTGATGCGCACTGCACAGCAGTGGACTTGGAAGAACTTCTGGTGGCTGGCTGAGTGACTGCTACTAGGCACAGGGCCGGCACGTCCATAAGGTGGCACAGGCAGCCGCCTTAGGTTGCACTGGCCTGGGTGCACTAGATTAGAGTGACCCAGCAGGAGGGAAGTGCCAGTCAACCAATATAGTATGGCCGAGCAGAGCAGACCACAGGACAGGAGCTTCTGATTCCTGTACCCAGCCGGACTGACAGGAAGTGTTCACTGAGAGAGCACTTCCTGTCAATTAGGCCAGGCACAAGAAACTGAAACTCCTGTACCGTGGTCAGCTCCACTCAGGCATGCTACAAGATAGGTAGGATGCATACCAGGGAGGGAGGTGAGCAGGCCACCAAGGGGGGGAGAGAGAGGGGAACACTAAGGGATAAGTAGGGGTGCACTGAGGAATGGGGGGGAGGGGCCACTAAAAGAGTGGGAAGGGAGAGGACACTAAAAGGGGGGTGGGAGGAACACTAAGAGGGATGGGGGGGCACTAAAATACAGGTAAGGGGGTGGAGAAACACTAAGGGACAGGGGAGGGAAGTGAAAAGGAACACTAAGAAGGGACTACTAAAAGAGAGGGAAAGGAGGGGAGAAGAACACTGAGGGGGAGGAACACTAAGGGAGATGTGGGGGCACTAAGAGACAGGTAAGGGGGAAGAGGAAGACTAAGGGACAGGGGAGGGATACGAAAAGGAACACTAAGGGGGGGGCACTAAAAGAGAGGGAAGGGAGGGGAGAAGAACACTAAGGAGGGGAACACTAAGGGGGATGGAGCAAACTAAGAGACAGATAAGGGGGAGAGGAACACTAAGGGACAGGAGAGGGCACCATAACTACTTTAGTGACTTGCCTGGAGTCTGTACATACAGCATTTAACTATTAAATGTTGCAAATACTGCGTTTAACTCTTTTGCTACCAGAGATGTAACTCCACCCCCGGTAGCATTATGGGGTTCTTCAGAACAAGAATTCCTGGCTGACTATTGTCAGTTCTGTGCAATTTTTGAAGCACAGGCACTCCATTAACTGAGAGAAGTCAGCTGATGCTATCAGACAACGAATGAGTGGAAGGATCTGCTGCTCTGCAGAAAACATATATTGTAAACGTGCCTAGCACCGGGCAGGACCAGGTTAAAGGGCAAACTGCTGTCAAACGGTTTGCCCCATCACTGGGGAATGGCGCCAGGGTACTCTAACCATCAACATACAGTGCAAGTGGCTCATGACAATATTTAATTTATGCTCACTAATGCAAGGAGTCAAAATAACAAAATTGGGGAACTTAAGGCCATAGTATACACTTAGCAATATGACATTATATGCATACGAGCTACACGGTGGTATGAAACACATGCCTGGGTAGTTATCATAAATGGTTACACATTATTTAGGAAGGGAAAATAGGTGGCAGAGAATGTTTGTATATCAACCATAAGTTAAGGCCAAATATTATATTAGTGGTATGTGACGAGGAAAATGTGGAAGCTGCTTACTGTTAAAGGGAAAACTCGTGCCCTGGTACTGACTGGGATCAATGTAAGTAGGGTGCATTGGCCCAGGTACATGATAGAGGTTACTATTGATACAAATAGTTGTTCACCTGAATGTGTTTGCAGGCTTGGATGAATGATTGACTGGTCAGTTGAGATCTGGGATTGTTAAAACTTACTGGCAGCCATGTAGGCTTCTTAGTACAGAACAGAACCACCAGGTTCGATTCTAGAGAGAAAATTAAGTTTTAAGGTAAGTAGGTGGGGAAATTTGTTGCCATGATCCAAAGGCCAAACAGTTAGCTGCCTTCCTTGTGCTTGTATTTGGCATGTTATAGACAGGATGGGAAGACTGGTGATTACATTGCAGTCTTGTGTGCCTGAAAAATGCAACACTTAATTACTATAGGCTCCATCATGGTGTTTTACGAAAGTGTTAATTGTTGTGAATTCTGAATAAATAGCCACAATAGCCACTTTGTAAAAAAAAAAAAGAATCTACAAGTCATCTGTTTTCACATATTCTACTTGGGCCTAAATTGTAATTTCACTTTTACTGAATAACCTTATTTGTGTCTTGGTTTCATACCTTCCACATATCAAAGTTTTTAAGGGAAATTAAAAATAGTCGATTTGTTCTAAATGGTTTGGCAGGAACAATTCTTTTGACATGCTGAGTAACATAGGTAATACAGTCCACGATAAATGCAGTGATAAAATGTACACTTTGTATTTTAAGGGGATTATTTTTAACAACCTTTATTTAAGTTCTTCAAAGAGTTTTATAAAACCAAATCAGAATAAAAAAATCCATGCAAGTTCAGGTACAGTTTCAAGATAGTAGAGGACTGAGGGACCATCCATCAAACAAATTATTGTCACAGTTAAACAGTGTTTAAACATTCATGTTAATCATAATATCATTTGTAGTAAACAAGAGTATGCAAATAATATAAAATATAGCCCTATTGAGAAATCAAGAAGAAAAGAATGAATGAATATAAGGGAAGGAATGGGAAGAGAAAATAAATAATAAAAATGGGAGGTGATTTTTGGGTTGGTCTCACTGTCAGTCAAAATACCTCTAGATGAAACAGGGGGTAGGGATAGTTACTCATGTAGCAAGAAATTGAATATGCTCCCCTTCCCGAATATGATGTTAGAAGCAAAAGGGAACCATCTCAAACTGAGTTATAATCAGCTTTTAATATTTTTAATTTCCTCCGCCTTACCTTTGGTGGGTTTCCAGGGCTTTTAACGATGGCAGGTACCAGGGATTTTGCTACATTCAAAAAGTGTTTTGGGATCAATTTCTTCTAATATTTAAAAATTGTGGTTTGTGGACATTTACTCTTTGTTAGTCTAGGCCAGCCAAGGGTAGGCGACCTTTAGAACTTCAGATGCTGTGGCAGTGGCAGAACAAACGTAAAGAGAGCCCTGGTGCAAGGAAGCTTTTTAAGCCCCCCTCTAGTGCAAGAGGGGCCGATAGGTAGGTCCCCATCTGTTGTACAATTCCAATTATGCTATACCAGGTAGGGCTCTACCATTTAGCCATCCTTGCAGGGTTGTATTTATGGTAGTGTTTGTGCGTTTGATTGCAAGCATGTTTTTGTATAGCGTATGTGTGTGAATGTATGGGTGCAATTGTATGTACTGTTGCCATTGGAATGCAGTGGTGCACTTGTGTGTAGTGATTATATTTGAATGCATGGGTGTGTTTATATGTAGATTGTTTTTTTAAATGCAGGTGTGCTTTTGTGTTGGTGTTTGAATGAAGTGATGTTTGCATATAACTTCGGTATTTAATTACAGGGGTGTGTTTGTATGTAATGTTGGCTTTGAAATGCAGAGCTACTTTTGTGTATGGTATTGGTGTTTGAGTGAGGGTGTGTGTTTGTATATAACTTTGGAGTTTAAATGCAGGGGTGTGTTTGTGATAGCCTGCAGGAGTGTGCTTGCATTTTGTATTGGTGTTTGCTTAAATGTAAACACACACACATACACTGCCACATACATACATATTTACACAGATTTACCTACACATTAACACACAGATGCACGCATATAAACACAGACACATAAACACACATAGATACACACACGGAGGTACACACACCGACTCTTACACACAACTTGACACAACACATGCACATACCATAACACATGCACACACTGACACAGATACATACTAACATATGTGCACACACACAGATGCACAACCTGAAACACAGATACACACATATTCACACACTGATAGATACATACATACACACACACACACATACACAATCTTACATACGCATATATGTTGTAGTTTTATTATTTGCAGGCACCCTTCTGTTAGCATATATTTTATGTGCAGGAGGGTGGCTTGTCTGGGGTCCTGCTGGTTGAGGCTTATGTGAGGGAGTATGAGGCTCACTCCTGCTTCTATTCCTCCAGCTGCTGCCTGTGCAGCCTCCTCCTTCATCTCACGCAGCTCTCTATTTAAGCTACGAGGAAGTGATCCTCTGTCACTTCCTCCCAGCCAACTGATACCACAGGATTCCAGTCGCGCACATGGCCCCTATTCAGCAAAAAAAATAATACCAACCAGATTGTCCAAGGTGCATGGGCCATTGCATGTGCCCCCAAAAGAGTGCAGCCCCCAAGCTGCCACGGCGGTAGTTCCACCACAGTACTGTGGACTACATCTCCCATAATGATCTTGCAGTCATTATGTTGGCAAAGCATCACGAGACATGTACTCCTCAAAATCTGGAGTGTGGGAGGTTACCTGAATCAGTCATCTGTATAGGTTTTTGTCTTACAGCACCACCACTGCAGAAAAATGCATGTTCCGGATGTGCCCCCTTTTTTCAGTGTATATATGTTTAACCTTTCCAGTATCAGCATTTATCTATGCACACAAAAAAAGTCCAATGAAAGACTTTTCTATGACAAAAAAAAAACAAGTTTACAAATTCAGGACTTGGCAGTTTTAGATGATGCAAAACAAAAATCATGAGGACAACAAGAAAATATCTCTAGCAGAGGCAAGGCCTGATAGGCATGGGTTTCAATGAAGACACAGCAGGCTGCATCATTAAATAAGTAATAGATCAACAGTCGTTATTTTAATCAAGTCCATATAGCATCTAATAACTCAGGGATACTGCATGAAGACAGGAGAGAGAGATGGCAATAATTCCATAGAGAAAGCAATGTTACTGTATAAATGAATCACAGTGCTTTCAAATCTCTGTAACTACATGATGCCGACATTCGAGAAATTTTACAGTCTTTCTAATCAACATTCACTTATGAATGATGAGCTCAGATATGCAACCACAGGTCCAAGTTCTCGCCAGTTATTGAATGCAAAGGGTAAAGAGAGAATTACGCACTTTTTAACAAAATACAATAATAGGGTCACCTTTTTTAACTTTGCTATATAAGTGACCTATTTTTTGTTCCGGTAGTTAAATATGCCTAACATTATCTAATGTGTTCTCATTTCATTGTGTTCTTTTCATGAACAGTAGGAGAACAAACAGCTTTGCAGAAATATAAAACAGTTAGCTGTGGACACTTTACGTAGTACCATACAAGAATTTATAACTTATAGCACAGCTACTTATAAAAACAACGAAAAACAGCTGACAGGTAAAATGCCTAAATGTGAAAACTTTTGATTTCTGATGCTTGTAAACCAAATGCAGCATTGCATTTTTAATTTTATTTTAAAAAATAGCAGTTGTAAAACCAGCATTAAATAAAAAATGTGTTAAAGGTTAATAAGGGTACAGACTAATATATGATAAAAAATATATAAAAAATTAAAATAAAACCAGGGCACTTCTTGTTAAAGGGATGCATTACAATGAAAACGCTAAAATACAGTTTTAATTGCAGGATTTGAATGACTTTAACAGAGATATGTTGAGTGTATGATGTTACATGGGACGCAGTGAATGTAAGATATATGTTTATAGTATGCCAGCAGTTACTGATACATATTATCAGAGTGTAATGTTATAAACACTTTATATAACAGAGCAATATAATTTATTTAAATCTGATGGTCCAGAAAATAGATATTTAAAAGAAAAAAGAACAACTACGACTCCAGGATAATAACTATTCATCATAGAAACAAACAACCATAAAAAAGTAATTCTATTAAAATATAAGAAATATTCTACATCTTTTCTACAGTTATTTGAGCACGATATGTATTTACCATAAATATAACAATTCAGGCTTGTTATCATAGCGTTGGCTCCACAAATAAGGTTTTGTTAAAATCCCTGCTAAAAGGTAGCGTTTGATTCTAAAAAATATAACATGGAACCCATAATTCGCCATGTATGGCTTAAACGATATTTGGGGGATCATATAACTCAAAACGATATCAACTTCAATAACTTTTTTCTGTGTCAATATTTCTGTGGCGTTGCTGAAATATCTTCGGATCTACATCTCTTGCCATCTGCTGAGCAATTTTTTTTTTTTTTTACTCGTTTTCTCCACGTGACTCTATGTCCCCGCACTCCCCTCCTTGCTGTACCATAACAGATGGCGTTGTCACAGTTTTATAGAGCGCCGGATACGCGCACAAGAAAAAGTTCTCTTCGGGGACAACGTTCCTATTTAGCAACAAATGCATTCAAGTTTTGGAAGTCAAATCTGCAAAAATACATCCAAGATAAACGATTCTCTGAATCAACATATTTCTCTCGTGTAGGAAGTAGCTATGAATCTTACATAGCGACTCTCCGCTCTCACACTGCACCTTCCTCATGATTTCTTTTTCTTATTTTATATACTTTTTTCCCCCTGCTTAGTATGATATGTATTTATCATCTTGCCACTAGAACAGCGGATAAATCAGGTGGGAATCTTTCCTGTCTCTCCTTGTCTTTCCCCAATCACTTTCTTTTATTCTCTCTTTTAATTTTACCTTCTCTTCCTTTTGTGCATTCTGTTACCTGCGTCATTTTCTTTCACTTTCCCCAAATTAACCCTCACTGTTATCTCCCATTTGTCATTCGTGTTTGTTTGTTTGTTTGTTTATGTCTTTGATAACTCGATTTGACTCAAACCATAATAGTGAGTCAAAAAGTTACCCCTTAATGAATAAAGGGTGATAACTTATGTATGCCAAAAGAAAATTTTGTTAGCTTATAAAGTATGCAGAAAACTAAATATATAAATGTTTATATTATCAATAATTTAAAAAAATAGGCAAGTCTTTTCATTAAATCCAAAATTCAATGTTATTAGAACTTCTCAAATAGTGTATTTTAATAAAGTGTGTTTACAAATTGTATTTCTTCCTACTGTAATATTATTCCTTTCATGTTTTTGCAATAATCTAGTATTGTGTACTGCAAAAAAGTGTTTTCATCTACATTGTTAAGGTATGTGGGAAATGTTACTGCATGCAGTTTCAATTCTACTTTTATTTTACATGGTCTCCCTCCTCTCCCCCCTCCACTCTCTCTGGTATTTAATCTCAGCAATGGATAATGTCTCGTATCAAATACATTCAATCTGTAACATGATGTTTGCTGGGGTCCGTGCCATGTTGATTTTCCCCAAAGATATATTTATTTAAAAAGTAAAATCTATTTACCCACCTGAAGGGGAGATTTAGAAGTAAATTTATGAAGGAACATATTGTTTTGCTTTGCGGTTTTGTAAATTCATTTGAAATGTTCTAATCTGCAGTAGCTACATCCAAGTATTACTAGATATTTTGTGTCTATTACCATCTCACTTTTGCAGCGATAAATAATACATTTATTTTAATACATTTTGAAATGTGCTGAATAAGAAATCAGACTTATATATAGATGTGTACATGTATTTATTCCTGAAAAAAATACTGGAAAATGACCCTGCAAAAATATTTTCTATGTATATTATTCATATTATATGTTATATGCCATAATAGTATTTTTATTAACCTTAAACTTTCCAAATGCTGATTGATTGGGTCATATCACTCATAACAGCTGTATATTTTACACCTATAACCAAATCTTGTCACAGCATAGTGGCATCTATAATTTTTTTACATCAACATAACAAATAACAAATGTAAAAAATAATTGGCTTTAATAAAAATAGCAAAAAAAACCACACAAAAAAAAATACTTTAAAGAAACGTCTACCATGTCTCTGGTCTAAAATAAGGCATTACATGAATAATATATTGTTTACTAGAGTATTGATGATTATTCTATTATTATCATCATCATTATTCTTGGATACAACACCGCTGGTTTAAATGCAAACGACAGACATTTCTGTTTATACATATTGGATAAATATGCCCTAATCACAGTTTTTAAAACCATTTTGCATTTGTGTCTTTTTTTTTATGTTTTCTTGAACTGTTAAATGTCCAATCAAAATATGTCCATATATGCATAAATATAAAATAAATTTGACCACTTGATGGTTGAGCAGAATCATCTGACAAAATAATATATCGAAACAAAATGGGCAACACTCTGATCTTCCTTCTCGAGTAGTAATCCTGGTATTAATCCCCCCAACAGAAAGGTCAACAATTTGTTCATATAAGACTATGTAATTGAGGTAACTCATATATGACTGAAATTTCCCCCGTTCTGTTGGTAAAATAACCTAATTTATTTGCCTCCAGATAAGTGTGCTAGACTATTACTTCATGTATTTAATGAATTGTGTTGGTCTGGTGCACACTTATTGGGTAAGTCTGGGTTTGGTTTGATGTATAGATCCAAACAGGGAAATTCACAGAGATATATGTGAACAAGAAGTGTTTTTAGACTGCAATTTTTCCAAATTTAGGATGATTGCCTGTTTGCCCTCCTTTTCTCCAAAACGCCATTAAGACATATAACTGAGCAAATGATTAGCGCAATGAAAGAACATGTTGATTTGATTTGGTATTTAAAGTTTGGACTGTAGCGGCAAAAAAAGCGTTATGATTGATGGAATAAAAAAAAATAAATGATAACTAAAAGACAGTTGGTTGACTCTATTCACAAATAAAGGGAGAAGTGACCAAGAAATGAAAAAAGGACGAGCAGTAAAATTATCTATATTTCTATATTATATATTTAATAAACACATAATACATAAATATAGATTTTTTTTCCTCTACTGGTTACTTTTTCTCTGTGAACCAAATCTGTGGAAAAATGAACCAAATTGGTGAAAAATGCACCTATCAATGTACTCTAAAATATATACATTATATTCGTGCCATGTTTATATTTTGCACTATGCTGATTGGCCAATTTATTTCTTTTTTAACCTTTTTTGTTGCTGTTTTCATGAAAATATTTTGTGGACAATTATCAGATGAGCCAAACCGTCAACTATATATGAGTGTCGGAGGTCCAAAACGAAATTTCATTTTCAGAAAAAATGGTTCAGCTGAGCCAATTTCTCTTCCGTACAGAATTCTACTCGTTATTTGTATATATAACATGTCTTGGTATAACCGTTTCTTTATCAATCTTCCCAAATTGGAATTCTCGCTAATGTTGGTCTACAGTAAATGTCATAATCTATCAATGATTATTCATCTTATATCTTTTCATTTTATAACACAGATAGGTGTACTTGACACTTCAGTTCAGAGTTCTGCAGAGGGAGCATTTTTATGTATGTGTTAGTTGAAGATGTGATACAAAGAAAAGAGAGTCTGAAAAATATCACAAAAACAGTTTATAGTGTTTATAACATGCTAAGTGTCTTGTACTATAAGTTAAATTTTTGCTCTTCGTATCCTCTCTCTCTTTGAGTTTTCTTGTCACCTGTTATACATTTGGAAGGAGCTCCCCCTACTGGTGTATAGTCATCAAACAGTCTCCTAGAACAAATGTTGTTCTTTAAGGTTTATAATAGAAAAACACAACTTCTTCTTTCTTTCTTTTCTCTGCCAAATGCTTTTTCTTTTGTCGTGCTACAAACACGGTGTAGTTACCGTCCTCCCCTCTTTGCTTTTTGTAATTATATTTTATTGCAGTATTCTCAGTGAACATTTTAATTACAACAAAAAAAATACACAACCAAGATGTAAAACAACATCAGGTAAGATCAAAAACTAGGTTTGACCCAGCTACTTGCGAGATAATTTGTTACTCTCCAGATCTATTGAACAAATCAATTTCTACGGAGGTGACAAGTCCACTTGAAGACTTTTCTTGACTGTGTTGCTTGTATGTGTATAAATGAGACATGTTGGCCCTCTGGATGAATCATCAGAGGTATTCTGTATTGACAAGTTCTGTATTAAAAAAAGAACTAAAGAAAGATTATTTATCTTCTGTTAAGAGTCAGAGTGACATATCCTAGTCAGCAACCATCAAATGGTAAAAAGGCTTTATTGAACATCAGATGCACTATCATTCTTCTTTGTGTCAATTTCCTTCAAACCCCAAGTTCACGTAAACTGATACTTTGGTTCTTTGGGGTTTATTCAAGGTGTGACAAAGATAATTTTAGTTTGAACATAGACGAACTTGGAAAATAGCTGAGCTGGGGATATTTTTCTTCTTTTTGGCATTTTGTGCTGAAAGGGACACTATGAGGTTTATTATGTGTGGAGAGTGTGTCCTCTTTTTTCAGTTTACAAAAAAGATCATAGCTCAGTAGAAGTTGTAACTTTAATACATTAACTTTGTTACACCACCTGGCTGTCAATTATACAACTGGTTCTGTTACTTCCTGTTTGTTTAGCTAAACTCCAGTGGCATCAATTGCACACCTGCCTTGCAAAGACTTCTCATTGAGCTGCATTTGGTCTGTGATTGGACAGCCATAGAACGTCTGGGCAGAGTTAGAACAGGAGGGCTTGCAAAGGTTTCAGACAGGAAATCTGCAGATTCTGCAAGCTGTTTTCAGATCTACTTCCTTTAAAAAAAATGCATAAGTAAATGCATGCATGTTTTCATTGGGGGTATATCTCATAAATGATTATGTCCCTTTAAATGTTCGATTCTTTTGTCAATTCTCTCAAATTCCCAATTCAATAAGCAAACCAAATGATTTTTAAAATGTGAAATTTGCTTTTAACTGCACACACAAATAAAGCGAAGCTTACTTTTAAATTAAGTATACAATTCCTTAATGAGCAACGTAATTGCAGCCTCTCCTAAACCATCAGTCACAAGCATAAATCTGAACTGTATTTCACATTATTATTATTATTATTATTATTATAGCGCCAACAAAGTCCACACTGCTGTACAATGGCACATAACCGAGAGCTTGACTCCCTATTGCCCTTCTCCAGTGTTTGTTAAACAGCCCCCATCCTGCAATAGAGGCAGTTACAGATGACAAATGCATTCAGCAATTACTTTAATAAAGTCATCCAGGAAGCCTGTATTTAACCCCTTCACTACCAAGCCCTTTTGGATTGAAAAAAATATTAGCATAACATTATTATTTTAAACAAGGGACGCATAGCTACCATATAAACATATCCTACCACAGCAATTTTGGTTATGGATTGCTTTGCAGATAAACGTAAACATTTAAATTATGTTATTGTACACTTTTTTTTTTGTTTTCCACTCATTCCTTTCTCCTTCATAAAAATATTTGGGTATTGAACAGCTTAAGGCAATATAAAGCGTCCTTTACCTTGTAATATTTCACATAGGGTCTGAAATGTTAGCATAAAAGCAAAAACGTCACATTTTCTCACATGCAGTAGGTGTGACAAAAATCTGTAACTAAAAATGGTCAATGCCTTACTTATAGGTATTTTTAAGGGCCTTGAAGGCATTACTTGTAGGGAAGTTTACAAAAAAGTTGCGAAAAAAATGCAAAAACAATGTCTGCAATCGAGCATAATGCCCACATACAATAAATACAGGTAAATCATATATTTTTAAAATAAAGGTATTGAACTACAACAATCTTTATCAATCTCTGGAAGGCTAATATAATATTAATAGTGAAATGGTGGAGTCTATTGATCCATTGAAACTCTCTGTACTATTTTTAAAAAAGCTGACTAGATTTTATACTGAAGATTTTTGTCACACCTACTGTATGAGTGCATAAACCTGAAAATAAAAACGTTTATACTTATTTTTGGTATGGAAGGGGTTAATAAATGTAGTATAGATCATGCAGCATGGTAAGTTTCAGTCTGAAGACTGGAGGAAGGTATATTCCCTCCTGAAATGAAAATAGGCCCTTGTGGTTAATGGTTACCTAAATTCATATATTAATATTAAAAAAAATCAGAACAGATAAAGTGAGTAGTATTCTTGACGTGAATGGGGAAGCATTGAAAGAATTTTTCACACAAAATGCCCTTGCTTATGCATTAATACAATTTCAATCTATGCAAACTATTTTTAAAGAATTGCTCAAAGACTGCACAATATTTATCCTTCATGTTTTCATATTTGATATACTCCGTGACTGAGAGAAAGTTGTGTTTTGCCTAATACTCATACAATGAGTTTTTATGAAATACTCATTGTACTCAACTTTTTCTAAGCAAAGTAAATTTAGATTTTCATGCAGTCACTAGCGGATGCATAAAAAAGGCTCCTTGATCTAATTTCTCTACGTTAAACGGAATAAATTGTCTGCTCTTTCCTACATCAGCCTCTTGTTGTGGACCAGACATTTTGAAAACAAATCTCAGCTTAGAAACCAATATATTTAATGTATAATGACAACTAAAGTGGATAATTATTTATTTGTTGTGAAACATAACATTATTTATTTAGCATAATATCTTAGATTCAGATATAAGGTAAGAAGAGACAAACTGATCCACTTAGTCTGTTTCCTAAAACACAGAGTCCCTGCTTGAAATGCTGGGTAGGACAGTCATGTATCTTGTTCCCAAATATTGCAAAGTAGACACGTGTAATTATTTTCATTGCAAATTGAATTGCTTACGAATTCAGACAATTTGGCAATTTAGAGGTGTCTGAATTCATAAATCGTCCTAAAATAAAAACTGAATGAACAGCTAGATAATAAATAATATCAATTCGTTTTGGAGCTATTCGTTTTAAAAGGATAGCAAAGTAGGGATTGTCTACTAAACAAGTGAAAGGGTAACATTAAGAAAAAGTTTTTTTCTGTTTGATCTGTCGAGTGTTTAGTAGATAGCTCCCTAAATTGGTATCCTTATGTGGGATTGCCATATTTAAGATTTTACAATCACATGCAAGGATAGCAAAATAGAGAGTTATCTAAAAAAACAACTGAAAGATCCAAATTAAGAAAGGAACTATTTTCTTAAATTTGAGCTTTCAGCAGATTAGCAGATAATGCCCTAAATTGATACATTGTAACTCTGACTGCCACCTTCATTGATTCTCCGTATGGAATAATGGACATTTTTGGAGAATTTATTTTCATCTGAATCAATATTTTTCACATTTCGGGCAAAAAGAAATTGGAAAATGAATAACTCAAAACAAAACATTTTTCCTAGTACTCTATTGCAAAAATATTGTAATGATAATTAAAATCTTCAGATTACCCAGTAAATTGTGCTAACATAGGTGTCTGTCTAAATTAACTAGTACCGATTAACTGTCATTAATAGATTCTAAGGGTTTACGTAGGTCATGACAACATCTGACTCATCTGCATCCACTTGGGCAACTGCATTGTATTTCTTGGGTGCATCTTTCCCATACATTTCATGATGTAGTAAAGAATTAGAAAATATAAGACTTTTTGTATTATGAAAACAGCAGTCGTACGATATGTCAGATGGACTGACATAAGAAAGAAAATTAATGCTCTACTAATTAATACTATGGTAAAATCAGGGTCCATCAGTGACAATGCAGTAACCCCTTCCACCACTTTGGTAACGAGTAGGTCATGATTGCAGATCTCAATAGTCTTGGCACTGAGCTTATACCAAATGAACATCACAAATTAAATTAGGTGACGTTCATTTGGTAAAGTTTATGTGCAGTTCGGCATACTTATCAAGTTACTGATAAGCTACAGCTACCATATGTCACCTAGTCCTACCAAAGGAAATAGCTTGGAACATTCTTCATGCCCAGACCGCACACATACATTGTCATGCATACTGACTCTTGAGTAATTATTACCATATGCCAATAAAAAGACAGCTTCTTTCAAATTAAATTGTATATTTAGCTATCTTATTTTTATAATAGTAGGACATGCCATGCACCAGATATATTTTACTATGGTGTCATTTTATAACGAGGATAAGGGCAGTGCTAGTTAGTGAGATTGCATTTGTTTTCTTTTTAAAGTCTACATCCATGCAAATCAGTTAGGTCCAAAGAAATGAGGCCGCTTTCCAATAATCCACACTGAACTATACCCATTGCATCTTCTAACAACACTGAATCTCTCCAGCTCTGTCAATCGGTTCCTACATAAACAGCACAGTTTTACAAGGCCTTTGTTCTTTAAATCCTCTGTGTAGGCAGTCTGAGCATGGAATACTGGATTAATAGCAGAACAGAGAAGCTTTATCAGCATTGTACTGTCATTGAATGCAACACCCAGAGATTTTCTGTTGTTCAATACGTAAGTGGATATTATACCAACTCCTCAATAATTCCCCAAGCTGTGTTTTTGTGAGCCAGCTTTTGCCTGACAATTGCAGGAACTTGGGTTTAATTTTTTTTATTCCTTGTATATTCTTTTGTTTTATGCTTTTCTTTACTCGCAATGCATACTGTGTTACACAATGTGACATCAAACTGTTGTGAAGGTCACTTGAATAGATGCTGACAATTATGCTGGCAAAATAAAATACTCATTAAACAGAAATTCCATGTAGAGACAATGTCACATGGTGACAGTAATCTTCTCAGTGTGCACTAGAGGACAATTCTTGCCGGGAATGAAGTGAATTAAGTCAGTGGTCAGCCCCTCTTCGTTCGGAAGTGGTCAAATAACAGACGTGTTTAAGTGTTAGTCCCCTTTAGGTCGTAACTGTACAAAAGATGTGTTTAAACCTCAATGCCTCTGTGGTCTGAAGCATACAAATAACCAACACACTTAGGGTCAGTCCCTCCTCGTTCAGAAGTGTACAAACAAAAGTGACACAGTTAAGGGTCAGTCCCATGTCACTCAGAGGTGTACAAATAACAAAGGCACGTGTAAAGCTCAGTCCCAACTCAGCCTGACGTGTACAAATAATAGACGCCTTTAAGGGTCACTACCTTCTCAGCTTGAAGAATACAATAACAAAGACATGTTTAAAGTTAATTTATTCCCAGGGCCAATGTGCACAATATACAATGACATAGTTAATGGGCTATGCCTCTGAGCTCCATGCGTATGAATGGCAATGATATATTTAATGGCCAGTTCTTGCTTAAAACAAATTCTGTGATTGCTAGAGACATGGACAAATGTGAGCAATCAGAGCAGTATTTAATGAAATCTGTTGAAAAGTGTTTTGTTTTCCAGGATAAAATAAACTCGATAATCATACATATAGATAAATAAAGTCTTATAAAACAAACTGCAATTTAGTGTTCTACTTTAGTGGTATTTCAACCTTTCTTATAATCTATAAAACTAAATGCTGTATTTATTAAGGAAACAATTATTAATTTCGAAGCAAAAAGTTAAGCGTGGGTCAGTCAAAATATATATCTTGTAATGATTTCCTTAGTGATGATTTTGAATTTAGCATCTTTATTCTGAACTGCTTGGGTTTTTCCATAGATAACGATGACCAAAAGTTCATTAAAAGCCTTATCTACACAGCCTGCAAGACATCCTTATCAAGATTTATTTTATTGTGGCTGAAGATAATATGAGGCTTTTATATCTAATAATTATATCTAATTAGATGACTTGGTTTAATATACTGCATGCCTTATTCGACTGATCTCTGGTTGTCAGAAAATGAACTATAGATTTTGTTGGGAATAAAGGTTCTAAGAGGGTGGCTTAGACAGGCGCTTCACGTCTTTCCATGCTGAGATTTTGAGATTTCAGTGAAAGACATTTTCCTGCTGGTATCGACTTTTCCACAAGTCAGTGTGTGACTTATTGTTCTAAGTCAGCCACAACAATTATAATGTTCACTCGTGGGTAAAAATATTGCAATTTCTGCATTACGCTAATATTAATAGGAAAAATGTGTAGGGTGTTCCCTTTTGAACCTATGAACCTAGAGAAACCTAAATAGCGCTCTCTCTTCCCAACCCATGGTATGGTGGTTGGGAAACAGTAAAAAAAAATAACTTTGTCCACCCAGGAACACAAAATTACCAAAGGGAACTTAGCATGTATCCCTCATTTGTTCTCCTCTTTCTGTGCTGGAGGTGGTGGAGGGTCACTATAACCACGCTACACTGGAAAACAGCATAAGCCCCAAAACAACTTTAGCTTAATGGAGTGATTTTAATGGAGAGGTTTGGTGTAAAGTTTCACTGCTCAATGCCCTGTCATTTAGGAGTTAAATCACTTTGTTTATGCAACTCAAGCCATTCCTATTCTGCATGTGACCCAGTCTACCTACAAATTTCTTGTAAAGAGAGATCCAATGTTTAATTCAGAATATCTTATCTCTTTCTCAGTTTTTAGCCTGCTATAGCCTGCAGGAACCTTTTGTGTGTATGATTAAAGTTCAGTTAACAGAGCAGGAGGTAGGCTTCTAAAGTAAACACCCTGTGCTATCAGTTCTGATTAAAAATGGTAATTTTTATGTAGGTTGGGTGACAGCATAAACAGAAACAAAAGTGACTTAAATCCCAAACGGCAGATAACTGAGACTCCAGGGACATGATCTATACTCCAAAACAGCTTCATTAAGCTAAAGTTGTTTTGGTGCTTAGAGTATCCCTTTAACTAGGTTAGAGATCACTATCCCTTCCACAACCCCATGTTCTGTGGTTTGAGTGGTTGTATAGATATATGTATACATGTATGTATTATATGTATGGTAGGCTAGGAGATCCCCAAGCCTCTGATCTACAATTTTGAAGAACAGTGGGTTTCTATTTCCCTAATTCATTCATAATTTAAGCTTAGCGGTTTCTAAGGCCACTGGCCTTCATCCAGTCTCCCTTTCACACCCAAGCCAATTACCCAGCACTAATGCATGCCCACTTTCAGCTGTAAGTAATTCAGTTCTATGAAAACTCAAAACACAGGATGTGAGCATACAATTTATTGTTGTAGGGTTCTCTCATTATGATGGTTTTTTTTCCCTCCTACCACATCTTTCCAGTTTGGAGCTGTTTGATAGACAGCAAAAGACAAATTCAACAACAGCAAAACTTTCAAGATAAAATAAGTGGGCAACTTGGCTGGGCTGGGACATCCTGGGCCAAAATGTGCCCAAGTTAACTGATAGTTCAAGTATGGTACTGATTGTGAATAGGTTTCAAATGTATTTTGTAAAATTCTGTCCAACATGTTTGGGCTGAACATTTTTCAGTTCTGCATCTTCCTCACCAGACCTTACTAACTTTGTTTCTTTATTAAAAAAAATATATATATAGAGAGAGAGAGAGAGAGAGAGAGAGAGAGAGAGAGAGAGAGAGAGAGAGAGAGAGAGAGAGAGAGAGAGAGAGAGAGAGAGAGTCACTTCCAACATTGCAATCCAGCCACTGAACACATTTACATAACTGTATTAGCTGGGGTAATGTGTGATTACACACAATATGTAATACCCAAAAATAATAATTTTGTGTTTCTATAATCTATTTTTAATCAATTCAAACACATCCAAGCAGGATCAGCAAATTGCTATCTCAAGCCCTACAGACGTTCATGAACTACTTTGCCATGATGCTCAGCCAAGCTTTAGACATTATTGTGAGAGGAAATCACACTGAAAAAAATATATACATACCTATTTATAAAAACACACACACATATATATATTTTATGCGTATTGCACATTCGTATTTCTGTTTTCGTGAAAATAAATAAGTAAAAGAAGTAGCTGCTAGTGGATCACATTGAACTCACTTTGAGAATAGGTCAGTTTTTCGCATGTAAAGAACGTGGAGGCAAAACGACAGAGCAATTAACACTCAAATAACATTTTAAACGGTAGAAAAGAGAACACTGAAACTCTAAGTGCTGGCGTCCCGGTGGAATATATACCCTGATTTGGACTGGCAATAATTCAACTAGCTTCATGTTTAATAAAAAGGACTTCATAGCTATTATGATAAATTGCTAGTGTATCGGAGAGAGATCTTGTTTGCATCTCAATGTAAAATGATGTCACATTCTTATTTCAACATAGACTGACATATTAGCCCTAGGATTGCAATTTACTTTTTCTCCCCAGACTAAGGTCATGGGAGACCAAAGAAACTCCTGTTATTATTATTATTCTGCATTTCAAAACAAGGCACTTTAAAAAAAAAACATTGTTTTCATCAATGTGCTATTTTATATAGGACAAAAGATTTTTTTAACAAAATACATTTTTTATGTCTATTTATAATTTCTCCATCAGCATTTTGTTAAAGACAAGGACCTAAGCGGATGGTTTTTAAGTGTCCTTAAATGTCAGGTACTCATTTTAATGTTCTTGATATATACAGTGTTTAATTTCTACCAATCATAATTTTTAATGGTCAGTTTTTCTTACAATTAAAGTGAACTAATGAGGATGGAAGGTTGAAAGAAATATATTTCATAGAGTAAAGTATATTAGTGTTGAAGGCAGGATAGTATAAAGTGGAATGCCCCAATCAAATGTGACCATTTTGAAATTAGTGATCACTGTATGGGAAGAGATGATCTTTGGGTTATTGGTAAAGAGAAGAATGCAGGTTTGGTCAGGGCTACTTATCTCACAACTATCATTACTCTTGGTCACAGTTATTGGCCAAATGTTTGGTTTATGACTACTTGCCTCACAATTCACAATAATCTGGGGTACTGTGAGACTATGGGCACCATCCTCAATTTATTTGTTTTAGTCAATCCATGTGGTAGTAGTTTCAACAAAACAGGCTCTTCCAGGAACTCAGCATCCAACTCTTTTAAGCCATCATTGCAAAGACGAATTTGCAATTTTGCATGATCGTTATCAAATCTATCCAACCATGATGGCAGTGATAAGCTGAAAGCAATAGCACAACTCAGGTCCTTGAGCTAAGGAATGTTCTGAATTCAGTCTTAATGGTGTAATTTTTACTTTTTTTTAGATTTGGTCGTACCAGAACGCTTTTTATTTGACATGACTCAACACTACAAAAATCTTGTTGTGAATGCATAAATATATGTCAAACCATGTTTATGTTGTCTGATAATATAGGCAGTCACATAGCAGAGAACTTGATTTTTTTGGGTAAAAGAGAAAATGTAATTTTTTTTGTATTAATTCATAGCTCAATAAATTCCTATTTTCAAATTGATTATTAACATTTTCTAACAATGTATCCCATGACTCGTATTTTAAGACCTTATAGTTTACCCATGTGGTTGTTATGTCGGAAGATATTACAAAATACTCCCTTGTGTTGAAAAACATTTAAAAAGGAAAATGGTTGCTTTGGAAACAATGTATTCTGCCAGCAAGAGACAAATAAAATGTCTCAAACCCTACTCAGTACAAACCAATAACAATGGTCCGTAGAGAATTTCAATCACTCCAAATACAACCCATTGAATTCCAGCTTTGTTCTGTTAAACAAAAGTTTTACTTTCAAATTACTAAAGCTTGATTCCCTCTAAGCTAATAAAAAGATTGCATTTTACCACATTTTCCCTGTAAGTTCCAGCAAAAGTACAGCTGGCCAATACAAAGGAAGCATTTTCTCAAATTGTTATTAATTTCATAAAATATGACCTTGTTTAGCCATCTACCAATCTACACGATGTGCAGAATCTATTTACTTCTAAATAATATCAGTGACAACCAACCTTCTGAAGCATTAAGGTCATGTCCCACGTGCATTTTTAGATTTATATTACAATTAGGTCACTCTAGCTTATTCTTCATCTATGGTCTTTTTAAAATAAGGGTAGCTTTGCCAGTTAAAGCAGGAAGATGTTTTTGTTTTTTTTCTTACCCATTGCAAATATGCTTCAGTAGAACCTTTAAGCAACATAAAATACCTGATTGGGGTTCTTCTTCTTCTCCAAAAAAATCAAATTTCAGAATATAGGAGTTGGAGCCTATCTTCTCCAAGTTGGACACTGGCCTCACTAGCTGTTCTTCAGCAAAAGATAATGACGAAGGGGGTCCTTGTTCATCATTTTGGGAGATTGTCTCATGATTTCACTAACAAGGTAGATTACTTCTTTAAGATAATGAAGATGCAAAGTGATGATGTCTATCTTAACCCCTGTACCATACGTCGGCCTCTACCTTATTATCATGCCATCATTGGGGACGAAGATCACAAAGGATCCAAAGGCCTTCATGCCCCTCTGCCATCCTATTCCATGTAACGATTACTAAAATATGCCAAAGAGTGGACATTGTTGGATATTAAGCAGATATTAAGCAGATTCATTGCATTCATTAGACAGTGCTAGTATGACATAACAAGTCCCTGGTGAGAGAACAGAAATGGGCACTGACAAGAACTTTTTTAATTTTGTGTTTCTGCATGTCTGAGATTAGGAATCAGCCATATTGGTTAAAGCCTGATGTGTTGGTCATTTGGCCTAGCTTGCTGGTAACTCAAAAGTGCTTCATATATTAACAGACAGGAGACATGACTGTTCGTCTCCTCCCTTGGAACAACATTCTGATATGTACACAAACTTGGATTTTCAGGAATATTACATTTGACTTATCCACCTGACCTTTACAGCCCTTAATCTTGTCTCTGCTATTTTTGGTTTTTTTTATCTATCATCTGACTATGCCTTCACAGTATTATTTCATATTTGAAAAGTTGTCCTTGTTGAAATTTTCCACTTCACATGTTTGTCAGTTGCAACGTGCAAATGATACCTTTTGTATCTATTGAGTTCATGTTTTTACCTTGTTGCCTTTTTTATCTCAGTTCCCATTACATTGAATTGCTGTATATGATTTTGCACTTACAATAATATTTTAAAAATAAAAAAATTAACCACAAGTAAATCTCCTTTTAAAAATGACCACATACGTTTTTTAAACACCAGTCATCCAATAATCGTAGGAAATCCATGAAAATAACAAGACAATGATACGGCAAAAACGTTGGCATTATGATTGAAGTACCCAGTTGTTCTTATCTTTTTAAGCAAACTATACGTTTTACTACAGTTTCCCCATTTTTATTGAATCTAGACAGGATGACTATTATTGAAATCTGAGGTGTAGAGATTAGGTACATTTTTCCCAGTTACTTTTTCAAATTATTTTGCAATTTTAGTAACTATTTACCTTGTGGTGATTTATCCTGAAAGTATTGCCAGTCTAGAAATATTACTAACTTTAAGGGTTTATGAACTTTTTTTATTGTTCTCACTGCTTACTAATTCTAATTTTATTGTTGACCGGTATTAAGTCAACCTCACAGAAATTAACATTATGACATGCAAACATGAAGCAAAGCCGGGGGCGGAGTCTGACCAGCTCACTGAGCAGAAGCGTGTTCACCGGGCTCCCACTGCATATACTGATTAAATCGAATATAACTACCGACAGCAAGCTCAGGCAAGTGTCGGGATGCCCTACCTGTACTCACTTGAGCACTTTGGGGTACAAACGCCTGAGAAGTCTAGCCGCGGCCTGCAGGTGATAGAACTGGGGAGAGACGACCGCTTTCCTCATCCATACATCGGCAAACCCACAGACACCATGCTCCCTCCCCCCCCCGAACTGGTGTTCCCGGTCCAATCCTGGTAGGCAGCCCGGCTATACAAGAGGCAGGAGATGGGTCCACATAAGCACCTCGCAGTACCAGTGTCGAGCACAATGGCGGACGCCACGTGCACTCCAACCCACTGTGGGGAAGCGCCCAATATCCTAGCAAGGCTGGCAAGCACCTTTGATGCCTTCTGGAGGATCAGACCCTCCGCACGTACTTGCTTCCCCGCAAAGCAGCCGGACAGCAACAAAGACAGCGGGCTAACACCAGAGATCTTGCCCTCTTTGAGGTACCGGGGGGAACCCTGACTGGTTGAGAGGCCTAAACAGCCAACGCTTCTCGAGCTATGACTGCCCGCAACACTCCTCCTGGCTACGGGACTTGACACATCCTCTGGTTGGCATAGGTTAACCTAGGTCTACAGGACTCAATGGCCACCCACCTCACCAGCTGTTATGCTGCTTTTCAGGCTACATACCCACTCCATGGTTAACATGCATCCCTCTGCCTGGCTTGAGGCCTCCTAGGGGACTTATCTTGTTCTACGCTCATGCTATACGCTTCACACTTTTTTTTCTTTATTTTGTTTTTATTTTCTCATGTAACCTACTAGCCAAGCTTATTACCTGACACTTACTTAACGCATAGGTTACTTAACGCCTAGCATGCTAACAACAATGCAATATTTTATCTCGCGCCATTTTCTAGCCATACCGCTCAAGATACTCTTATAATTGTCTGCTAAAATGTCTTTACAAGCTGCCATGTTTTATTATTAACATACTAACCCTGGCACCTTCACGCTTGACACACATAAGTGTTCGTATTATTTTTATTTAACCGTATTCTCTCAGGTCCCAAGTTGAGACCTATAGTTTAGCCTGTGTATTTATACCATAAAAACGTGCATCATTCTCATATGCTATGAAACTGTATCTAGATGTATGTACTAAGTGCTTGTTGCTGTAGCATTACAAGCTTGTATGTCTATCTATGCAATATAAAAATAAAGAATAAAAAAAACCATGAATACCATTGAATACAGATACTATGCAAAAGCAGCAATGGGTTATTCTCACATCTATTTTTTATATAATTTCATGCAGGGCCATTCTAGTAAAACTAAAAATCAGTGTTGCTGGTTACTGTATCATCAATATTAAATATTCTGTTAGTCTGTCTTTACACAAAGACTTGTAGTAAAGTAGATATATAGCAAAATCAATGTGAAATGACACTCTCTGGTGAGTTTCCGCATATGTAACACATTATAACAGAGTAGCAAAAAATACAAAAATTAACATAAACTTTTTGTCCCCAAGAAATGCCCCTTTTACCACTATTTCTGACTACATTTAGGTAGAGAAGTTAGCTATATCTCTCTCATATTTTATTTTATTATTTCAAAATATTAAAGTATATTTTTTTAAATATTTTTTTCATTTTTTTTATTTTTTATTTATGATCTTGAAGGCTTTACGTTCTATTTGAAAATACAGTAATGCTAAAGTGATGTGTTAAAGAAAGCATTACATTTAAAGAGACATGTGTACTAATGGAAGTGAAACATTTAAAGGTCAGTCCCTCCAGGGCCACAGTTTACAAAATTCACTAGAATGTTTACTATGTCAGATTTGCACATGGATACAAGGCTACAGAAGAGAGACGTTCCTTTTCATTTTGGAATCTGCAGAATACATCCAGGTGAGTAAATACAATACTGAAAGTTGCAATGGAAAAGTAAGATCCTGATGTATTGTTTAGCGGTTTGCAATTGCATATATACCATGTAACCATTTACACAGAATGAGACGTTTGTATGGTGTGTGAAAACTGATTTGTTTCTTTATTGTCTTTGCCAATACTTGTTTACTGAAAAAGTTAACAATTTCTTTGCCCAGCTAATTAGTACCCTAATCTATTAATCTGAATTGTATGTGATGGATCAGAACACAATAGTCTAAGTTGGTGAAGTGAAATTAGAAAAATATATACATAAAACTATTTTTTAGAAATAGAAAACATAAAATTGGCATGTGCGTATGTATTCACCCCCTTTGTTATGAAGCCCATAAAAAAGCTCTGGTGCAACCAATTACCTTCAGAAGTCCCATAATTAGTGAAATGATGTCCACCTGTGTGCAATCTAAGTGTCACATGATCTGTCATTACATATACACACCTTTTTTGAAAGGCCCCAGATGCTGCAACACCTAAGCGAGAGGCACCACTAACCAAACACTGCCATGAAGACCAAGGAACTCTCCAAACAGGTAAGGGACAATGTTGTTGAGAAGCATAAGTCAGGGTTAGGTTATAAAAAAATCTCCAAATCTTTGATTATCCCCACGAGCACCATCAAATCTATCATAACCAAATGGAAAGAACATGGCACAACAGCAAACCTGCCAAGAGACAGCCACCCACCAAAACTCACAGACCGGGGAGGCAGGCCATTAATCAGAGAGGCAGCACAGAGACCTAAGGTAAACCCTGAGGAGCTGCAGAGTTCCACAGCAGAGACTAGAGTATCTGTACATAGGACGACAATAAGCCGTACGCTCCATAGAGTTGGGCTTTATGGCAGAGTGGATAGAAGAAAGCCATTACTTTCAGCAAAAAACAAAATGGCATGTTTTGAGTTTGCGAAAAGGCATGTGGGAGACTCCCAAAATATATGGAGGAAGACTAAAATTGAACTTTTCGGCCATCAAAGAAAACGCTATGTCTGGCGCAGACCCAACACATCACATCACCCAAAGAACACCATCCCCACAGTGAAACATGGTGGTGGCAGCATCATGCTGTGGGGATGTTTTTCAGCAACCGGGACTGGGAAACTGGTCAGAGTTGAGGGAAAGATGGATGGTGCTAAATACAGGGATATTCTTGAGCAAAAACTGTACCACTCTGTGCGTGATTTGAGGCTAGGACGGAGGTTCACCTTCCAGCAGGACAATGACCCCAAACACACTGCTAAAGCAACACTTGAGTGGTTTAAGGGGAAACATGTAAATGTGTTGGAATGTCCTAGTCAAAGCTGTCTTATTTGCACTCATGTCGCTTTAACCCCGGTATCACAACTCAACTTTGAATTCTTTGTGTCGTCTTGCTCAGAAATGCGTTAGACTTGAGAAAGGGAGGTTCTCCCGAAAACTTGTCATTAAAAAAATTCTGTTAGTCCAATAAAATAAAGTATTACAAGATACAAATTTTATATGTTTTTTACATCTATTATATTTCTGTTAACCTTTTACCCATGAGTAACTGCTTTGGCTTATGTATTCTTTAATGCCTTTTTATTTTACTTTTCCTATATTTTAATCCATCTCTTTATATTAAATTAATGTTAATATACACCGTTGCTCTATTCTAGGTAACACATTTATCTTGATTCTCCAATCTCAAAACAGGCATCATAAAACATATAACGATAGCAATGGATTGGTGGCAATTCCTATTCTAGCATTTGTACAGCAAGTAATATCTTCTTAAATAACATTTCTATAAACACTTAAGTGAGTAAGATCCATTTCCACTGTAATTTGTAAATAAGAAAATATATTTTTCCTTAAAAACTATTAGAAAATGACAAGCAAAGTAGGAAAAGTAGGAAAAGTACGAAAATTTCTCACAGAGTTAGTCACTAACGTGAGAATTGTCATGAATACAAAGTTAATTCAATTTGAATTTTTTAATCTAAGGCCAAAATAGCCAAACTGAAAACATCCAAGTCAGCTATGCTTCCATTTTGGCTACTTTTACCTTAAATTTAAAATTCACTTTGGATTCACTCTGTATTAATGACAATGCTCTGTTTAACAAATAATCCTGAATGTAAAAAAAACAGAAACACGAGATTTAAAAGTCTCCTCAACTGATCTCCTTGGTCTATGGAGTAATAGATTGCTAGGATAATAGGCCTTAGTTGATATGTAAAGATTTCCTTGCCTGGCCCCGTGCTGCTTGCTCTGGCAATAGAGCTGTAGGTCTGCACCTTTACAGACCCAAAGGGAGCATCATTAGTGGTCTGCACCCAAAGAAGGTACAAACCAGCCGTTCAGCCTACAGGGCTACCATGGAGCGTCACTGTACCACCAGAGAGCCAGGTTTGAGATCTCTGCCATGCCACAAAAAGTATGGAGTTGGGTGGCTGCAAAATAAAATTAAATAAACAAATAACTATGTGTGGGGTGACTGAACACAGAAACGCAGGCTCTCCACGCACAATCACTCTCCCACACTCACCCGCCACAGTCACCCTCCAACAGTACATGTGGGATAATTTATATGTGAGAGGATTAAAGAGTTTGTGGGGAAAAAAAGGTTTTCTGTCCTACCAAAATTTTCATTTTTGTTTCTGTGAAATAATGTGCATACTAATACAAAAAATACATCTAAACATTACTTTCTGGCATACCCAAAATACTCAGATTCTGGTGGTAGTTTTTTTTACAAACTACTTGGAAGTGAAGAGGTAATATTAGGCCTGTTCTAACAAGTAGTTTGTGTTGAAAGTAGTGGCAACCCAATATCTGTGTCAAATGAAAGGGTTCAAAAGCTCCACTAAGTGTATCCAGAAATGTACTCATGGAATGTCAAAGTGTACAGTAGAATATCAATGACACACATGCAGCTCTCTTCATTAGAAGGATCTACAGATTTTAAATAATAATCTGGTAATTTGAAAGAAAAAAATGAAACTCATTGAAATCACAAGCGTGAAAAGAAACTGAAATATTTAGGCCAAACAAGCCAAGTCAGAGCAATAAGTGAATTGAATAATATTTGCTATTTACATATTTAATAAGTGTAGGTTTTTGCAACTCTGTTTAATCCCCAGTTTAGAAAAATAGACTCTAGTTACTTCTACTAGAGATTTCTGAAGAACAAAAAAGCCAAGATGTACTATTCCAGGGCACAATTTCTGGATCAGCTACAAATCTGTGTTTTCATGCATCGTTCTATATAATGTTACATTATTTTATGCTAGGGTTAGGCAACCATCGGCACTCCAGATCTTGTGGACTACATCTCCCCTAATGCTTTGCCAATAGTAAATATATTATGGGAAATTTAGTCCACTATATCTGGAGTGCTGAAGGTTGCTTGCACCTGTGCTACACCCTATCACCCAGAGAGAGAGAGGACATGTTGAGAACACAAATGAACATTTTGTGGTCCGTCTTTGTTCTGCATCAGACATGAGTTAGCTGGCTAATTGCATTATAGTGAAGCCCTCATTAATGCCTATTTACAAGGCCTTGCTGTCAGATTCACTAATGGATAGACACTTTCCACTCATCTCGAACTTTGCTTATACCAGTCACCAGTCTCTGCACAGCTATCATATTGGATCACAAAGCATGAAAATTCCTTATAAACATCCTATAATAGCTGTAATTATTAATCTTTGTGTCTAAATGCAGGCCTGTATCTGGGGCAACGAATGAGGTGCACCATGGGAATTAAAGATTACAATTAGCGAAGAAAAGAAATAAAAAATGTTTTACGCTATCATTTTGTGAGTTAATACACTAGTTTCACATATAATCTCTATCCAGCTTTGAGTTCTCAAAGCAATGTACAGGCATCAGCAAATCCCTTCAATTAAACAGTAGCACTCTATGAATTAAACCCACACTTCGGAAAAAAATGTAAATGAATTTCTTCAGCGATTTTTCTCTATTAATCTGTGATGGATTTTTCACTCTATAAAGAACTAAAGGACCATAACAATTGTCTAACAATGAATCTAAATTACTATGTAGTTAATATATGTTCTGATTATGGACATGGGTGGATTACAGCCTTTTGAATAAAAGCCACTTACGTAACGCAATTGTTTAGTTATGGATAGCTATGATGATCACAAAATGTTGAATGATACACATTTTATTTTTATGGTGCCTTTTGTTCATCTTGATCAATAGGGCAGCTTTGATGTCCAGTTAGGTCAGAATTGTATTCTGTCAGCTAAGAACCTTCAATGCTCTGATGGCACGGACTTCAGAAGACAGTTTGCAACAAGGTCACCAATGTATCTACTGAAGCAAATGGATCTACTAGGACACGAAAAGGCCAAAAACATTCTCAAATTATTTGAATAAAAATAATACTAGGATACGTTGGCA
>OW240913.1:55169649-55260282 GCA_933207985.1 Pelobates cultripes | reverse complement strand
TGCCAACTTCTGCTACTGCACAGTGCCACTCATATTTGTTGTTACAGTAGCTTGCACGCATAGTACCACTAATCGGAAAAAAAAATGACAGGCAGAGGCAAGCCACCCCGCAGGGGCCGTCGTGGTCGTGGTGCTGTGATTCCCTTTGGCCCTAGAATAATGCCCAGTGTTCAGAGGCCACGTACCCTGAACTCAAAAAGTTCTGAGGACATAGTTGACTGGCTAACACAGGACACCCAATCTTCTACAGCTTCCGCTCGGAACCTTGACGCACCATCCTCCTCCAGCTTAGCTTCGGGCACCTCTCAAGTTACCACTCGCCCGCCTGCCGCCACCACCAACACTAGCACCACAGCAGCTTCACTTGGTATGTCAGAGGAGTTATTTACACATCAGTTGGAAGAAATGAGTGATGCGCAACCATTATTGCCAGAGGATGTAGATAACAGGGATATATCTCAGTCAGGCAGCATTAAACACATAGACGAACGGTGTGATGATGATGATGTTGTACCCGCTGCTGCTTCCTTTGCTGAGTTGTCAGATACAAGTGAAGCGGTTGATGATGACGATGCATCCGTGGATGTCACGTGGGTGCCCGCTAGAAGAGAAGAAGAACAGTGGGGATCACTGAGGACGAGGAAAACAGGACATGAGTAGCTCGGCATCCAACCTTGTGCAAATGGGGAGTTTGCAGTTGTGCAAATGGACTGTTTGCGGTTGTTTGCGGTGCGTTAAACGGGGAGTTTGGTCTGTCACTGTGAAGCGGGCGTAACCCTTACACTACCTGATCGATACAACATCATACCTGATGTTTTAAAGCACGTTATTCCAAACAATTTAGGAATGTTAGGTGATTTATGCCCTTTATGGATTAAAACCAGACTCTGCATCAACTATGTAATTTTCCATGGGAGTTTTGCCATGGATCCCCCTCCGGCATGCCACAGTCCAGGTGTTAGTCCCCTTGAAATAACTTTTCCATCACTATTGTGGCCAGAAAGAGTCCCTGTGGGTTTTAAAATTCTCCTGCCTATTGAAGTATATGGCAGGATGACATGTCATGTCAACAGCACACATTAGCACAAGATGGTTCCAAGGCAAAGAGATCAGCATACTCCAATATCATCCAAGTCATCAGATATAAAATACAATCCCTTTAGCATATGGTGGAAGATAAGACTCATGGCATAAATAAACTGCCGACAACCTGCAGAACCTTCCTGATGATATCATATCAACAAGGACCAGAATCAAGGAACAAATTAATGTTTCCAACAAACTGTTGGAAGAATTGCATTCTGTACTGGAGGATCTTACCCAGCATTAGACAATTGTACATACCAAAGAGGTCCCTGAGTGTAAGTAATAAGTAGTATATAAGTAATTGCATAAAAGTCCTTTCATGTGCTTGGAACCAATTTTAGTGCATCAGGTATTCAGGTAGGTATAACCTGTAAACACATCAGGGTTCCGTCTCGGAATGATCCATTGCAAATGGCACAGATTCTGACAGCGTCTCATTTTATATACAGTATTTGTTGGATTTAGCATTGATTGAAGCTGTAGCAAAGTGTACACCAATTAATTCCTACTATATAATTAATATCAGGTAGAATTACTGCCAGGAGCCATACAGCTAATGAACTGTGATTCTAGGTTAATTCTTTCTCTTGCGCTTTAACACTTCATCAAAACTCGAGGTCGCTTCCATCAAACTATCCCTTCAAGGAAAAATTAAACTAAGAAGGTGTGAGTGGAGCTGGGTAAGAAGAAAGAAAGTGATGAATGGAAGTACAGTGGAAGAAAAAAATAAAATATGTAGAAGGTGGAAATTAAAAAATAATAATATTACAAAGCATAAAAAGGAAAATAAATGACCTGTCAGGAACAGAGAAAATTGTGGACAGAAAAAGAAGGCAGACCTAGGGAAAAAAATGACGGTTGTGCAAAATAAAGGACTAAAAGGACAAAAGAGATGGAATTCATTAGAAATATACATGTATGTAATTTTATATTTCTACTGACTACCCCTGTCCCCTTTCCCAAATGACTCTCCTCTCTTTCATTTCCCCATCCATCAACATGGTGTCGGCTCATTATTCCAAGTAGAAGGCTCCTCTATTCCATTTATCAAGCTCCACGGATGCAATCTGCATACCAATTATAGAATCATATATACCCCTGATACCAGAATATGGAAATATGTATTGCATTAGTTTGGAATGGACTGACTGAAGATCCCATAAAGTGAGCAATGGCTACGGTGGAATTGTACCTACTGCTTTCTGAAATGCCTGAATGTCAACTGTTCTTGAGATCCGTTGTATAAAATTTAAAAAGGGAAATTTTTGGTCAACAGGTTCCCAGTGAAATACTCATAACCTGACAATTAAAAAAAATAATAATTTTTATTGATAAAGAATAATGGAGAAATAGATCAAAAATACAAAATACAAAAAAATACAAAAGCTAGTCCAAAAAAATTAAACAATCATACCCTCTGTCTCTTTTACATTATATTAAACTTATAACCTCTAACCAGAAACAAAAAACTTGAAACCTCCCCAAACAGAAATTTTAAAAAGGGGTTGGAATGTGAGTTTGTATTGGCTTGGGGTGTGTATATGATCAAAGACTAAACATTTACCCTCCATTATACTGTGTGATATGAGTGAAGAAGATTTTAAACATCAGAAGTGTATGGAAAATAGAGAAGAAGAAAAAATTAGATGGGGATGGGGGTTTAGATTAGGTTGGGTTGCATCCACAAATGAATACTCAAATTTGGCTTTCCACCATACTGTGTCACTTGAGTGAAGAACAATTTAAATATTCCTTCCAATATAACAAAATCTTGTTATGATCAGGGAGTTCTTCCATATTGTACACAAAACTATTTTTTCTCAGCAGCATATCAAAATCAGAAACAGTTTTTTCACCTATAGGAAAAACAAATATGGGACACAGTACAAACTTTATGGCATAATTTTAATCAGGACACCATAGTCGTGTAGCAGAAGGGGTACTATTTAAGAGGGTCAGTATAAGATCAGAAATCATAAATAAGCCATGAAAATGGTTAAGAAGTGCAAAGACACTCTCCCATAATTAGCAAACTCCCCAAATGTCCACCACATAGGACAGTATGTGCTTCTGCAACCACTAGCACTACAGCACAGAGGAGAAAGACCTGGCTCAATATAACTAAGTCTAGCAGGATCCGAGAACCATACAGAATTTACTTAAAATCAATATTCCTTGATTGTGGTGTAAATTGATAACATAACAATTCTCAAAGATTTTATTTCCTAAATCATAATCCAGGATCCCATGAAGGATCCTCTCCAAAAGTATGTGAAATGGTGATTTTCACATTACAGATTGGTTTCCGAGCATAACTTGAATTCTTTATATTTCTTATTTTTACTAGATTCATATACTTGTAAGTCTGTTTGAAAGAGGTCACAAAAAAATCTTTACAGCCATTGGCAAGACCATGCCAGTATTTCTTAAACGCCATAAGGTTTCCAGATTTCTGAAAAGGCATTCCAAATGTGTCTTCTAAGAAGGCATATGTCGGGTTCAGGTCAAACTTTTGCAAATCTGATAAAGCTTTAAAGGAAATAAAGATTCTGTGTCCATGATTTTCACAAGTACATTCACACATCTCAGATTTTAAAAAAAACCGCAATGGGCTCTTATGATCTCATATATACAGCCCTTCATTTTCAGCCTGGCCTAAGAATGTATTATTTAGGATATTTAAAGGAACACTCCAAACTCCATAATCATTATAGCACACTATACTTTGTGAAGCCAAAAGTGTCCTGCGAACTCCCTTTAATAGTCAAACCATTTTAGAATGGTCTGCAGGGTGCCACTCCATGCCTCCACTGCAGCCAAAAGCTCTAAACTAAGCTCGGAGGTTCAGAGCTTAGCTTAGAACAGGTTTCTTAGTTCCTAAGGCCAAGCTTCTAATTCTCTAAGCATGGTGTTACTGTTCTCCTATGCATAAGCTTCCAAATGGGTGCAACTAGGGCACCCTTGACACCATAACTACTTCAGAATTATGTAGTGGTTATGGTGCTTGGAGTGTTTATTTTATCTTTTTTTGGAATACTTAATGTGTAGTCTCCCAAAATGTCATACATTTTTGCATTTTAAAGTCTATACTGACACCAAAAGAGTCTCTTCTGTAGTTGTAAAAGGTGCATGTCTTTTCTTTTATTTGTTCTACACTGTAGTAGAGCCTCTACTCGAGTCTATCACCCTTAGTCTTCAAACAAGTATTTTTTCCATTTTCAGTAATGAGCCTCTTTAATTTTGACATTTTAACATAAACCAGGTCTTGATTTCTCTGTCCCTCAGCAGCAACATTATGGGATCCTAGACTGTAGATCTGAAGTAGCTTCATGATGGAGCCCGCCACTGCAGATTGCTTTTTTTGTACCACTGAAGTCCCAAAGGCAAACTCTATCTACCAGCTACCCCAAGCAGATGAATAATTTGATTATCACTACAACGTAGCTATATCACATCCCAAATCTATTCATTTTTAGCTTCCTTAGAAATATTCTAACCATGAACCCCCTCTCCTCTTGATATTTCAATTTACCTTCACCTCCTCTGTGACTCTACTGTCCTTGTTGCGAAATTTTCAAAAATCTGCAGTAATTTGCGGCAATTTTTGGGTTAAAACACCTACAGACATGTTCAAAATAGAAACAGAGTGGACCTTTTTCTGAACTTAACCAAACTGATCCAATATACACTCTATTTGGGATTTACTACCTGAGAGCATAGTTGAATCTGGAATAGCTGTAAAGTTGTAATAAAAATCATATCAATATGTTTCAAAGAACTCCAGACTACAAAATGAAGAAAATAGAACATGGACCTTCACCATTAAAGTTCATGGGAATTCTTACAGATAAATTATTTTGAAAGTTTTTTCAACAGTAATAATTCATTTGGAAATCTTATTAAATTGAATCCTTAATAATAAAAAGCATAAATACTGAAAATCTCCATAACTAATAATTACATTTTTCTCTTTCCTTCTAAAACTCTCCAAACCAAACAAACTCTATTAACTTATTTGAATAAGTTAAGTGGAACCATCACCACTAAATAAAAACCTTTAAAACCTATCGCTTGTGTTCCCCTTTTTTCATGTTATGATCTGTGTTCTCTTACATGTATATTAAAGATTTAGCAACTGGCACACAAGATAATCCATTCCTGGCACAACCAAGGCATGAACTGCAACGGAGGGCAAAAATGAGAAACATTGCTTATTTTCTTCCCTTTTCTGAATGCTCTTTCTATACTGACTGTAACGGACCGTTTTGCACATAAAGGGTAAAAAACGTTTAGGCGATCGTCCCCCTTTCCAGAGATGCAGGCACAGCTACTGCAGAACCCCAAACTCCCAAACAGGATACCAAGTAGCACTCCAAACTCCCGAACTGGAACCTCACGAATAGCTGCTAGCAGCTGAACAGGAAAAGCACCCAAGCGGCTTACACTCCTGGCAATCAGTCTCTAACAGCATACAGTAAATCCCCCCAAGAACGAGACAAAGCTCCATGTTGAGGGTCAAGCAGTGAACAGACAGAGCTGTGGGTTTATTGTGCTTATGTACACATTCTTACACATTAGTACCACCCACAGGGTTTTGGAACACAACCAATAAACACATACAATACACTCAGACACTCCCACACAAATTCCTCCCCTCTGCCTGTGATTCAATTACCTTACACAATGGGTAATGTAATTTAGCACAAGCAGAGAAATACAATTTTTCCACATTATTCATAACTTGAAAAGTATGCATCACATTCACATAAAAAAATTTTCAGAATCAGCATACTCCAAATACATATACGTCAAAATCATACAAATTGGTCCAGTGGTTCAAAAGATAGATCGTAGTTCTTTGTGACCACAGGAAGCATGGCTTTTCTGCCCAAAACCAGTTCCACAGAGTCTTCTATCCTGGAGATAATTAGAAGTAATCCAATTATCTCCAAAGACAGAGGCAAAACTCCATTGAACACATGGCAGCAAAAAGACAGTAAAATACAATAAAATACACAAGGTTACATTTATGACATAAAATACAGACATGCAACATATGCCCAGATAGCTTAGGTCTGAGCGCACATTATTACTGAATGGCGCTCAGAGCACACACATACAGTTCAATTGCCATGGAGCCAAAGTCTTTCCCATAGTCTTTCATTATACGAATGGGCTCCATGGCATAGCTATCTGGGGTATCACTGCTCAAACAGGGCAAGCACCAAATGACCCGGCTTTCTTGTCTTTGCAGGGGAAAATCAAGCCTGTTAACATGGGGCCATAATCCAAAGGCAACAGGTGAGCAACCAGGCTTCTCCAATGCAATGTGGCGAGATTGCTCTCGTCACACTGACTACCAGGTACAAATCATAGCACTTAAAACTGTGAACGAAGAAATGGGGGTTTAAGGGGCACCCCCATAACATGCATTTCTTAGGAGTGCGGCTGCCTTTAAGACCAGAATATAAAATCTAGATTAAGGAACTGCGCACACACACAAAAAAAAGTACAATTTCAAATCTTACAAAATTAATCAACTTCTAATCAACATCTTCGCAAACAAATATGGGGATTTAGTTCCACCATATTTTGTTAAGCTCGCCTCTACGTCACAGTACCTAAATTTTGGTGGGTCCTATTTTAACTCATTTTAACATGGGAGAGCACTTAAAACAGGGACTGGCAAGGTGGAGGCAGCCAGTTGATGGGTAAAGATGTCTGGATTTCTGCAATTAATTTTATTTGTAATACCTCCCAAACATAAATATTTAAATATCTGAGATAAGTAAACACAATTTTTAAAGTGATGGAGAGGGACAACCCCCTCTTAAAAGTCAGGAATAAACGTATATAAACGTTTGATAAATAGCAACGGTGGGACAGGTAGACTGAGATATTGTGTGAGTCTTCCAGATAAATGCTAAAGATGTATTCCTTTACCTGTATATCTCTCACAGATAACAGAGCAAAAACATGTTACAATCCACTGATACAATGTTGCTGTTAAATTATTCCCATGCTTTTGTATATGAGAGGAGGAAATATATTACAGTAAATTAGTATTTGTAGGGATATTATTACCTGGAAGAGCATTATGAGATTTGGATATCAGAGGTTAACACAGTAAAGGAGTTTAAGCATGCATGGGATAGGCATAAGGCTATCCTAGACTTAAGATAAGGCCAGGGACTAATGAAAGTATTTAGAAAATTGGGCAGACTAGATGGGCCGAATGGTTCTTATCTGCCGTCACATTCTATGTTTCTCATGATGTGATGGAATTTGCCAATTCCTTGTATACTTTCCATATCATGTCCTCTAATCTTAGGTACAAATTTCCTTTAAAACAAAGGGCTTATACAAAACATGTCCCACAAGATTGCAATCATACAAATCTGTACCTTGTGCATTATGGGTGATCTACATTCCCTCCCGTTACCCATAGTTCTGTTTTCCATTGTTGTGTTAACATTGTTACATAACTTAATCCTCAGGAGACATGAATTAGAATCTCACTAATTGACTCATTATCATACAATTAACTTTACGGTATAGATCAACATGTAAAGTGTTTTGATCCTGAAAACCTGGCTAAGGAAAAGCTCCAAGAATGAAAATCTGACAGCTTCACTCTGTTCCAGCAATCTGATTTATCCCATCCTAATGAAGACAATTCCTTAAACATGTCACAGGCATCAGTGTGTCTACTGCTAAGAGGGTCTGACCCTGGAACGTAATTAGCATGTAATTGTGTTAAGTATAATTTAGGAGGAGTTAGGCTGGCTCCTAAATAGAATCTTTTGTGGTCATTAGAGTAAATTTAATTTGTCTTCAGGGGGATAAATATGTACTCTCTTTCCATCTGCTCCCGTGTTTCATATTGATCAGATGGTGAAGGACCTTTTTAGTTAGAAGTAAACCATAGACAAGATGTGCTCTTGAACACGAGTGTTGTAAATCCTAGAGGTTAATACACTTAGCAGCGAGTTGTTTTGTGTTAGCAACTATAGCAACTAGTTTGTAAAATCAGCCATAAGAATAGCAGAGGCAAAGCAAAATTGCGAAAATAAGAACACTTTTTGCCAAAATTAGGAGATTAATTGTCTTCTCACCATAGACAGACAGACATACAATAATAATTGAAGGACACGCATAAATAACAAAACCAACAACAACAAAACATTTCACCTTTAATTCTGTAACGTACAGTAACCTTTCTAATGCTATATTGTCTTCTATAATTTTTTGTTCTCTTCCTTTTCCACTTATCACGTATTATTTTACGTTATAATTGCTCTCTTTCATTCCTGCATCCAATGTGTGTATCAGAACCAATGTCTCCATATACCATTGTAATAGCGCTAGCAATTATATCTTGTTTGTTTCTGCTGTTTTGTTAAGTAACGTCTTAATTGTTTCAGTTGAGGCATGTTTCCAGAATAAGGGAATTCCCTGAAAAAGTCATAAACATGAATACAGATTTACATGATAAGATTCCATTACTTTTTGGACGTATCATCATCATTTTACCATGCTGTTGTACTTGTTATTTAATTTGCTTTAATTTAATTTAATTAATTATACGTGTGATATGAACCTTTTTGGGTTTTAATCATGAATTATAAAGGAACTAGTGGCACTATATAGCAATAAAATAAATTTAAAAGAGTTAATACAAATTCCAGTACTTACTATTAAATGAGGCCCTGATACCAAAAGCTTACAATCTATACTAGAGAACCGATGGTGCAAAACCCATTCATCACTAAGGCTCATTGTTATTATTAAGATGTTTTTAAAACAACAAAATGAATATAATAATGATGCAATTATATCGGTTACTAATGTAGGCGGAGAGCTGTCTCAGGACTTCTTTTTAAAGATGTATCAATGCGTGAGTTCACCATTTGTTTGTAGAACAATGCACACAGTTACTTTGTGCCACAGACCTTATAATCATCTGTCCTGACACCAAGGGCTGCTCTGCCTCAATATTTGTGTCTTGGGAGCCTTGGTCCTTCAGGCAAAGAGTAGGTGACAGGCTCCACTTAACATTCATTACCTGCATATAATAACCTCATATATCAAACTGGAATTGACCGAGAAACCCCTTGATAGAAGGTCTTCTGTTATACATGGCAAACGCCATTAACCAAAAGTCCCTTGTTCCCTTGCTTGATATGCAAAACCAGTGGTACCGTAGAGAAGAAATGGCTAGCACAATGAGTATTTGTTAGCACTATACATAATATGAATGAATTATGCAAAACAGTCATAACTCCGTCCTCAGATGCTTTGAGAAATAGGACCCAGGCTGACACCCAGTGCCCCGGAAAATAATGAGCATCGGCTGAACAAAATTATAAATAAAATAAATTAATTTAAAGTGGACGCTGATGCATAGAGACGGGACCAGTTTGAGCTGTTATGTTCATTCACCCGAGAAGTGTATTCATTGCTCGCAAGTGCAGCACCCCGAGGGTGAATACTGCTCTTATCAAGTGGATAAAGGTTGAATAACTGCTGGCTATTTGGGTGTAGTTTTCTTTTAATTGCTTTTGCTCTCTGTGAGGATGCTAGAATGAAAACTGATGCCTCTATAAGGGTAGGAATGTTGCTTAAAGGGCCAGCTAATTTCTGGTACAAAACAGACATGTTAACATGTTTTAGAGTAGAAGGCTGGAATAATTTCTTAAAGGAACCATGACTGTTTCATACTGTAAAAGAAACTCTAGAGAGCTGAATTGTAACTTGATTTGTCTCTATGATCCAATGGCATAGGTATGCTAATAATGTGTGAAAACATTATTCATCCTATTATTTAACCATTTTAATCTATGCAATAGCTCTGATAATAAGCAGAATGTGTTCTTTTTTTTAATTTGATCTTGGAGTCTTTCAGCTCAGTGAAATTTGGAGCTCCGTTCTCTTATCGCTCACTGTTATTACCTTAACTCATAAAAGATCATGTTAACATGGATTTAAATGTCTCAGTAGTTGTGAATATTTTTGTCACAATGTAATTTTTTTTTTCTTCTTTCCCATTTTATAAGAGTCTCACCCTGCAGCATAAATTCCAAAATAGTTTTACTTGGTACCTTGCTTTATTTTTCTGAAAATTACAGTAGATTTATGTTGTTATCCTTATCTTTCTGTACATTTGTTATGCTATATTTGATTTATATGGAGACTCTGTTATGTTTCCTTTCCTCTTCATTTTGTATTTTTGGTTAAAAGAATTTCAGTAAACAAACCTCAAAAAGTCCTTAACCTTAGTGTGATTAGAGATCTTAATAGAGTTTGCAGGAATCTATGGCCTGCAAACCTTCTGTGTCCTAGGGTTGAGAATAACCACCTAGCAAAGCTAGTGGGTATGTGGCAGCCTCCCGGAAAAATATTTTGCCGAGCTAAAACGCTTGTGCTGTGCTCCTGCACAACAACAGCGTTTCAGCCAATCAGTTGATCAGGACAGCCGTGCAGCTCGCGGCAGCCCTGATCACCTCAGATTTTAAAATCGGGATACTGCAGATGGTTAACTCATCCAGAGACAAAGAACCCCCTGATGTAGGGTAGAAATCAATGTATAAAAAAACACACAATGTACTAGTATATAATAAAAAGAGGAAAGAGTCACTAATGCCAATATAAGGGCAGGGTAACAATATTTTATTTTCTCAACCAAACAAGAATATACACCTATGTAAATGTTATAGAAACACAGTGAATGGACAGTATAATAAAGTAACAATAGAAAAGAAACATTTCTCGAGTACTGACAGTTAATAGTAACATGTGAAAATGTAACAAAACAATCCTAGATCTTAAAGGTGACAAGGCAAACAGCCTTTGTGAGAAATATTGGGATAACTCATAAACAAAGAACTTCTGAAATAATTTTCTTAACATCCAGAAAAACTATTTAGGAGGGTCCTTGGCTTGTTGATCCTGTCTGGGAAGCCCGTTGTAATCTGTAAAGAGAAACAGAATATATATAATACACAAGATCCAGCGCACTTATCCACTAAACAGCAACTTCTATGTTGACAGAGTTTATTAGTTTTTTGTTTTTTTTTTAACATCTAATCTAGGCAAAAATAATGGGGGTT
The DNA here is from genome assembly GCA_933207985.1 of Pelobates cultripes. NCBI lineage: Eukaryota > Metazoa > Chordata > Amphibia > Anura > Pelobatidae > Pelobates > Pelobates cultripes. The sequence continues at coordinate 55,249,087 of OW240913.1, read as the reverse complement.
TAGTTACATGATATGGTCATATATTGCTTAAAACCAATAAAATATGTCAACAATAAAGTTGCTGTTTAGTGGATAAGTCAGTGCGCTGGATCTTGTTGTGACAAAGTGCCCTTCACCACTTGTTCTTGGAGAGGCCTGCATGCCAGCCTCTTGCCTTGTGACTATGGACCTTGGGAAGTATTGCCATTTAAAAAGTCTGTTTGGGCTTATTGGATTTTGGGACACTTTTTCTGCCCCTTTGAATCCATGGGAAGGTGTGCCTCTTCCCCTCCCCCGTTTCCTGTCCCATTGTTCTCCAGCAGGGCGTTGTCCCAGCGACACTGCCAGACCAGTTGAAACTGGCTGCTTTGTCCCTCCTCAATCTCTCATCAGCCCTTGCTATTGTTTAACCCCATGGCGATTTGACTGTGTTCGTGGGATCTGAGCGCTGTTCAGCTGTAGTGAGCGCAAATGTAGGGGTTCAGTTCTGTAGAATATTAGTTATGTATTTGAATGTGTTTTGTTGCAGTTGTGACTTAGTGATATTTTATGTACATGGAGATAATTGAGTTTACTACAGTTACTTAAGCCAATTATCTCCAGGATAAAGGAGAAGATAGGCTGCACAGCCTAAATCTATGGAACTGATTTGGGCAGAAAAGCCATGCTTGCAGTCGGTCAAATAGGAATTCCACCTAACTTTTGAACCACTGGACCAATTTGTATGAGTCTGACATATGTTTATATACTGCTTATGCTGGTTCAAAATTGGTGACCTTTATGTGAATTGCATGTATGGTTTGGAAGTTATGAATATTGTATAAAACTGTATATTTTCTGCCTGTGATAATTAAGTTATAATTAAGGCAGAGGGGAGGGTCTGTGTGCCTTAGCTGGGAGTGTCTGACTATAATGTAATGTGTTTGATTGGCTGTTCCACAAGACCACATGGGTGGTAACTTTGTGGGAAAACTTGCATATAAGACAATAAACCCTCAGACTGCTGAGTTCCTGTTTTACCTTCAACATAGAGCCTCGTCGCATGTGTGGGGGAAAAGGCTGCATCTACACTGGGGATTGCTATACGCTGTTTACTCCCCTGGCTATAATCACTAAGCTCTTTTAAGAGCTTGTTCCTGCTTCGCTCTCTGAAGGAAGAGAGGTTCACCCACTGGAGCCTGGAGAGGTTTACCCACTGGAGTCTGGAGCCTTGTCGTAGATCCAGGGTGGGTAGGAGACGGCGAAACCCCAATCAAGCTGCGGCGGTTCGTAGGGTCTGCAGTGCTATGGTGTCAAGTGGAGTGCTTGGAGCCCTTGGGAAGCACTACGAGCTTCCATCAACAGAGGTACCCAGTCGGGGTGCCAGGTGATTCGTTACACTTGTGCTGGATCTTGTGTATTGTATAAATTGGCCCCAACAGCACCCTATTTATGCATGTCCGGGTGAGTGCAGCCCCTCTGCTGGAAGCTTTAAAAAGTGCCGGTAGAGAAGGGTTATGAGAGGATCTCTCCCTCTCTGCCTTATCCAACATAAGCAGAAGGAGCCAACAGCATCCGCAATTTTGAACTGTATATTGCGAAACGTCTGATCCATGGGATCCCCAGAAACACTGCGTTCTGTAATGGATAATAGTGCTGGATCAATTTCAGGAGCCATTAGTGCCTGAATATCAGGGATACAATATGGTTTCTAAGGAGGAGATGATCCTTTTTAACTAGCGGGAATCTGAAAGCTAGTTTGGCAAAATCACTGACTTCTGACTCTTGCTCGATGGACCATCTGGAATGAAACAATTTTGAAGGGAGCACTTTACCTAAAAGGCTCACCCTGGCCATCTGAATGTTGCTCAACTTCCCTCGTTCAGTGGAAGCTGCAGAGAAAACCACCTCCTCAGACTCCCAATCAATCTCAGGTGATCCCTGTCTTTAGCAGGACCGGCTTAGGGAGGATGAATGAGCAAATGGTCTTAAGGTCGGTGAGGGGCTGACAGCACCTAAACGAGTTTTATTCCTTTTGTGTGAAAACTGGTTAGAAACCTCAAACGGGGGAAACACACGTTTGGCTTTTGGATGTACTGTCCCTTTAAATTGTCAGCTACTCAAATGAGAGTGAGAGGAAGAGGGACCAAAATCATGTTCACCATCAGAACTTGAAGAAGATGAAAGGCAGCCCTTCTTTTTTCTTTTACAGGTGACTGGGACCATATCCTCCTCAGAAAATGAAGAGGATAGGTCCCTGGCAAGGAAAGCTATCTTATGGAGCCTTCTAACATTGATGGGGCTGTCTCTAGGAGAGACCACCACCATATCTGTGAAAGACACAGAAATAGAGTCCTCCATCAACGTTGCCATTTTAAAATCTGAGGTGATCAGGGCTATGCAAGCACATGTGGCCAGTTATTTAGAAATCCTCATGCTTTCATCGAGTGGGAAAGCTGAAATATTTACTTGCAACCAGGAGAATAGACACCAATTAACCCCTTAAGGACAGTGCTTCAGAAGCTTGTCTTGCACTTAATGACAACAGCATTTTTTGTTGTTTGCATTCAACTGTAATATGCATTTTACTCATTTATTGCACCGACACATATTATATACCGTTTTTTAAAGGACAGAAAGGGCTTTAATTTGATGTAACATATATATATATATATATATATATATATATATATATATATATGTATATATGCTTATTTATTATAAAAAAAATACCGAAAAATGCAAAAAAAAAGATTTTGTGTTTTTTTTACAGTTTTTGCAATAATAATGTGTGCATAATTAGTGCAGGTTAAATAAAGTAATTAAAAATAAATTCATTTAGCTGTTCCGATTTACAGAATATATAATGTGTCTGGGATTTTAAGTTTTTTTTTGGTAGTTACAGGTCACAAAGGACAAGGAGTAAAATAAACTTTTAATGTGGAGCAATTTTAGAATTTGGTATGTTTGTCTTGTAAGCTTAATAGCCATAAAAGAAAACAAAATTGCCACACAAAAGTATATATTTATATAAAGTAGACATCACATGCTATTGTCCTACGGTTGTTTTGACACTTTCTACATAGCCATTTCACCGCCAATCTCTGCTATATATTGGAGTAAAATTGTGTTTTTTTGGTTTTTCGCACACAAACTTAAAACAAAGAACTTCTCAGGTGTATTTTGTAAAGTTGGTGTGTGCTATTCCTGTGCAAAACTTTATTTTGTGTTCAGCTACATCTGCTGAGTACAACGATACCCCCATTGTATGTCTTTGGCACTATTTCAAAAAGCTACAGTGCCATATAGGAGACCTGTCCTTTTCAGTATTTACAGTAGAATTTTGAGAGACGGATTTAATGGGCTTATGCTTCAATTTGGGGTATTATAGCAGTTTGACTGTTCAAAAAAAAAACCACAAAGGCCTACCATTTGTAAAAGTAGACACTCCAGGGTATCTCATATGGTGCATATTGTGCCTTAACATGCCCCCATTTGTTCACCAATATATGCCAAAGTATGTGGTAAAAAATAATTTTGGGCATTTTTTACATACGGATTACATTTTTGCTGGGCATTTTGTATATTTCATATGTGCCACTAAGTTCAAACTTTTTTTACAGATTTAACATTTTTCTAAGCTTTTTTTTTACTGTTAACTCCTAACTAGCAGTAAGTAGCACTAACAGTAAATTCCCCATTTCCCCATAGCTCCCACCCCATCTAGCAAAATATATAATTATAAAATATTTAAATTAATTAATTAAATAAATTGAACCCCTGAGGGTTAAAAAACTAATAAAAGTTCATCCTCAGGGGTTAAAAAAAATTAGATCACAGTATAATACTGTGATCTGTATTTTGATCACTGTAGGCAGTGATCAACTGGCAGGGTAAGGAATGTCCTGCCACTGATTCCATACCTTTTCCACACCACGCCACAGATGATACCACACACATTCTTTGCAACACTCAAAACAGTGATTATACACTATATCTGGCGGGGCAATAGGGCACGTATTAGTTATGACAAGTTATGTCTGCCGAGGAGCTGGGGAGGATTGGCCCTACCAGAGTTCAAACGATATCACCAGGCCACGGTTCTACAGAGACTGAGAGGACTCCACATAACCTCACCCAACAAACGCTGGGTCACACTCTGGAGAGACACAACGGACAACCAACTACAGACACTTATTTGGCACAGAGAAGGGGAAGCACAACTAGGAGAAGACTCCCCCATCACACAGACACTGAAGCATTGGACCACACTGAGAAAAGGACAACTAATCTGACCCAAACCGAGCCCACTTATACCCATTAAACATAACGGCAGCCTGGGAGATGGACTCCCGCCGTCAGCCTGGCCGACAGACAACCAGGACGGATATATACCAATACACAAAGTTCTCACCAACGCTGGAGTGAAACCGCTCAGGGACATAGCGGAGGGGAGGCCAACCACGCTTATGCACCAATTCCACCATGCCCAATTAAAACACTATTACTACAACCTACCAAATAGGCCCAAAATCCACAGGGAACTAACTTGGTACGAGACATTATGCACACAATCACCCAAGGCAGATGGGAAGGTCTCAACGATTTACCAATGTTTAATAATGAGTCACAGAACAAAAAATAATCTCTACAAAAGGCAATGGGAGGAATGGGCAGCTATGACTTTTTCAGACGTCCAATGGGAAAAGACCCTGATCCTCCAGCACAAGAGCTCTTCTAGCTCACACTTCCAGGAAGTGAACTACAAAATACTGACGCACTGGTATCGCACGCCGGACACGCTTCACAGATATATAACGGACATACCGGACACCTGTTGGAGATGCAACGAGGAAACAGGGTCACTGAGACATATATGGTGGGACTGCAGGAAAATAAAGTTGTACTGGGAGAGCATCGAACAGGAAATGAGGACTATATTAGATGAACCCCCAAGACTAACGATAGAATTCCTATACATAGTGAAACAGACACATAGACATATACAGACACACATACACATACTAAAATACATACAGACACAAACACGCATAAGGACATACATACACACACACACTTACATACTGACAGACGTACATACATACTGACATACATAGACAGACAGACATATAAATACTGACATATACACACATACATACATACTGACATACACATACATACAGAAATACATACAGACAGACATACACATACATACAAACACATACATACTGACATACACACACACAGACAGACATACATACATACAAGCACATACTGAAATACATACACACAGACATACATACATAAACATACTGGCATACATACACAGACATACATACTGAAATACATACACACAGCATACATACGCACACTGACATACATACAGATAAATAAACAGACACATACTGACATACATACACACATACACAGACAGACACAGACATATACATACTGACATACATACATACACGCACATACTGAAATACATACACACAGACAGACATACATACACATACTGACTTACATACACAGACATACATACTGAAATACATACACACAGCCATACATACGCAGACTGACATACATACAGATAAATAAACAGACACATACTGACATACATACACACATACACAGACAGACAGACACAGACAGATACATACTGACATACATACACACACATACTGACATACATACACACAGCCATACATACGCACACTGACATACATACAGATAGATAGACAGACATACACATACTGACATACATACACACATACACAGATAGACAGACACAGACAGATACATACTGACATAAATACATACACACACACAAACATACATACTGACATACTTAAATACATACAAACACGCTCACATACATACTAAAGTACATACACATACAGAAATACATTCATACATACATACACACACAGACATACATACTGAAATATAGACATACATATACATGCATACAAACACATACTGACATACATACAGGCATACATACAGGCATACATACAGATTGACACATACATACACACAAACACAGACAGACATACATATTGACAAACATGCATGCATACATACATACACACACACAGCTAATCTTCCTTACTTTTTTTCCTGGAGGATGGCTGTGGCTGATGGGAGTCAGCGAGGCTCCCGCAGCCTATTTTTCTTCCCTTCCCTCCCACTACTTTGCGGCTGCAAATTTTTAAAGGGGCCCGGTCGCGCTATTGCACGGCCGCAGTGCTGACCGGGCCCCTGAAGATATAGGGCCCATCGGGTGGCCCTGAGTGCTTGGGCCGGGTTCAGGACCCTGGCGGGCCAGAACTGGCCCGCGGGCCGTAGTTTGAGGACCCCTGGTGTAGAGGAGTAGGTTATATATGGGGAGGCTGTATTTCCCTGTTCAGCCTCCCCACATATTGCTGCATAATTATTTATTTATTCATTTTAGATAAGTCCACCTCCTGCTTAACTTGTTGCAGTGAGGGTGGCTCTGATCCTTATCTCCTGGTGGTCCAGCTGCTGTTCCGGTGGTCTGCCTGTGGAATCTGTCCTCTGGCTGAGAGCAGACCCCTTGGAATTGCAAAGCACTAACATTATAGCCAGCACTGTAGCTGTCCATTGATGGACATAGTTGACAGCGGAGACAAGTTTAGGTCATGTAGGTCAAGTAGTGTAGATAGAGACAGATATTTGGCATTTTTTAACTGGATTTTCATGGTAAAAATGGCACAAAACCCAATAATCTGATTGGCTAGAATTCATCTAATTCATGCAGCCCTGTAGTTATATATAAGGCAGCATTTTTGATGTGCTAAAACTTTTCCATCAGCCTACCAGGATAAGCAAAGCTCTGTACCCTGTCAGCACTAATAGAAGATCTGTTACTCCATCTGGAGGAAGAAGCTAGGCCAGGGGTTCTCAACGTTAGTCCTCAGGACCCCCTACCAGTCCAGGGTTTAGGGATTACCTGGGTGCGTCTCAGGTGTTTAGAAAAAGAAAAAAAAACACCTTAGAGTCTAAGGTGTTTTTTTCCCTTTTTCTAAACACCTGAGACACACCCAGGTAATCCCCAAATCCTGGACTGGTAGGGGGTCCTGAGGACTGGGTTGAGAACCCCTGAGCTAGGCGTTCTCAGGTAGATGAGTAGCTCAGGAGTCACCTGGCATCAGCCCCTTCTGTAGCAGCCTATGCGAAATGTGAGGAGGATGAACAGGCACCGGCTATTTCACTATTGAAATATTATAGAGATAAAGTCAGCATGGAGCAGGTGTAAGAGAAAATGAGGCTTGGAACTCACAGCCTCATTGCAGCGGTCAGGGAGAAACTTTATTTATTTCACAGAACTCCAGACACCTGGGGAAGAAGAGGATTCCTCAACCCAAAATATGTTTCTCTCCTTCATCAATTGGCTTAGGCAAGAAGAGGCTTAGCCCCTGAGACTGCTGCTGCACAGGGGAAACCTCGACAGCTGCAACCTGTTGTGTCTCTTCAAAACTCAAAACTGGTGTGTGCTTCCCTGGGGTATCTGGTTTATTGAAGCTGGGGGAAATAATGGGTTTACTTAAAGATGTGTTACTGTGTATTCAGACTGGTGCAGGTTTGGCTTTGGATAATGCTAAAGTTGTCCGTGTGTCCTAAATTTAACAGAGTAGATGAGAATTGTTTCAATCTATGAAATGTCACCTCTAGGTTGCCATTGAAGTACATCCATGAAAGAGAAACATTGGAAGAGAGATTACATTGATATATTATCTTTATTCCCTGCTACAAAGGAGTTTTTACTTAGGAAGGATAAAGATAAAGGAGGAGGAATGATGCAAACCAATCCCTAGGCCTAGGTCATTGACTAACTGGTTGCAGTCATTCTGTATTTGTGTTAGCATTATATGTGAAAAACAGCCATTATTGAGTATGGGACTATTTCAGCACATATAATACATTCTAGAGGCTTACAAGAATTTTGTCAGCCTTGCATGGTTGAATTATGATGATTTATTAAGGCAAAAGATTTACGTACATAAGAATATGAAGGATTGTGGGTTAGCATAACGTTACCACAAAGACAATGTGTTACTTCTTACAATCCAGCTTCTGCTACTAATGTGTCTGGACAAAAACGTGGTTTGTGCTGGTCTTTTAATGACTCCCAGTGTAGATGGCCTAATACACTGGCGTACATATAGGGGTCATAGGGGTCGCTCCAGGGGGCACGGAAAACTGTCGGGACTACCATTCAAGGGGTACATCGGGTGGTCCATGCTGTTAGGGTCCCCAATGGGTATGGATTTTCAGGGGGCCCGGTCGCTCTGTTAAATCCTGTGATGACATCACACGCTGGGAGGAAGCGACTGCCCCGGTCACTCCTCCCAGCATACACAAAGTCCGCGCGGGACGATTTGTGTCTGTCTGTGTGTGTGTTTATGTGTGCGTGTGTGTCTGTATGTATGTGTGCCTGTCTGTAAGTATGTATGTGTCTTTGTATGTATGTGTGTCTTGTGTGTGTGTGTCTGTCTGTATGTGTGTGTCTGTCTGTATGCGTGTGTGTGTCTGTATGTATGTGTCTGTCTGTGTTTCTGTATTTATGTATGTGTGCCTGTCTGTTTGTATGTATGTATGTATGTGTCTTTGTATGTATGTGTGTCTGTCTGTGTGTTAGTGTCTGTTGGGGAGGAGGGGGGGAAGAAGCAGGGAAGGGGGAGCATGGATCAGTTTCGCACCGGGGTCCCATGGATTGTATGTATGCCACTGGCTTAATAGTTGTATATAAGCAAAAATGCACTTTGTCCTTTACACCCAGCTTCAAAATATTTAAACACAATTCTCTGCAGTACCAAAAAGTAGTGATACTAGTGAAATAGGAGAAAATGCTTAATTTTTTAAGAATTTAGTCAAATCAGGAGTAAGTCTAAATAAATATTGAAAGTTTTGTTTATGGTTTTAAAATCCCCGTTGTTTTATTCAGATAGCTTTAGTTGGAAAGAAAATCTAAAATTAAAAGAAATTGCAGTGGCAAAAATTAATAAGAAGCATGTGAAATTTGCGGCAGCCCACGGAATTTGCAGCGTAGCAAAGATATTCATTATTAATAGGAGGGGTGGTCCTGGTGCCATGCATCAGTTTTGCAAGGGCTGCAACTGAACAGTGTAGGACCTGGGAGCGCACAGAGGCACGTGATGTTAACGTGCTCCACCTTCACAGGGTTTCAAGGAGTAGTGGGATGGCACCATTGGGGGTATACCAGAGGCTAGCCTCCGGTGTTGAATATGGTGGTGGCAACTATGTGAGAGGAGTCTGCATGTTAGCTAATATTTGAGTTAGACATGCTTGATATAGAGCATTTCTTAGGTTTTCAGCTGGATGGGCAATTTTACTATGATAAATAACTATGGGTTCCTCAATTTCCTATTTCTACTTTGAGTTATTTACAACTTTTTTGGAATGGGTTTTGAAGTTTAAAACTGGTTTAGGTTCTATGGTTCATTACCTAGAAAAAAAATTTACATTTATTTGACACCTAGGGATCAAGGAATTTGAATATTTGCTTAACACATTATGTGAATTGGCTAAAGATTTTGGTTTTCCTCTAGCTAGGGACAAAACAGTCTTGCCAACTTCTTTCTTACAATTTCTGGGCATTCTGCAACAGAATATACAGATGGAATTCTGTCTTCTGCAAGATAAAATCATTATGCTCTCATCAATATTATCTCAGATTAAAAGTGCTAAAAAAGTCACAGTTAGAACAATTCAGCAGGTATTGGGTGTTACGAGAGAGATTAAAGAGTACATTGCAGTTTCAGCTGCAGTAGTCCAATTAACAGTGTAAGCAAAGGTAAGCAAAGCTTTGGAGTTTATTGGAATGGTAAATGGGGTTTTGGCAGATGACCGGTGAGCTGGATTTTAGAAGGTTGGACAAGGAACATGACCTTAATAGAGTTATTTCCAATTGTGGTTGTGTCAGGCGTGCTGATTTTGCCAATAAGAGAATTTGAGTTGTGTGTAACAACCGTAGTGTGGTAGATGCAATATATTCTTTACATGCCTCATCCCCACACGTTGTTACATTATTACGGAGATTGGTTTTACTCTGCTTTGGAATAATATCTGGTTAAAAGCTATGCATATAGAAGTAAAACTCAATTTAATAGCTGGCTATTTCTCGTTTCCAGTTTTCACTTTTCAAGAAACGCGCCCCAAATGCAGAGAAGAAACCCATTAAAATTCTACTGGAAGTGTGGGAATTAATATCACCAGGTTGAACAGCTTATTGCAGAGTTCAATGATGAGCTCAGCTTGGGTGGCATACATTAATGCATGGAAGGTTTGGTGCAAATTTATGAAAGAGAGTCAGATTGATCCTTTAAATGCAGATTTAGGCCAGGCTATTTATTTCTTTATGCGTCAAATTGATGCGCATATTGTGAACCCTTCACTAAGAAGGGCTATATGCGGTATTAAATTATTTTTAAAACCGCTGGTCGGTAAGTTGGTGGCGAAATATTTTTAATACAACAAATGATTAAAGGTTATGTTGGAAAAGAAAATTGCAAAGATACCAGGAAACCAATACCGTTTCAGTTATTGAAACAGTTAATTCATGTTTTATAAGAAGTTATGTTCAAATGATTATAAGTTCAGCTTTTCCAAGTTGCCTTTCTATTAGCCTTTTTTGCTGCACTTTCAAATAAATTGGTTTCCGAAACTAAGTTTAAGCATTCAGGTTTAGGAATTGAGGACAGTAGCTTGTGAACTTCTAGTTTGTCTATTTTCCTTCTGAAACCTAAAACTGACAGAGAGGGCAAAGGGAAATGTGTCAATATTAATGCTTTCAATTTCTCATTTTGCCCGGTTAAATTTTTGTTATTTATTTTAACTGTATGATGGGCAAACCCAGGTCCTCTCTTAATACATGAAAATGGAAGTCCACTTAAAAGATATCAGTTTAGATTAATTCTTAGGAAATGTTTGGAGAAATTAGGCCAGGGACTAGAACATTTTAACTCACACTCTCTTAGAATAGGGGCACCCGCAGAATAGATTATTTAAAGGTTGGGAAGATGAGTGTGTAATTGCTTTAAAAGATACATAAAACCAGAGTTGTTATAATTTAGTTACAATGCATTACAAACTATTTGTTTTCTCTTATAGGTTCAAATACCAGGTCAATCCTTTGTACTGTCTCTAATCTCTCCAATGTTCCATTTCTTCTATCTGACCACCATCTGCTGATCATTAACATTGGCATACTTCATACCCATTTCACACCAACCTCAGTACATAAGTCTCGTTGAAACCTCCATTGTCTTGACCTACAAGAATTATGAACAACCCTCCAAACTTTTACCCATCTCAAACATCACCTACCCTAGTTCTGCAACCTCCCTTTACAACTCCACCCTCTCCTCTGAACTGGATAGTATGGCACCTCCATTTTTTTAAACGTTGCAAGCGACCCCAGCTACAATCATTGCGTGCTAAACTGACCCTTTGCTTCCAAAAATGCTCCATAACTGCTGAACTCCTGACTCCTGTGTCTGAATTCCTCCATTATACATTCATGCCATGCTTCTACAGTCTGGCTCTTTCCTCCACAAATGAAAACTACTTCAACACCCTCATAACCACACTCTCCTGAGAACCCAACCTCTTTTTTTCACACTGTTAACACTCTTCTTCACCCTGTTGCTGCTTTTCCTACTAAACTGACCACCACTAACTTTGCAAAGCACTTTACTTTCAGAAGATTTTCATGATCAGTAAAGAGATCTCTAATTTCTGTCCTACCATTGCCTATATATTCCCCATCCCAGCACCCTGCTCTGTTTTATGCTCAGTCGCACCCACTATACCAGCAAAGATTTCTGCTTTACATTGGTCCTCCAGTCCCACCACTTGCTCCCTAAATTATGTACCTCACATCTCACTCACGCAATGTCTCTTTCTCTGGTTTTGCCTCTCACTAAAATATTCAATCTCTCCCTTTCCTTTTGCATATTTCCTTCAACCTTCAAGCATGCATCCATCACCCAAATTCTAACAAACGTCCCACCTAATTCCCCATCCAAATACCGCCCCAATCTTGCTACTTCCATTTGACTCCAATATCCTCAAGAGAGTTGTGTACGCTAGATTGACCAACTTCATGAAATCCAACTCTCTTCTAGACCCGCTTCAGTCTGGATTCTAAACTGATTAATATCTTGAAACTGCCCTGACCAGAGTATCCAATTATTTAATTGCTGCTAATCCAGTGGTCGCTACTCTCTCCTAATCCTCCTGGACCTTTCTGCTGCTTAGGAGAATGGTCTACAAAACTGCACTTTCCTGGTTCTCTTACCACCTCTTCTAGAGTATTTTTAGTGTTTATTTTTCTGGCTCTTCCTCTCCTCTGCAACTTCTTTCTGCAACCCCTCTTTGTTCGTGTACCCCAAAGCGTTGGTGTTCATTAGCCCCCTACAGTTCTCCATATATACTGCCTCTTTCATAAACTCATCAGCTCTTTTTGCTTCCAATATAATTTTTATGTGGATGACACGCAAATCTATCTGTCCTGTCCTGATCTCTCACTGTCCCTCTTGAATCATGTCTCTGACTGCCTCTCTGCTATTTCCAACTGGATGGCAGCTCATTTTTTAAAAGGGACACAATAGTCACTAACAACTTTAGTTTAATGAAGCAGTTTTGGTGTATAGATTATATCCATGCAATTTCACTGCGCATTTCTCTGTTATTTCGGAGTTAAATCCCTTTGTTTATATAGCCCTTGTCACACCTCCCTGCATGTGACTTGCACAGCATTCCTAAACACTTCCTGTAAAGTGTCATCTAATGTTTACACTTCCTTTTTTGTAAATTCTGTTTAATTTACCAAAAATATTATCTTCTATTCTGTTAAAAGCTTGATAGACCCAATAGGAGCCTCCTCTATGTAATTAAAGTTCTTGACAGAGCAAGAGATCAAAAACATTTAATGTAAGTTAAATTTTTTTAATGCCAGCTGTGTCAGTCAAAGCCAGGGGATGTGTGACTAGGACTGCATAAACAGAAACAAAGGGATTTAACTCCTAAATGGCAGATAACTGAACAGTGAAACTTCAGAGGCATGATTTGTACACTAAAACCGCTGAATTAAGCTGACGTTGTTTTGAAGACTATAGTGTCTTTCCTTCCATGATTGTTGCTACACCCATATATATCACACTCCAAGTCAATGGAGTTACCATCAGCTCTATCCTGCAGGCTTGCTGCATTGTTGTTCTCTTCAACTCTAACCTCTCCTTCACCCTTCAAGTCCAATCACTTGAAAAATCCTGCCACTTCTGTCGAAAAAACATTGCTTGCACCCCCCCGTCCAATCTAACGCAGGATGCGGCCAAGGTGCTGGTGCATGCTGCTATCATTCCCTTGACCACTACAACCCACTTCTCAGTGGTCTTACGTGTTCCCAGTTGGCCCTGTTACATTTCCATAATGAATGCAGCAGCACGGTTCATCTTCCTGTCTGCCCTCACCTTCCATTTCTTCCCCATCTCTCAGTGCTTAGACTGGCTTCCCATAAAGTATTTAAAATTCTAGCGTTTGCTTACAATTCGCTGCACAATGCTGCTACAACCTACCTACCTTCACTAAGACACAAGTATGTCCCATCCAGGCCCCTCCACTACACAAAATAATAATAATAATAACATGGGAAAATGCCATGCTCCTCCAAAAAATACTCTCTATAAGCAGCATTTGATTGAAGAACTGAGTTTATCTCGGTACTGAAGTCAGAAACAGCAATGTTTTACTGTGAAGTGTTAAAATTATCTTGGTCTGGATGCCTTTAGTGGTCCTTCAAAGTGCCAAGAGCATAGGTTAGAAGACTTAAAAATATATATTTACTTATATCCTCAGCATTGAATTTGTTAAATGACACCTTCATGTCACAACTTTTACAAGCACCAACTAGAAAGGACGCTTGTTTGGACCTGGTTTTAACAAACAACGTTGATCTTTTCAGCAACATTCAAGTAGGTGAGCACTTGGGAAACAGTGATCACAATATAGTGTCTTTTGAAATAAACTCAAAAAAACAAAAGAACATGCGGTATACTAAAACATATAATTTTAAAAAGGCCAATTTCTATAAGTTAAGGACAGCTTTACAATATATTGACTGGCATAAACTCTTTAGTGAAAAGAATACTGAGGATAAATGGATCATCTTCCAACAAATATTAGAAAGATACATTTCTCAGTATGTACCGTTGGGAAATAAATATAAAAGAAACAAATTAAATCCAATGTGGCTTAGTAGAGAAGTAAAACAAGAGATTAAAAATAAGAAAAGGGCATTTAAAGCATTTAAATCAGACAAATCAGATGCATCCTATAAAAGATATAAGGAAGCCAATAATGCGTGCAAAAAGGCAATTAGATTCGCTAAACTTCAAAATGAAGACCAGGAAAAGGCAGAAATCTTAAATAACTATTCTCATCCATATATACTAAGGAATAACCCATGGCAATAGATGTGCAAATGATTGCTGCTAAAAACTTGCAAAATAATTGTAATTGGTTAACTCAAGACAAGGTGCTGCAGCAACTAAAGAAAGTTAATATAAACAAAGCACCAGGGCCTGATGGTATTCATCCACGAGTACTTAAGTGTAGAAATAAGTGAACCTCTGTTTATAATCTTTCAAGATTCCTTTCTTTCAGGAAGTGTTCCAGAGGATTGGAGGAAGGCAGATGTGGTTCCTATATTCAAAAAGGATTCAAAATCCTTGCCTGGAAATTATAGACCTGTGAGCTTAACTTCTGTGGCTGGGAAAATATTTGAAAGGTTATTAAGGGATAATATTCAAGAATTCATTGAGAAGAACATGGTTATCAACAAAAAATCAGCATGGTTTCATGAAGCACAGGTCATGTCAAACGAATATGATTGCGTTCTATGAACAAGTAAGTTGAAGTATAGATCAGGGTATTGCAGTCGATGTGATCTATTTGGATTTTGCCAAGGCGTTTGATACAGTTCCACACAATAGATTAGTGTTCCAACTCAAGGAAATCGGTCTAGATGAAAATGCTTGTTCTTGGGTAGAACATTGGCTTAAAAATAGTGTACAAAGAGTTGTCATTAATGGTAAATTTTCAAGATGGAGAGAGGTGGCAAGTGGTGTCCCTCAGGGTTCTGTTCTGGGACCCCTTCTATTTAACGTTTTAAATGATCTTGAAAAAAAGCATTGAAAGTCATGTTTCAGTGTTTGCAGATGACACAAAACTCTGTAAAGTGATACAATGTGAGCAAGATATTCCTTTGCTGCAGAGGGATTTAGATAGACTGGGGGACTGGGCACATAATGGCAGATGAAATTTAATGTTGAAAAATGCAACGTATACCCTTAATGGAAGCGAATTAGGGATAACAACACATGAAAAGGACTTAGGAATTATTATAGACAACAAACTGTGCAACAATGTGCAATGTCAATCAGTAGTGGCTAAGGCCAGTAAGGTATTGTCATGCATGAAAAAGGGCATTCATTCTCGGGATGAGTATATAATTTTGCCTCTTTATAAATCACTGGTAAGACCACATATGGAATATGCTGTCCAATTTTGGCAACTGTTCTAAAGAAGGATATTATGGCACTAGAAAAAGTGCAGAGGTGGGCTACAAAATTAATAAAAGGAATGGAACATATCAGCTATGAAGAGAGGTTAACAAATTTAAACCTCTTTAGTTTAGAAAAACGTTGCCTGAGAGGGGATATGATAACATTATACAAATATATTCGGGGCCAATACAAACCATTGTGTGGAAATCTATTCACAAACCGGACTTTACAGAGGACACGAGGCCTTGCGTTTAGACTGGAAGAAAGAAGATTTCGTCTAAGGCAAAGGAAAGGTTTTTTTTACTGTAAGAACAATAAGGATGTGGAATTCTCTGCCTGAAGAAGGGGTTTTATCAGAGTCCATACAGATGTTCAAACAGCTACTAGATGCATACTTGTAAAAACAGAATATTCAAGGATATAATATTTCAATGTAGGGTAATAGCTGCTTGATCCAAGGATAAATCTGACTGCCATTCTGGGGTCAAGAAGGAATTTTTTTCCTAGTTTGTTGCAAAATTGGAAGTGCTTCAAACTGGGTTTTTTTGCCTTCTTTTGGATCAACAGCAAAAATAAATGTGAGGAAGGCTGAACTTGATGGACGCAAGTCTCTTTTCAGCCATGTAACTATGTAACTATGTAAATGTGTGTCAAATAAATTCAATATAACCGTTCATAAAAAAAAAAAAAATTTCTGTTATGCAGCAAATGATAAGTACTTCCTATGCTGCAAAAGGCAATATAAATTAGTTCTAAGCGTACCTTTATGTGGGTGTAGAGATGTTAGTATGTTAAAAGTAACTCTACAAAGGTGCAAAATAACATTATGAGAGGTTTTAACCCCTTAAGGACGGGTGACGGATGAGGTCCGTCACAGAAGGGAAACCCTTAATGACGAGTGACGGACCTTGTCCGTCACGCGGTAAAATTAACCCCAGATCGCCGCTATCGCGGCGATCGCGGGATTAATGGTGCTCCGGTATGCCTCTGCATTAGAGGCATACCGGGAGCACCCGGTCAGGCTGCCCAGCACATGTGCTCGCTCTGACCGCAAGTCAGAGCGAGCACATGTGCTCTGCATACTTACCTTCCGGCTCCCTGCACTTCCTGGTTCTGTGTGAAGTGCAGGGAGCCGGAACAGTGCTGATCCTGCCCCCTGCTGTTAAAAAATAAAGTTTATTTAAAGTCCCCCCGCCCCTTTACCCATTTTAATAAAAAATTAACCCCTTCCCTGCCAATTGATCACTGACTACAGTGATCAATTGGCAGGGATTACATTTTACTGTGATCTGATTTAAAAAAAAAAAAAAAAAAGAATTAACCCTCAGGGGTTAAATTAATTAAATTAATTAATTAAATTATTTTAAAATTATATATTTAGCTAGCTGGGGTGGGTGAAGTTAGTGGGGAATTGGGGGATTTGGCATTAGGCTAACTAGGGGTTAACGTTAAAAAAAGTTTTAAAAGAAACTTTAAAAAGTTTAAAATTAAGCTTAACAAAATGTTTTAATAACGTTTAAGTTAAAAAGAAACAAAAAACCTTTACCTAGTCCAAATAAAAATGAACCCCTTCCCTGCCAGTCGATCACTGCCTACAGCGATCAAATAGAGATCACAGTATTATACTGTGATCTAATTTTTTTTAACCCCTGAGGATTAACTTTTATTTATTTTTTAACCTTCAGGGGTTCAATTTATTTAATTAATTAATTTAAATATTTTATAACTATATATTTTGCTAGCTGGGGTGGGTGGGAGTTGTGGGAAAATGGGGAATTTACTGTTAGTGCTGCGTACTGCTAGTTAGGGGTTAACGTTAAAAAAAAAAGCTTACAAAAATGTTAAATCTGTAAAAAATGTTTTAAGAAAGTTTAGGAAAGTTTAAAAAAAATTTATAAGCAAAACAAAAGTTTAAAAACTAGTTTTTAAAAGTAAAAAAGTTATAAAAAGTAAAAAAAATACATTTTAAAAACGCTCATTACCACTACACCTGGAACAAACTAGAGAAAAAATTATCCCACGCCAAGGTTCAAAATATGCCTTTTGAATTACCCCAGGGTGTATTCTTTAATAAATAGTATGTGTTTGTGGGGAAGTTTCAATAACCAACCGTCTAAACTACTCCAAATTGGAACATGGACACAGCGTAAAACTTCAAAGTTAGAAAAAAACTGAATGGCTGCGTCTCAAATGCGCCCCTTCAACATCCACATATACCTGGCAAAGGTACATACGGGGGTATTGCTGTACTCAGCCGACATAGCTGAGCAACATATGAAGTATTATACAGTCATAGCACACATAAGGTTTGCAAAATATGCTGCGCAAACTCACTTTGTATGTCAAAAAGGCAGAAAAAATGCTTATTACCACTACACTTGGTACAAGCTAGCGGAAAAATGATCCCACGCTAAGGTTCAAAATATGCCTTTTGAAATACCCTGGGATGTCTTCTTTAAGAAATGGTATGGCTTTATGGGGTATTTGGATTATATAGCCTGGTAAAATACTCTAAAATGGGACATAGGCACAGCATAAAAATTCAAAGTTTGAAAAAAACTGGAATGGCTGTGTCCCAAATGTGCCCCTCCGATGTCCACACATACCTGGCAAAGGTACATACGGGGGTATTGCTGTACTCAGCCGACATAGCTGAGCAACATATGAAGTATTATACAGTCATAGCACACATAAGGTTTGCAAAATATGCTGCGCAAACTCACTTTGTATGTCAAAAAGGCAGAAAAAATGCTTATTACCACTACACTTGGTACAAGCTAGCGGAAAAATGATCCCACGCTAAGGTTCAAAATATGCCTTTTGAAATACCCTGGGATGTCTTCTTTAAGAAATGGTATGGCTTTATGGGGTATTTGGATTATATAGCCTGGTAAAATACTCTAAAATGGGACATAGGCACAGCATAAAAATTCAAAGTTTGAAAAAAACTGGAATGGCTGTGTCCCAAATGTGCCCCTCCGATGTCCACACATACCTGGCAAAGGTACATACGGGGGTATTGCTGTACTCAGCCGACATAGCTGAGCAACATATGAAATATTATACAGTCGTAGCACACATAAGGTTTGCAAAATATACTGTGCAAACTCACTTTGTATGTCAAAAAGGCAGAAAAAATGCTTATTACCACTATATCTGGTACAAGCTAGCGGAAAAATGATCCCACGCTAAGGTTCAAACTATACCTTTTGAAACACCCTGGGGTGTCTACCTTAAGAAATGGTAGGCCTTTGTGGGGTAGTTTGAATTTAAAACCTACGAAGATGCTTGGAAATTGCACATAGGCCCAGCGTCAAAATTCAAAGTTTGGTAAAAACGGATATGGCTTGGTCTCCTATATGGCACTGTAGCTTCACGAAATAGTGCCAAAGACATTCATTGGGGGTGTCTTTTTACTCAGAAGACTTAGCTGAGCATAATTTGGGAGGTTTGAATTTAGTGGCACCAGGGCCGTCTTTAATAACGAATGGACCCTGGGTAAGTGTTTGCTTGGGCCACCTGGGCTCTGCCGCTCTCGCCCCTCACTCCCTGGTATGCAATCACGGCATCCATCCCAACGCAGTGGCGGTACTAAAGTAGAATTAATTTTATTGGGACCCCCAATTGCAAGGTTGGACTAAAGGTAGAACCCCATCTGTTGTGCAACTCCAACAATGCTTTGACAGCTGGGACTCTACCAATTTCCCATGCTTGCAGGGTTGTATTTAGCACTGAGCCATGTTTGTATGTTTGAATGTAAGGATGTGTTTGTATGGAGTATGTTTGTGTGAATGCTACTGGATGGTACTGGAATGGTACTGGAGTTTAAATGCAAGTGTGCATTTATGTGTAGTGTTTGTTTTTGAATGTAGGAGTGCTTGTATGTAGTGTTGACGTTTCAATGCAGGAGTGTGTTTTATATGTAGTGTTGAAGTTTGAATGGAGGGGTGTATTTGTATTTAAAGTTGCGGCTCAGATGCACAGGTACACACTCTGACACACAAGCAGATACACAGATACATACACTGACTACATACAGATAAACAGGCACATACACTGACAGACATACTGACACAGCTACATATATTGACACACACACACAGACACATACACTGGTAGACGTACTGACAGACATACTGACACAGTCACATATACAGACATACTGACACACAGACACATATACCGTCATACTGACACACACACACAGACACATACACTGATCAACATACTGACACACATACACTGACAGAAATACTGACACCCACACACTGACAGATATACTGACACACACACTGACACCCACATACACTGAGAAATACTGACACACACACAGGCACATACACTGACACACACACACACACACAGACATACTGGCACACAGACAGATATACTGGCACACAGACAAACAGACATACACATGCACTAACAGACATACTGACGCACGGACAGACATACTGACACACACACACACACAGACATGCTGACACACACACACACAGACATGCTGACTCACACACAGACAGGCATAATGACACACACACAGACAGGCATACTGACACACACACACACAGACATACTGACACACACACAGACATGCTGACACACACAGACATACTGACACACACACAGACAGGCATACTGACACAGACAGACATACTGACACACACACACACACAGACATACTGAAACACACACACAGACATACTGAAACACACAGACATACTGACACACACAGACAGACATACTGACACACACACACACAGACATACTGACACACACACAGACAGTCATACTGACACAGACATACTGACACACAGACAGACATACTGACACACACACACAGATCTACTGACACACAGACACAACAGACACTGACACACAGACAAACAGACATACTGACACACATGTAAAATGTACATTTTTAAACCCACCCTCCAGTTTCCTACCTTTTGCTGGAGGGTGGCTTCCCTGGAGTCCAGTGTGGTGCCTGAGCATGATGGGAGTGAGGATCCTCCATCCTCACTGCAGCCGCGTCCTCTCTCCCTCACGACTCCTCCTGCCAGATTCCGTGCAGCTCCTCTGTTTATGGGAGGAAGTGACTTGCGGCTGTCACTTCCTCTCAGCCGGATGCCGGAAAGCAAGGGGCCCGGTCGCAGTGTTAAAGGGCAACAGCGCCCGACTGGGCCCCTGCTGATACAAGCCCACTGGGTGGCCCTAAGTGCATGGGCCACCCGGTGGGACTCAGAGGATGGTGAAAAAAATTAATTGATGAGGGCAGCGGGGCCCACGGGGCAGGTGCCTCGGGCCCTCCAAGAGAAACTGGGCCCGGGGCAGCTGCCCCGTTTGCCCCGCGTTAAAGACGGCCCTGAGTGGCACATATGAAATATTCAAAACGCCCAGCAAAAATGCAATCCGTATGTAAAAAATGCACAAAATAATTTTTTTACCACATACTTTGGCATATATTGGTGAAAAAATGGGGGTATGTTAAGGCACAATATGCACCTTATGAGATACCCTGGAGTGTCTACTTTTACAAATGGTAGGCCTTTGTGGGGGGTTTTTGAACAGTCAAACTGTTATAATACCCCAAATGGAAGCTAAGGCTCATTAAATCCATCTCTCAAAATTCTACTGTGAATACTGTAAAGGACAGGTCTCCTATATGGCACTGTAGCTTCACGAAATAGTGCCAAAGACATTCATATGGGGTGTCATTTTACTCAGAAGACTTAGCTGAGCATAATTTGGGGGTTTGAACTTAGTGGAACATATGAAATATACAAAATGCCCAGCAAAAATGCAATCCGTATGTAAAAAATGCACAAAATTATTTTTTACCACATACTTTGGCATATATTGGTGAAGAAATGGGGGCATGTTAAGGCACAATAAGCACCTTATGAGATACCCTGGAGTGTCTACTTTTACAAATGGTAGGCCTTTGTCGGGGTTTTTTGAACAGTCAAACTGTTATAATACCCCAAATGGAAGCTAAGGCTCATTAAATCCATCTCTCAAAATTCTACTGTGAATACTGTAAAGGACAGGTTTCCTATATGGTACTGTAGCTTCACGAAATAGTGCCAAAGACATTCATATGGGGTGTCATTTTACTCAGAAGACTTAGCTGAGCATAATTTGGGGGGTTTGAACTTAGTGGCACATATGAAATATACAAAACGCCCAGCAAAAATGCAATCCGTATGTAAAAAATGCACAAAATTATTTTTTACCACATACTTTGGCATATATTGGTGAAAAAATGGGGGCATGTTAAGGCACAATATGCACCTTATAAGATACCCTGGAGTGTCTACTTTTACAAATGGTAGGCCTTTGTGGGGGTTTTTTGAACAGTCAAACTGTTATAATACCCCAAATGGAAGCTAAGGCTCATTAAATCCATCTCTCAAAATTCTTCTGTGAATACTGAAAAGGACAGGTATCCTGTATGGCACTGTAACTTCATGAAATAGTGCCAAAGACATACAATGGGGGTGTCATTTTACTCAGCAGATGTAACTGAACACAAAATAAAACTTTGTACAGGAATAGCACACACCAACTTTACAAAATATACACGAGAATTTCTCTGTTATAAGTTTGTGTGCCAAAAACCAAAAAAAACACAATTTTACTCCAATATTTAGCAGAGGTTGGCGGTGAAATGGCTACGTAGAAAGTGTCAAAACAACCTTAGGTCAATAGCCCGTGATGTCTACTTTATATAAATATATACTTTTGTGTGGCAATTTTGTTTTCTTTTATGGCTATTAAGCTTACAAGACAAACATACCAAATTCTAAAATCGCTCCACATTAAAAGTCTATTTTACTCCTTGTGCTTTGTGACCTGTAACTACCAAAAAAAACTTAAAATCCCAGACACATGATATATTCTGTAAATCAGAACAACTAAATGAATTTATTTTTAATTACTTTTCTTAACCTGCACTAATTATGCACACATTATTATTGCAAAAACTGTAAAAAAAAGACATTTTCACTTTTTTTATATTTTTCTGTATTTTTTTATAATAAATAAGCATTTATATATATGTGTGTTACATCAAACTAAAGCCCTTTCTGTCCTTTAAAAAAACAATGTATAATATGTGTTGGTGCAACAAATTAGTAAAATGCAAATTGCAGTTGAACGCAAACAGCAAAAAATGAAAAAAATGCCGTTGTCATTAAGTGAAAGACAAGCTTTTGAAGCTCTGTCCTTAACCCCTTCCCGACCGAGGACGGTTCAGGACCGTCATCAGCATTTTTGCCTTGCCGACCGATGACGGTCCTGAACCGTCCTAACGGTCCTATTTACTTACCTGATCGCCGTCGTTCCCCCGGCGGTGATCAGCGTGGCTACGGTTGTGGGGAGACTGCCTGCAGCCCAGACAGTCTCCCCACACTGATTTAGGACCCCTGTGGCCATGTGATGGCTCAACACAGCGATCACATGGTCACAATGGGTGTCCATGTGTCTGCCTGCAGGGGGACTGTCTGTGCTGACAGGCAGTCTCCCTGCTAGTGTAAAATCAGAAATAAAAATAAAGTTAATGTTAATTAAAAATAAAAAAAATTATATATGTGTATATAAATATGATATATAGACATATATTATATATAAATAATATATGTCTATATATCATATATATAATGTCATATTAAGTGTATTTTTATATTAATATGTAATTATATTAATATAAAAATACACTTATAATTAAATTACACACGTATATATATAATATATATAATAACTATATATATTGTATATATATATTATTATAAAATATAAATAATAAGTAATTTAAATTAAATAATTTTTTTTAAAATAATAATACAAAATTTAAAAAAAATTATATAGCTATATGAAATTTTATTCTAACTGTATTTTAAAATTAATATATATATATTTATATCAAAATACACTTAGAATGAATTTGTATATATATCTATGTATATAAAAATAAATAAAAATAATAAGAAATATACATACGTCCATATACAAAATTACATAAATAATTATATAAATATACACGTAGACTTCAAATATATAAATATGCATATATATTTAAATTCTACGTGCGTATTTATGTAATATTTTTACATAATTCAGTAATTTTATTGATTGCAATTTGAGGGACCTGCCTGCCAACCCAGGCCGAAATTCCAGAGAATTTAATTTGCTAGCACTGTATTTTACCCTGTAACGTTCTACGACACCCTAAAACCTGTACATGGGGGGTACTGTTTTACTCGGGAGAC
The DNA here is from genome assembly GCA_933207985.1 of Pelobates cultripes. Classification (NCBI taxonomy): domain Eukaryota; kingdom Metazoa; phylum Chordata; class Amphibia; order Anura; family Pelobatidae; genus Pelobates; species Pelobates cultripes. The sequence continues at coordinate 55,225,248 of OW240913.1, read as the reverse complement.
TTCGCTGAACACAAATATTAGTGATTCAAAACAGTAAAACATATCACAGCGATGATATTGTCAGTGAAAGTTACTTTTTTTGCATTTTTCACACACAAACAGCACTTTTACTGATGATATAATTGTTGTGATACGTTTTCCAGTTTTTAAACACTAATATTTGTGTTCAGCGATGTCTCCCGAGTAAAACAGTACCCCCCATGTACAGGTTTTATAGCATTTTTGAAAGTTACAAGGTCAAATATATGGGTCAAATATTTTTACATTGAAAATGGCCAGGTTGGTTACGTTGCCTTTGAGAGCGTATGGTAGCCCAGGAATGAGAATTACCCCCATGATGGCATACCATTTGCAAAAGAAGACAACCCAAGGTATTGCAAATGGGGTATGTCCAGTCTTTTTTAGTAACCACTTGGTCACAAACACTGGCCAAAATTAGCGTTCAATTTAGTTTTTTTACTTTTTTCACACACAAACAAATATGAATGCTTACTTTGGCCAGTGTTTTCGACTAAGTGGCTACTAAAAAAGACTGTACATACCCCATATTGAATACCCTGGGTTGTCTACTTTAAAAAAAATATGTACATGTGGGGTGTTATTCAGAGATTTATGACAGATAATAGTGTTAAAATGTCACTATTGATAAATTTTAAAAATGTATGTTTTGAAACCGCAATATCCTACTTGTACCTATAGCCCTATAACATGCAAAAAAAAGCAAAAAAGCACGTAAACACTAGGTATTTTTAAACTCAGGACAAAATTTTGAATCTATTTAGCAGTTTTTTTCATTCGCTTTTGTAGATGAGTAAAAGATTTTTCAAGTAAAAGTCAAAAAACATGTATTTTTTTTCAATTTTTCATCAGATTTTTGTATTTTTTTTAAATTAAAATACATGAGATTATATAAATAATGGTATGTAAAGAAAGCCCATTTTGTCCTGAAAAAAACAATATATAATTTGTATGGGAACAGTAAATGAGAAAGCGGAAAATTACAGCCAAACACAAACACCACAAAAGTGTAAAAATATGCCTGGTCGCAAATGTACAACATCGCAAAAACAGTCCAGTCCTTAAGGGGTTAAGGGGTTAAAGTAACTTGAAAATAATAACACAATAACATATCTACAAAGGGGTAGGGAAGTCAATCAAGACAAAATATCTCTCCTGCCTGCAGAATTAGCAATATGCAAACTAGTATTGCTGTACTCAGCCAACATAGCTGAGCAACATATGAAGTATTATACAGTCGTAGCACACATAAAGTTTGCAAAATATACTGCGCAAACTCATTTTGTATGTCAAAAAGGCAGAAACAATTTTATTACCACTACACTTGTTACAAGCTAGTGGAAAAATTATCCCACGCTAAGGTTTAAAATATGCATTTTGAATTGCCCTGAAATGTCTTCTTTAATAAATGGTATGCCTTTATGGGGTAATTGGATTATATAGCCTGGTAAAATACTCTAAAATGGGACATGGACACCCTACAAAAATTCAAAGTTTGAAAAAAACTGGAATGGCTGTGTCTCAAATGTGCCCCTGCAATGTCCACATATACCTGGCAAAGGTACATACGGAGGTATTGCTGTACTCAGCCGACATAGCTGAGCAATATATGAAGTATTATACAGTCGTAGCACACATAAAGTTTGCAAATTATACTGCGCAAACTCACTTTGTGTGTCAAAAAGGCAAAAAAAAAGCTTATTACCACTACATTTGGTACAAGCTAGCAGAAAAATTATCCCACGCTAAGGTTCAAAATATGCCTTTTGAATTGCCCTGGGATGTCTTCTTTAAGAAATGGTATGACTTTATGGTGTAGTTGTAATATGTAGCCTGCTCAAGTGCTCCAACTTGGACGCATCAAAACCCTCCATGAAAATTCACACTTAAAAACCTGAACTTGTCACATCTCTTTTACAGCACTGTAACTTCACAAAATAGTGTCTAGGTCATACATTGGGCATATTGTTTTCTCAGAAGATGTAGCTGAGCATAATTTGGGGATTTTTATGACAGTGGTACATATCAAGTGCAAGAAATACTCAGCAAAAATGCAACATATATGTAAAAATGCAATTTTCCCCCCTCACCACAAATATTGACATAAATTGGTAAAACATGGTGACAAGTTAAGGCACAATATACACCATAATAGATACCCTGGGGTGTCTGCTTAATCAAATGAAAGCCCTTTGTGGAGTTATTTGAACAGTCACACTGCTATAATACCCTAAAATGACACATAGGCCCGTCAAATCCATCTACAAAAATTCTAACTATAGAAACTGAAATAGCCTTGTCTCTTATATTGCATTGTAGCTTTACAGAAAAGTGCCAAAGGCATACAATAAGGGTATCGTTATGGGGTTCTGTGCAGGGGTAGCACACTCCAGCTTTACGAAATACACATTACAAAAACATTTTTATATGTGTATATGCCAAAATAGAGAAAAAACACAATTTTACTCCAATATTTAGCAGAGATTGGCGATGAAATGGTTACGTAAAAAGTGTCAAACTAACCTTAGGTAAATAGCCTGTGATGTCTACTTTATATAAATATATACTTTTGTGTTGCAATTTTGTTTTCTGTGATTGCTACTAAACCTACAAGACAAACATACCAACTTCTAAAATTGTTTCACATAAAAATTTTATTTTAGTCCTTTCAAAATAAGCTGAAATCCTATACATGTTATGTATTCTATAAATCAAGACACATAAATGAGTTAATTTTGAATTACTTTTTCTAAACTGGACATATTATGCACACGCTATTACTGCCAAAACTGTGAAAAAATATATATTTTTTAGTTTTGTTCCTATTTTGTGGCATTTTTTTTATAATTAATGAGAATGTATCTATATATATGTGACATAAAATTAAAGCCCTGTTTGCTCTCTGAAAAACGGTATATAATATGTGTTGGTGCAATAAATGACATAGATGCAAATTGCGTTTGAACACAAAGAGCAAAAAATGCAAAAATGGCTTGTGTCCTTAAGGGTAAGACAAGCTTTTGAAGCTGTGTCCTTAAGGGGTTAAATTCTAATTCACTTAGGATTCTCGCGTTTGTAAATAGCCCTGTATGTGTTGTAACACCATTTGCCGTTTTTCGAGAAGTATTTACAGAGCCCTGATTCCAGGTCACATTTCTTTTTTCTACTTTTTTTTTTTTGTTCCATTACCAAGAACCATTGTTCCTGGCATACTCCTTATCCATGGTGGTTTTTTTATGTATAAAGCACACAGCTGACTGGTTATACAGTATATCAAATGACATACATGGTTGTTGGGTAATGATTGTTTTCAGTGGTGCAATATTTTGGTATTACATAAACATATCAAATTACTTTGAATAACATATAATAGGGGAAGGGAGGGTGGGATCCAGGGTGAGAATGGGGTTGGGTTGCTGTGCTGGCTGCATGACAGCTACAGGTCTGCCCATGTCCTCCATGGGTACATAGTCGTCGTAGCCCAAGATACATTGTTACAAGGAGTTGCCTCATGAGTTGCTGTTTTAAACAGCTAGATAATAACTTTGGAATTATACATTTCCCTCTGGAACTTGTGCTTCCAATTTATGGGCTAGCTGTCAGAGTGTGGACCTGCTTATATAAGTTCATTTGTTGTGGGTTATCTTTTGTATATTTATCCCACAGCATCCACGCCACTTGCCAAAATGCTTTGTCGCTTCCGCTGCCTCTGGCTCGGCGTTCATAACATTTTGTGTTGTCCTTTTTTCTACAGGGATCCATCATTTTTATTATAAAGGCTTGGGTTTGAACTTTCATGTCATTATCACACAATCTAGTGCATACCTAAACCAAAGACCCTTAGAGTACCTAAATTACAAAAAAATAATAAGAATAAGGTGCATAGTGCTATCCTAAAAAGGTCCAGTCAAAAATAATTTGTAGTGAAAGAAATGTCAAACGCGCCTTTCGGCTTGTAAATACGCTCAGGTGCAGGGGCCTTCTTTGACTTATTTCCGTTCTTCCGATTTCTAAGGTATATTGATCTGCCAACACTAATGCCATCCCGAATTACCCATATTAGTAGGGGTAGGACGGTGTGATGGCAATGGTATAGTTCAGTATACCTAGTTGGATGTTTAATACCCGATATATTGGTATATATCTGTTAGAATAGGAGTGGCTTTCCTTCATAGACTATTGTCCCAGCTATGAAATTTAGGGGGGATTTTTTTAAAAGTGGACTGATTAAGTCTTACCTGTATGCTAGGGGGCATAAGTATCAATGGATAGCATGTTAATAAACATTTCCCCCTTTTCTACTGATTTAGGCTCCAATAGAGAGACAGGATAGAACTTCACACATTATGAGTTGTTTTGCCAGCCCTATGTGGTTGTATCACTTGGCCCCACCCTCGTTGACTTGGACTGTTAACTGTATCCCATGACTATCAACAAGGTTTTACTTGGGGTGTTTTACATGTCTGGCGAATGTGCAACAATGCAGACAGTGACACACTCTTTCCCCCTTAGTCAGTTTATGACACTGTGCGCTGGGGGGCGGGCGGGCGTTCGACAGGACTTCACAGATTGTGTGCTGGCTAGGCAACACCCCGCTTGGCCTGGTGTTGATCTTGCCGTATAAGCAAAAAAAAACCCTCCTACTAAATTTTTAAAATGTGTTATTTTTTACATTTTTAAAGATGTATTACTCAAATTTGTAAACCTTTTAAAACCTCTGCCCCTTCTACAAAATCCCTGCACCCCCTCACACACCGTTACAGGCAGACAGTCACACAAAGTTACAAGCACAAAGTCGCACGCACACAGTCACATGCAGACAGTCACACATATAATCACATAGTCACAGGCAGTCATACACACAGTTACAGATAGAGAGTTACACACACAGTCAGTTACAAGCAGTAACACACAGTGACGCACACTGATACAGGCAGACAGTCACATATACATGTCACACACACGGTCAAAGGCAGACAGTCATACACATAGTTACAGCCACACACACACAGTTACAGGCAGCATCACACAGTCACAGGCAGACTGTCACACACAGTCACAGTCAGTCACACACACACACACAGTTACAGGAAGACAGTTACACACACAGAGTTACAGGCAGACAGTTACACACACACACACACACACAGTTACAGTCAGACCATTACACACACACATAGACACACACAGTAACAGGCAGAGAGTTACACACACACAGTTACAAGCAGACCGTTACACACACACACACAGTTACAGGCAGACCGTTACACACACACATAGACACACACAGTAACAGGCAGAGAGTTACACACACACAGTTACAATTAGACCGTTACACACACACACACACACACACACACACACACACAGTTACAGGCAGACCGTTACACACACACACACTGTTACAGACAGTCACACACACACATTTACAGGCAGACAGTTACACACACACACACACAGTTACAGGCAGACCATTACACACACACACACACACACACACACACAGAGTTACAAGCAGACAGTTACACACACATACACACACACAGTTATACAGGCAGACAGTAACACACACACACACAGTTACAGGCAGACAATTACACACACATACACACACACAGTTACAGGCAGACAGTTACACACACACACACACAGTTACAGGCAGACAGTTACACACACACACACACACACACACACAGTTAGACAGTAACACACACACACACAGTTACAGGCAGATAGTTACAGGCAGATAGTAACACACACACACACACAGTTACAGGCAGATAGTTATACACACACACACACACACAGTTACAGGCAGACAGTTAAACACACACACAGTTACAGAGAGACAGTCACACACACTCACACTTACAGACAGTGTGGGCTGGAGGAGTGGATTGCCTGGCCTGAAGTCCTTCCCTGGAGCCTGGTAGGTGGAGGAGCTGGGATTTCTTCTTGCTGCACCTCCATGTGCAGCCGTAACAGCAGTGGGTAAGGGCAGTGTTAAGCCCCGCCCCTGCTCTTGGATTGGCCCCACCCCCAAACGACCGTAGCTCTGCCCCTTCTTTCCGTGTGGCTAGTTCAGCAATTAGTCTCTCCGTATGAGCTGTGCGACACCCCAGCTGCCATGGGGCGCAGCTCACACATCCACTATTAGCCCTCAGACCAGGGTCATGGCACTCCCCTACTTGGTGGCACCTGGGGCGGACCGCCCCCTCCACCACCCCTTAGTCCGCCACTGCCGCCCTCATGCGCTTTATTGGTCCTAGCTTTAGTCTGTGACCACTTGGTTTACATGCCACGGTCACGCCTTTAGGGAGGGGAGCTTGAGTCCAATTCATTTCAGGGAGGATTAGGGATATAAGAGTTATAAGTGTTATCCTGCGACTTTGCCTTGCCTGGCTCAATCAGGGTTAATGAACCCAGTGATAAACACACCCCTTCTTTATTTGATCTATTTCTTCACACAGGGAGACTCCAAAGTTTGAGCTCGCCCTCTTTGAGTTGATTGACACAGAGTAAAAACCAATAACCGTCTGTCTATACGGAAGGTGTGACTTTTCTGTGGCCACATGTTTGATGTTTAGCTGGCACTGTTGCTACCTCCCCCTGGATCATACTTCGTTGCACCGATTGGCTCCCTAATTATGAGATGAGCCCACGATTAGCTTAGACACACATGGCTAATTAGTGAGCAGGGTATTTAACTCACCTAGACGGCGTTGCTGATTCTGCCCCTACACGCGTATTTACACGTCGAAACACGCATCGGGCGTTTCTTTCACTTCACATTATTTTTTACTACACCTTTTTAGGGTAGTACTATGCACCTTATTCTTATTCTTTTTTAGTAATTTAGGTACTCTGAAGGTCTTTGGTTTAGGTAGGCACTAGCCTTCTGTGGTGCCGAGGTAATCAGGGACAGTAGATAGCTTATATACTTTATGCTTGTTTGCTGTTTTTATTTTTTCTAGTCTCCAGTGGTTATGGTAGATAGACATTTAGCCCATGTGTCCCTATTTCTTTTTCTTTTTTTTTTCCGTACCTAGGCTTTGGTTCTAACGTATGCATAAATGAGGGAAGCATGGACTTTTTTATTCCCATTCTCCTTACCTGCATTTGGGTTATTTCTATAGGGAATTGTTTTCTCTCAATAATCCAGCTCTGTCCTGTACCTAATTGTTGGATACCATCTATCTCGCTATCTTTTCCTGTACCTTTACCTCTACTCTCGCTTTTCTCGGCCAGACCCCAGAAATGTTACACGTGTGGTGGATTTCTGTTTTTCTTTTTAGTCTCAGTAATTATGATCTAGTTATTAATAAAGGTTATTTTTTTCTCTTTTAGATTGTATAGTCTGAGCTCTCTATCCCACCACCCGCCCTCTGATCTCAGCGGATGAGTAGTTGGGATTCTGTTCATTGATTCTATGCTATCAAGAATATCTTATATGTCTAAAGTATCTATAACTATCTACCAGTTACATTTTAAGGTTGGTGGTAAAAACTTTTGCATATAACATCTTGAAAGTCCAGGTCTGTAATCTTTGCTTTAGAGCAGGGATAGGCAACCTTCGGTACTCCAGATGTTGTGAACTACATCCCCCATAATGCTCTTACACCCATAATGATGGCAAAGCATCATGGAAGGTGTAGTCCAAACCATCTACAGTGCCAAAGGTTGCCTATGCTTGCTATAGAGTGTTTATCGAAACAAATAATTTCAGGGTTTTATTGTTAGCTTACGAAATTCCCACGTATATTCATAGCAGGTGTGCATTTAATGGGTTAAAGGGCCAGTCACATCTTTCCCCTTAGATTCAAGATTATAGTCTCCTCTTTTAATGCGTCATATTCCAAAGGATTTTCTTTTATTTAGAAAGTCCATCTGCGCAGCAGCAAAAACCATACGAATGAATTCAGGCAGGAAAGGCACAGTTCATTTTGGATAACAGAACACTGATAATTTGGAGAACAAATTTGTTATCAACTATCATACTGATCTCCTGCTGCAGAGGGCAAATGTGCTGAATAGGGCAGGCTGACCCACTTAATCATTTGCTGTTCAGAATTACTGCTCGGAGAAATAATAGGGTCAGAAAGTTTAGTTGGAGGGGAGAAATGGACTAAATACAAATAATAAATGGGATTTTTGAAATGGCAGGGAGCAATGCATAAATCCACCTGCGTATAAAAGGCTGAAGCAGCATCTAATGCGTTTCCAAAATAGCCACCCGCTCTGTGTATAGAGGACATTGTCCGCTGCAGAATAGCCCCTCTCTGTCAGACGGACACACTCCTTATTAATCGGAAGAGGTAATTGTATGGAGGCAGAGGGGGGCGGGGGGAGTCTGAATCCTGCTACTGCTTCTGCGGCTGCCACAAGAGATAAAAAAGCAGCAAATTGCACCCAGTTGAAAAGCTGGTGCTGAGAAGTGAGGGTTTGTTGAGTACTGGGTAATTATCAACCACAAAAGAGACCAAATTGCCAGCTCTGTGCTGTGGACCCAACTCCAATTTTGCTTCCTTTCTAGAGCAGATCGAGCTTTTATAACACGATAAGGCTCTGGATGAGAACTTGCTGAATGGGCAGTCTGGACATTATATATATATAAATATATATATATATATTTTACAATATAAAATAATCTAATTATATTTTAATATAATATGCAGGAATACTTTTCATGTATATACATTTAAAATGTTAGCATCTTGTGCATCTTGAAAGCAGGCACCACCAAAGTCTTGACCTTAAGCCCTCTAACTCCAGCTCGAGTTATCATAAAGAATCCATAACTCCAAGTTCTCCTAGCTGTAACTACCCTTAAAGTGACATACCAGACTCTGTGATCATGCACATTATTATAGTTAGTTTAATAATGTTGCCACAGTCTTTTAAAGAAAAACATTCAAATTTTTTTATATTATTTAAAATTAAAGCTTGCATGTATTATAGCCTCTGCGTGTATTATTTTATAGAGAACACATATACAGTACATCTCCTGACTTATCTTTATTCCATGGGGGTGGCCATCTTTTAATAATCTTTGGTTAGAAGCACTGTTTGCTTCTCCAACCAAAGACCACGCGGGTAATAGGGTGCTAGGGCATCTTCACAAGTCCATATATCATGACGGGCCTCTCAGAACTGTATGGTGTGCTGGGTCCAGCTGTTTTTATGAAAACTGCAATAATTACACTAGCAGGGTTAAGGGTAGTGGGAGTTGGCACCCAGACCACTCCAATGGGCAGAAGTGGTCTGGGTACCTGGAGTGTCCCTTTAATTTCTCACATTTCTTTAGATTTTATTCATATTCAATTATGTTACAAATCTAAATATTTGATGTGATGAAAGCCCTGTTTTTCCTGAACAAAATGATACACAAGAAGTGTGGGTGCATATAATATGAAATAGGTAAATTATGGATTAACATACTTTTGTTTTTATTTTGTTTTGAACAGAACGTGTACCATCAAATCCATCCTTATGGGGCTAAAAACCTGTGCATGCCTACAGGGTGGTAAATAATTATCCGTCTTATATTTATAATTATTTACTAAAATGTACGTGTGTATACCTGACAGCTTTTTAAAACTTTTTTTATTGGTATTTTCAAGTCTTTCCAGTGCGATGATTTTGAGCTTTTTAAAAGCAGGTATGCACTACACAATGAGAGATCCCCTTAAAAAGGACCTAGTGTTGAAATGTTGAACTGTAGGGAGTGATATGGTATATATTAATATATTTACTGTTTATTTTCTAATAAGGTAATATCATTTTTCCATTTAACACCCAATCAAATTTTGAACATTAGATCATTGCCATGGTGCGCTTCTATAAATATTGTTTCCCCACGTATAAGCAGGACAATACAAGGTGCAAGACTATAATAAAGAAGATATGACTGGTTCTATTTATAGTTTATTTGGCATACAATATACTGAATATTGCATGCTCAGATTAGCAGTTATATTTATTTATAAGGCACTAACAAAGTAGTACAGTAGGTGTTATAGTACCCCATTTTTGACTAATAGATATATAATGTCAATAAAAGCTTTTATCAAATGTAGTGTCAAAACGAAGTTCTACGTAAATATAATTTGTGCTTCATTTAGGAAGAAGACTGGATTTCAGTTTATACACTAAGGAATACAGTCCTGCACTGCCCTCTAGTGGCCAATATTTATAAGTGTAGCTGACTTGATATTTTTAAAAAGTATATGCATGACCTCTTTAAGCAAAATGAATGTTTGTAGTTTACATCTAGATAGTTAGCAAAGGGATTGCCTTTATTTCAAGGGTTGTACAGCCATGATGGCCCCATTCACGTCTGCACTCCTGTCTTTATAGTAACTTTAACATTTGCTCTGCAGTGAGTACTAGTAAATAAACCATTCCAAAAAGAGATAAAGGAAGTCTCCTAGATAATCTACTAAAGCAACGCAGAACCCAAGAATACATTCCCAAAATTAAAGACCGAATGCAGATCCATCATCTCCCGGGACAAATCTCAGCCACATTCCTCCAATACTACAAAGAACTGTATCATATACGTCAAGGCACACTAGACAATGATGCAACCCGCAGGAGAGACGACCTCCGGGTCTACCTTGCTACATCTTGACTATCCCAGATTGAAGACCCCCATTTCAAAGGAAGAATTGGCGCTCGCTATCAAAAAAGTGAAGACGGGCAGATCTGCAGGCCCTGACGGCCTACCTCTTCTATACTACAAGACCTTCCTACCAAATTTCCTTCCGAAACTCCAAACGGCCTTGAACTCCATCCTAGAATGGATGACCCCTCGGCCCAATTCACGCCCATGAACATCACTCTACTCCCTAAGAGTGTAAGAACCCGAATCTATGCCAAGGCTACCACCCGATCTCGGTCCTCAACGTCGATATCAAACTGCTTGCTAGTGTTCTGGCCAATTGCTTGGCCCCCCTACTTCCCAACCTGGTAAACCCAGATCAACGGGCTTCATCCCGGGTCGGGAGGTCTGGGACAACACCATCTGGGCAATAAACTTGATCTCCGTGGCCAGATGGGCCAAGCGTCCGACCCTAATCCTCTCAACAGGTGCCGAGAAGGCTTTTGATCGGGTGGACTAGAGACTCATGTTTGCTACACTCCGGAGCATAGACATCGTACCCAAATACATCACTTGGGTGGAAGCACTATACATGTGCCCAACAGCACGACTACAGATCAACGGGGCTCTGTCGGACCCGTTCCAAATACACAATGGGGTGTGCCAGGTCTGCCCATTGTTGCCCCTGCTATTCGCACTAACCCTGGAACCCTTCCTGAAAAACATCAGATGCAATGAGAATATATGTGGTTTGGAACTGGGTCAGACACACCACAAAGTTCTCACCTATGCAGACGACCTCCTCTTCATAGTAAGGGACCCGACCACATCCCTACAGGCGATCACAACAGAATTCGACACTAACCCTGGAATCCTTCCTGAAAAACATCAGATGCAACGAGAATATACGTGGTTTGGAACTGGGTCAGACACACCACAAAGTTCTCACCTATGCAGACGACCTCCTCTTCATAGTAAGGGACCCGACTACATCCCTACAGGCGATCACAACAGATTTCGACACCTATAGCAGCATATCCAATCTACAAATCAACTACTCCAAATCTGACAAACTGCAACACAATACTCCGCATTGCCAATGTGCTATTAAAACCATTCAGAATTCGCCCCCTAACTGCCCTCTTCTCAGAATGGCAACACACATTTCTACACACTCTGGCGAGAGAGCAAATATCGCACTACGCCAGCTCAATCCCTCAAAAACCCTACATACTTCTGGATCGAATGGAGTTCAAATCCCTGTGCCTTCAGGAAATGGAACTGCCAAAAGCAATCTCCTTGATCTACGCCACACTGGCAATAGACCAATACTAGCCCCACCATGCATCAGACAGTGGGAAGAAGACCTTGATGAAACACTGTCAGAGGCTGACTGGGACAAAATCATCACCCACGTCCCAAAAAAGACCAAGGTCGGCAAGACTACAAGAAAACGCATACAAAGTCTTCACCCTCTGGTACATTACCCCCGCCTTCCCCATGCCAGGGACAGTGCGAATACGCTCACTACCACTACGCGCAATCCACACTGACTGCTGAAACCATGACTCACCCTAGCTGCACCGCATGTGGCTTCACCTCTGCGGGGATACCCAGTTTGACCAGACGAAAGCGATCACCACTGCCACACAGGCCACAGGCCACCAGAAGCCTAACCATGAAAAACCGGAAGCTCAGGCGAGTAGACATTCTCTTTCGAGCCTTGCCTATCCGCTGATTCATTAACCATGGCAATGCTAACATCCTAAGCCTAAGTATCAGCACTCAATTCGGGATATAGTAGTTTATGATCCTGGACAAAATCCCCAATGTAACACTCCACCACACGTCTAGCTAACACCACATATATATTAGTTATTACGCTGTTACACACTGTTCAATACTGCATCTGATGGAATTAGACGCCTGTTATTAGTACAGTTCACGTTATTGCTGTTCACGTCATTGATCTCAGGCTAAAATACTGCTCCGTATTAGATTGATGATTCGATAATTGCCTATATAATCTTTGCCACACATTGATACATGAACGCTGAATGTTTTCTGTGCACCATGCTTCAGAAGTCTGATCGCCAGGGCGGTCCTAACATCGGAAACATATTTCCTCACACACACTGTAACATGCTACGCTTTATTTATATGATCACGCAAGTTATCCGCATACTCGTTTTGTATTATTATTATCCATAAGTCTACTTATTTCAACTTATACGCCTCTGTGTAGACAACCATGCGATATTTCCAATAATTTGCAATATGTTTGCTTTTAATTTACTAGCAAAATAAAAACTATTTAACACAAAAAGAGATAAAAATAAAATACAGAAACAGGTCATATCCTCAAGCAAAGACTCTGTTATATAAATAAATCTGCACACTCTGGCAAATTCGTCTTTCAGGTTTCAATTCTGGACAAACTTCATACTTTAAATTTGTTTTATAAATTAAAGAAACCTTTTTTTTGTGTTCTGTTGGCACAGAGAGGCAGTAATGACGATGTATGAACTGAATTGTTATAAATTTGTACATACATCGGTGTGTATGAGGTAGTGGGTAGCAGTTCCTCAACAATGTAAAAAGGTAACTATTAGGAATATCATAAAAATGAAAGGTATAAATAAACAAAGTACAACAGGATAGCAAGGTGGAAAATGAATAAGAAATTAGAAAACATATAAAAGAAATAGATGCAAATACAGGGATTCTATCTAATTTGGAAAAGGGAATATTAGCTGAGCCATGTGACAGCCCGGTTGGTTTATTTACTAAACTGGAAATTTTGGATGAAGTTTAAAGGGACTTTCTGAGTTCCAGTGCTACCATATCTTAACATAGTGATTTTGGTGTAAGATGCCTGTCCATGCGGTATTGCGTTTGTAAAAAAAAATGCAGTGTTTGTGAAAATGCAGTGTTTACCTCAATCTGTAAGAACACCATACAGCCACTAAAGGCACTTCCTCCTTACAGTTGTGCAATATTTAAAGGTCTGATGCTGATGCTATTGTGTAATGCATCTCTAGTAGTAGATGCTCTGTGGAGCAGCGGAGCAGTAGGCTCCCAGCCATGTCTCTTCATGGAGAAACACTGGATTCACTGAGCTTGCCAAAGTAAGAACTAAAAGGTGAGTACATTTTATTTAAGTTTGACTACAGAAATAAAAATTCTGGGGGGGAAATCATTAGAATTACATGATTGTATTACTAAAGAAGAGATCCCCTAGAAAGCTTAACCCATTATAACAAAGCCAGGAAAATAGTTGTTGTAACGGACCGTTTCGCACACAAGAGGTTAAAAACCGTTTAGGCGATATTCCCCTTTCAGATGCACAGACAGCTACTGCAAGCACCAATCTCCCGAACTGCAAACTACACGAATTCTCCAACTCCTGAACAGGAAACTCACGAATACTGGAAACAGCTGAACAGGAAAAGCATACAACCAGCTTACACTCTTGGCAATCAAACTGGAACAGCATACAATAAATCCTCCCCCAATAATGAGACGACACTTCACTTTGAGGGTTAAGCAGGAACTGATTTACTGGGGCTAACTGCCCGGCTTTTATGCAGGTCTCCCACCTGGTGGACACTCCCCTAGGGGACCAAATGGGAGACTGGGACACAAAGGGTAAAAGGACCAATCACAGACTTACACATTTTAACCATCCCACAATGCATCACAATCCCTCCTCTCTGCTCTGGAGATAATTGAGAAGTAATTCAATTATCTCCAAAGACAGAGGCAAAACTCCATTAACCACATGGCAGAAAACAAACAGTAAAAGACATAAAATTACCTACAGTTACATTCAGTACATAAAACATATACGTTCTACATATCCCCAGATAGCTCAGGTCTGAGCGCACATTATTAAGCGAATGGTGCTCAGACCACACGAATACAGTTTAAACGCCATGGAGCCAAAGTCTTTACACAGTCAGTTTCATGCGAATGGGCTCCATGGGATTCCTATCTGGGGTACAACACACTCAAACAAATCTACCGAACACCCGGCAGAAAAGCACGAATAAGTCTTTTCTGCAGGGAAAAAGATGTCTTTTAACATGGGGCCATAGTACAAAGGCAGCAGGCGAGCAACCAGGCTTCTCCAGTGTACAGTGGCGAGGTTGGTTTCGCCACAGTTGTGGTTTGAGAATTTTTCAAGTATGGCAACGAAGGCCTAAAATTTCTAGATCACTATAATTCACAGTTTGACAATTAAACTCTTCTCCACCGACAGGAATTGTAAAGCTAACAGAAGGGTGCAAAGTGAGGTGAATGTATCAAAAAAATACACATCTTTGGTTACCAGTCTTTCTATGACAAAGAAAAAACTAAATGTGCACATCTTGTATAAAGTTTTGTCTTTTATAGGAATATAAAAAATATATCGTTTTAATGCTTTGTTCCTTTAAACAGTAATATTCTACTGAATTCTAATTTTTTTATGACAAAATTTGAATGATCTATTATATTATATATATATAAATTTTACATTATGTTGACATTTTCCGTAAGCTGCACTGCTAGTAATGCACTGCTAGATCCTTGCAAAAACCTGTAAGCAAGGTATTTGACCATTGTGATTTATTGTATGTGAGAAAATTTTGCTGTCAAAAAAACACAATTCTAAGTTTGTCTGTAAAGCAATCTTTATATAAAATTGCTGTGTTTATATACAAGCTAAGCACCCCTTGCTTTAAGTAAATGGTATGCTAATATGTTTTAATTAAAACGTGCTGGGTAGTGAACAAGTTCAAGCAAGTTGAAACAAGAATACTGAAACCGTAGCAGTTGATGCCATTTCCTGGATACTGAAGATGCAAAACCAAATGGTACAATTCTCGTAAGATGCAGGAGCATGTGACCTTAGGATTCTTGCGTTCCAATGTCTCTCAATTACCATAGTCCATTCATCATAACAAAGCGTATGAGTCCAAAAAACCCCAGTAAAACGGAGTAAACTTACTCAGTAACATTCACAAGTTTCTTCAAGGAGACTCACAGTGCATTGTGGACCTTCTGTATATAAAGCAAGCCTCTTCTCGAGGGGTTTCCTGGCACCATCCAGCCTTATTAGCTGGGTTTGTTTAGGAAAAAGTTAATACTTTATATCTTTGGTGTCATAATTTTCCACATTCATGGTCTTTCCTTGTCCACTGTAGATACCTTTCGTCACTGTGTTGACCGTTGTGGGTCCTGTCTCTGTAGATTTTTTTTGAGTTGTAGTTTTCAGTCATCACCTGTAGAAGAAATAATTGAAATTTGTCACTAAATTAGACAAGCTGGAAAAATTACACAAAGTGGTTATGGTAGCCTAAATTCGTATTGGTTGAACTCATATACTGCCCAGCATTGCAAAAAGTTAAAGAGGGACACTTTTGACTTTAGGACACATCCAAAATATAATGTGACCTACACCAATATATTTTCTAACATATTCTCTGCAGTTTAAATGAGTGCAAAATTATTGCTGTGTAGCTTTGCTACACAATAAAACACTCAAAAATACTGTTTGAATGGACAAACATTTGGGTACAAAAAGTAATTTGTATCTCTTATATGGACTGTCCATCCTAAAAAGTGACATCTAGGAAGTACAAACCCGTTGTGTAGAGAATAACTATATAGAAAAGTTCAATTGAGTGTTGAATGGTAAGGTATGACATTCGCATGATAAGCAAATATTGATGGTAATTATAGGACAGTATTAAAGGACCACTATAGTGCCAGGAAAACATACTCGTTTTCCTGGCACTATAGTGCCCTGAGAGTGCCCCCACCCTCAGGGACCCCCTCCCGCCCGGCTCTGGAAAGGGGAAAAGGGGTAAAACTTACCTTTTTCCAGCGCTGGGTGGGGAGCTCTCCTCCTCTGATCCTCCTCCGTTCCTCCCCGTCGGCTGAATGCGCACGCGCGGCAAGTGCTGCGCGCGCATTCAGCCGGTTGCATAGGAAAGCATTATCAATGCTTTCCTATGGACACTTGCGTGCTCTCACTGTGAAAATCACAGTGAGAATCACGCAAGTGCCTCTAGCAGCTGTCAATGAGACAGCCACTAGAGGATTTGGGGGAAGGATTAACCCATTTATAAACATAGCAGTTTCTCTGAAACTGCTATGTTTATAAAATAATGGGTTAACCCTAGCTGGACCTGGCACCCAGACCACTTCATTAAGCTGAAGTGGTCTGGGTGCCTAGAGTGGTCCTTTAAAGACAGTGATTAACATTTACCAGAAAGTAAGGAGACAACTAATAACATCAATTATTATTCAGCATGCACTAAAAAGTGCTTTGAATTTCACTGGGAGAAAGCCGCTATATAAATACTAGTTAAATAACTACAGAGTGATACAAGCTACAATGCCAGATTAATGCTGTTTTAAATAATAGAAGACTGGGGGAAAGCTCAGTTGTAAGTGACCCAAATTGCATCATTCAATATTTTATTTATATTGCCTGTATAATAGGTAATATTAGGAATAGTTAATATGTAATAAATCAAAGTGTGTGTGTGTGTGTGTGTGTACACATCAATGAGATAGTGAATACACCTGAACAAAAGCAATCTGTAATCCTACCACTATGGGGCAGTGATGGGCAATGTTCTCCTTGAGACATCCTGTGCCATCCAGCAATTTATCTTTCACTGTAACAGCAAATATTTTCCGAGCAGGAAAACCACTTAGGCAATAGCTATTGATAATTTTATCACAGCTTACGCTTTGTATGTTTATTTGTTCATAAGTAGGGAGTGGGTTTCCTATAGTGTCAGCAGCAGCTCAGGTCTTACTCAATTCTTCTTCTTCTTTATTGTGTGGGGTTTTTTTGTTTGGTTTTTTTGTATAGCCTCATTAGACTCATCTACATTGTATGGCACAACATAACATTAGCCTCCTGAGGCACGAGGCACTCCAAGCCTGCCACTGAGTGGAGCAAGCACAGAGTTGTCACCATAGTGGATGTCACAGTGTAATACCCCAACACACAGAGTTTAGCATAGCAAGGGACAAGACTAGGATATAATGAATTACTGGGCCTTAGAATGGCCGGTCTAAACGTCAGACAGAGATAAAGCGTAATCAGAGACAAGCCAAGGTCAGGGTAACGGAAAGACAGCGAAAATGAGAACTAGCCAGAGTCAGGTACACAGTTATCAGTCAGACGGGCAAACAAGACAGGAAAGAGTTAAAGAAAAACTCAGAGTCAGGAACAAAGCCAAGGTCAATACCAGAATGAACACAATAGATCAAAGAACGCACTAAAGAGTATTAAAACAGAAACCACGATAGGGCAAAGTGGGTAGGTCTAGGGAAGATTAAATAGCCTTTAATTAAAATTTTGTGTGTGAGGGTGCCGGAATGACGTGGGCCAAAGGGAACCTGAACCCACTTGTGGATCCCACTGCCCCTTTAAGAGCGCAGTCATGACATGAGCCGCGCTCCTAGTGCGAGGCGGGCCATGTGTTCGCTCACTGTCAGTGCACAGTCAGTGCACGCCTCCCGCTCAGAAGAGGAGATCGAGCCACGCCTGTCTCATGTGGAGGAACCCGGATAATGTAAGTACTGCCACAGTACCTCCCCCCCCACCCCCACCCCACCGACACGTTCACCGGGCGAGAAGAACCAGGCTGGGCAGGAAAGCGGGAATGGAATGAACATAGAAGGCAAGGGGCATGAATATCAGCCACAGAAACCCAACTGCACTCCTCTGCACCATATCCCTTCCAATGGACCAAGTATTGGAGGGGAAACAAGCACAGCAGCCACCTCATACTCCTTCTGGCCATAAACAGAGACAGGAGGAGGGGGAGAATAAAGCCTGGTGAACCGGTTACAAAGAAGAGCTGAGGACCCCAGCCGACCCCCGGATAAGGTAAGTATCTTCACAGTGGTTATAACAGTGCAGTCCGTAGTGTAAATTGAATGGGCACTCAATTTTGCGGGCTGTGTAAATGCCTTGGGTACCGTAGGGTTCTTACCATGGGGACCAGATTTTTTCCACCTGGTGGGTGGTGGTTGGGATTCCGTGAGCAATCATAATATCATATGAGCAATTGGTATTCGGCTGATCTACTATATCTTGGATAGAGGTTTTTTTTGGCTCTTCTATTTGAGAGATGAAATGAGTTGCTAAGGCTTGCTGGTTAAAGGAAAAGATGGAATGGAAGGTCATGCACATATAAATGGTGTCTAGTATCATCTGTAAAAAAATGTCCTGTGTGTCTCGACGTGGCTATAGCACCAAGTAATGCCCTTCAAGGATTAGTTAGATTAAAAACAAAAGAAGGAAGGTATGTAGAAGAGGATAAAGACCAGGCTGACTGCCTCAATGAATATTTTTTTTTCTGTATTTACAGAAGAAAATGAAGGAAAGGGACCTCAGTTGAGAAAAAGGATAAATGAGTCATTTATTACACGTGAGTTTACAGAGGAAGAGGTTCTATTTCAACTGTCAAAAGTAAAGACAAATAAGTCAATGGGACCTGATGGAATACACCCAAAGCTATTAAAAGAGCTTAGTGGTGTACTAGCAAAACCATTAACAGATTTATTTAACCAATCATTGTTAACAGGAGTAGTCCCAAAAGATTGGAAGTTAGCGAATGTTGTGCCCATTTACAAGAAAGGTAATAGGGAGGAGTCGGGCAACTATAGGCCAGTAAGCCTTACTTCAGTAGTGGGGAAAGTGATGGAAACCATGTTAAAGGATAGGATTGATGAACATCTAAAACACATGGATTTCAAGATCAGAGACAACATGGGTTTACTTCAGGGAGATCATGCCAAACTAATCTTATTGATTTTTTTGATTGGGTAACTAAAATTATAGATCAGGGTGGTGCAGTAGACATTGCTTACCTAGATTTCAGTAAGGCTTTTGACACTGTTGCACATAGAAGACTTATCAATAAACTGCAATCTTTAAGTTTGGATTCCAATATTGTTGAATGGGTAAGACAGTGGCTGAATGACAGGCAACAGAGGGTTGTAGTTAATGGAATATATTCAAAGCTTGGACTTGTCACCAGTGGGGTACCTCAGGGATCTGTACTTGGACCCATTCTCTTTAATATTTTTATTAGTGATATTGCAGAAGGTCTTGATGGTAAGGTATGTCTTTTTGCTGATGATACTAAGATATGTAACAGGGTTGATGTTCCAGGAGGGATAAGCCAAATGACAAATGATTTAGGTAAACTAGAAAAATGGTCAGAATTGTGGCAACTGACATTTAATGTGGATAAGTGCAAGATAATGCATCTTGGACGTAAAAACCCAAGGGCAGAGTACAGAATATTTGATAGAGTCCTAACCTCAACATATGAGGAAAGGGATTTAGGGGTGATTATTTCTGATGACTTAAAGGTAGGCAGACAATGTAATAGAGCAGCAGGAAATGCTAGCAGAATGCTTGGTTGTATAGGGAGAGGTATTAGCAGTAGAAAGAGGGAAGTGCTCATGCCATTGTACAGAACACTGGTGAGACCTCACTTGGAGTATTGTACACAGTACTGGAGACCGTATCTTCAGAAGGATATTGATACCTTAGAGAGGGTTCAGAGAAGGGCTACTAAACTGGTTCATGGATTGCGGGATAAAACTTACCAGGAAAGGTTAAAGGATCTTAACATGTATAGCTTGGAGGAAAGACGAGACAGGGGGGATATGATAGAAACATTTAAATATATAAAGGAATCAACACAGTAAAGGAGGAGACTATATTTAAAAGAAGAAAAACTACCACAACAAGAGGACATAGTCTTAAATTAGAGGGACAAAGGTTTAAAAATAATATCAGGAAGTATTACTTTACTGAGAGGGTAGTGGATGCATGGAATAGCCTTCCAGCTGAAGTGGTAGAGGTTAACACAGTAAAGGAGTTTAAGCATGCATGGGATAGGCATAAGGCTATCCTAACTATAAGATAAGGCTAGGGACTAATGAAAGTTTTTAGAAAATTGGGCAGACTAGATGGGCCGAATGGTTCTTATCTGCCGTCACATTCTATGTTTCTATGTTTCTATGTTTCAATCTATTAGGCAACTTCATCCACTGATCAACATCATACTCCACCCCACAATCCCTGTCCCACTGTAGCATAATACCAGGATTTGTGTGGCTGCTAGGTCATAAGAGCATTATAACATAACAGTGATGCTGTGTCATTTGGCTGTGCCACTGCAGGTTGACACATTTTAAAAGTACACTTTTACGATGAAGGTAATAATATATATGTCTAGAAGGCCATGA
This sequence comes from Pelobates cultripes, assembly GCA_933207985.1. Lineage (NCBI taxonomy): Eukaryota > Metazoa > Chordata > Amphibia > Anura > Pelobatidae > Pelobates > Pelobates cultripes. The sequence continues at coordinate 55,204,358 of OW240913.1, read as the reverse complement.
AAAATGGAAAAACTGAGTTATGTGCAGGTCTGGGGTAACCACCTATAGAACTGGTAGTGCAATAGTGGGGAGAATACTGCAGAGGAGCCCAGTCTACGCATGACATTCACATATAACAATGGATAGTCTTGTAATGAAGAAAGGACCGAAAATCTGTTTTTTAAAGTGTTTAGGTGTTCACAAAGCATGCAAAAGGAGGGGAGAGGACTTCTGGATATCAGGATATGTCTCCATGTCCACTCACTGAAGGGTCTTCTTAGAGACGTGGAGTGCAATAGTCTGGGCAAAATTAGGCACTTTAAGGTATGAGCCCACATCAGGGACTTCCAAGCCTCCACGAGATGAGGGTTGCTGAAACATTTTATGGGAAAAACCGGCTCTCATCATCACTCAGATGTAAGAATGGATTATATTTCAGTGCATTTCAGTGAGGAAGGAAGGATAGGTGATATTATTATATTAGCAGTGTTCAGAAAACATATAGTAAATTGGGGACCACCAGCATTTTGACCGCATGTATGCGGCTTCCCCATGAGATAATTAACCATATAGATTCAATCATGCTATTTGTGTTATCATTGTTGTCAAAGTAAACCCACAGCTCCTCTTTGATTACAGTAACTAAGGTTCGGGAGTATCTGTTCGTTTAGTGGCCAAGAGCCAGTGCCCTGACTGTGAAGGGAAAGTTCAGACAGGATAAGAGTAACGGGTCTGTACCTCTTTTCTATTTTAAAGGCCCTCTTTCCTAGGAGATCCATATATTTTTGGTGTAAGGAGATACTCAGCAATAATGTGTCTTCAAACTAAAATAAATATGTTACATATCAGTCTGTGTAAATAAGATATATTGTACTTCTAAATTACATTTTAGCTGCATAAATTGTTATTAACAAGTCATCTACTATTTCTCAGAACAGTCCCACTCCTGGGTACACCTCCATTCACATCCCTAAAATTAAAGTGTCCCTGTTTGTCTGCTTTAAAAGTTAGAAGGTATGTAGAATGTACTAAATTAAATAAATCTGACTGTGCCAACAGGTGAGTAAAGTGTCAAAGGATGAGACATTACATTTTACAGTAATTTTTACAGTAAGTGGAATGATTTATTAACAAATCTAATCTCTCAGAGGCATACATACAGCTCCTTCAATGAGGAAACAAAATGGGAGGAAAAAAAATAACACACACACATATATATATATATATATATATATAAAAATAAAGATTAGGTCAGGTAGTTTATTCAGGTTTAGATCCTAGAGAGTTAGTGTATTACTTACGTATTAGAAGCATAGAAACATAGAATGTGACAGCAGATAAGAACCGTTCGGCCCATCTAGTCTGCCCAATTTTCTAAATACTTTCATTAGTCCCTGACCTTATCTTATAGTTAGGATAGCCTTATGCCTATCCCACGCATGCTTAAACTCCTTTACTGTGTTAACCTCTACCACTTCAGCTGGAAGGCTATTCCATGCATCCACTACCCTCTCAGTAAAGTAATACTTCCTGATATTATTTTTAAACCTTTGTCCCTCTAATTTAAGACTATGTCCTCTTGTTGTGGTAGTTTTTCTTCTTTTAAATATAGTCTCCTCCTTTACTGTGTTGATTCCCTTTATATATTTAAATGTTTCTATCATATCCCCCCTGTCTCGTCTTTCCTCCAAGCTATACATGTTAAGATCCTTTAACCTTTCCTGGTAAGTTTTATCCCGCAATCCATGAACCAGTTTAGTAGCCCTTCTCTGAACCCTCTCTAAGGTATCAATATGCTTCTGAAGATACGGTCTCCAGTACTGTGTACAATACTCCAAGTGAGGTCTCACCAGTGTTCTGTACAATGGCATGAGCACTTCCCTCTTTCTACTGCTAATACCTCTCCCTATACAACCAAGCATTCGGCTATTGAACCATTCATGGCATTATACTCCCTAAATGGGCACATAGCTATCATAACAAGTTGTCCCCCAAGATTTTTTTTTGGTTCCTGTGTTAATGGTCATGCTGATTTTAATTTAGGGAGAAAGAGTGAGAGGTGGGGAAGGAAAGGGATCAAGAGCAGGAAATGATAGAAAGAGGGAAAATAGTAAGAGACTTAATAGAATCCTGTAAGAAGTTAATCTATTTACAGTAACAGGAAACTATTATTTTCTGTTAATACCCAGCTGCTGTTTGACATCATAGCTATGCTCAACTTGTTTATTCGATTCCCAGGAAGTATTTGTAATACACTATATAATACTATATCACGTGTCAATCCTAGCTGTGAAAGAATCCTGTGAAAATCATATTGGATACTGTTAACTGTTAGTCATCATGTACCACTACCGGCTTCCTATGTACCAAGGATTGTAGACTTTAAAAATTAATATTAAAACAATACATTAACAAGGTTCTGCAGTTCAAAGTAAATTTAGAGTAAATTTTTAATTCAAAGGTAACTTAGCCAGAAGGATAGCAGACATTTTCCAGTTCAGCAATCTTTCTTAAAATATGAAATTTACTTTGAATTAACTTATAGTATAGTATTATAGTTGGTATTATGATGCCTAGAACTCCATTGACCTGTTTGGCTAATTGTTCCAGCACAAATAGGTTCCAGTGACCTCTCACACACTTTGGCAGCGGTGGCTTGTCCATAGGGGCACCAGGGGCCACACCCCAAAAGCTTTTATGTGGGGGAAAATGTATCTACAGTTGTTTAGAAACACTAAGATTCATTTTATGGAGAGGAGGGTGGTAAGCCAAAATAATATGGGTCTTTCTTTAATTCTGTAAAAGGTTTCAGTTCTGCAGGGCCTCTCCTCCCTCATTGGTAGCTGTTTGGAGGAGCTTACTTGAGAGTATCTAAGCATGCCAACAAACAGGGATGGTTTGAAATCTTCTCTGTTTCAGCAGGTTTTGCACAAGTCTAATGTTCTTTAAGAAGGAATTTCAGGAATTTTCATTACATAGTTACATAATTATATCGGCTGAAAAAATACATGCGTCCTTCAAGCTCAGCCTTTCTCACAGCTTCATTTTTGCTGTTGATCCAAAAGAAGGCAAAACTCCAATTTGAAGCACTTCCAATTTTGCAAAAAAAACTAGGAAAAAAATCCTTCTTTTTTTTAATATATATATATATTTTTTTCAATTATAATGACCTTTCCAACAGTAATCATGCGATATATTTATATGCATGAAAGACATACAAAAGATTATCAGCACAGTATTATCATAGTTTTGTGGCAAATACAAAAACAGATACAAATACAAACAGACATAATGAAAGTCTGCAGTATCCGGGGCCCGATGTCGAGTATGGGGGGAGTAAATATACAAGGTTTTTTGTTGTTTTTGTCCTAGAGTACATTTTCCTTATTTCTATAGATAAGCCAGGGATTCCATGAGTCTCAGTGAGAGATACATTTCAGCTATAAAACTACTTGTCCATTGTATATTGATAATCTATTCTGATTAGATTATCTGATTTCCAATTACGAGCTATAGATATCTTAAGTGCATAGAGAATATGAGTAGAGTTGAGCGGACACCTGGATGTTCGGGTTCGCCGGGTTCGGCCGAACATCGGCAAAAAGTTCAAGTTCGGAATCGAACTTGACCCCAAACCCGAACCCCATTGAAGTCAATGGGGACCCGAACTTTTGGGCACTAAAATGGCTCTAAAAAAGTCCTGGAAAGGCCTAGAAGGCTGCAAAAGGAAGTAAAATGGGGGTAAGAGTGCCCTGCAAACAATTGGGGTAGCCCCCAAAATATTGGGACATATAAAAAAAGAAAACAAAGAATAAGTGCACTTGAGTATAACAATGGCTGGGTGAGGCCAGTATAAATGTCTATTTTGCACAAGGTACAGACAAGTCTGGTGGGATCCATGCCTGGTTCATTTTAATAAACGTGAGCTTGTCCACGTTGGCTGTGGACAGGCGGCTGCGCTTGTCTGTGATAACGCCCCTGCTGTGCTAAACACACGTTCAGACAATACACTGGCTGCCTGGCTGCAAGCAAGCACCTCCAAGGCATAAAGGGCAAGCTCAGGCCATGTGCCCAATTTGGAGACCCAGAAATTGAATGGGGCAGACCTATCAGTCAGTACATGTAGGCGTGTGCACACATACTGTTCCACCATGTTGCTGAAATGCTGCCTCCTGCTAAAACGTTCCATATCAGCTGGTGGTGCTGGTTGTTGTGGCGTGCTGACAAAGCTTTTCAACATTTTGGCCATGCTAACCCTGCCTTCTGAGATGCTGGCGGTGCCCCAGCTGCGTTGGCGACCTCTTCCTCCTCCTCTGCCTTCGCCTTGTACTTCCACTGAGCCCCTGGTGTCAGTTGGGAATGCCCTCAGAAACGCGTCTACCAGCAGGGTAGCCACCCAGTAATCAGCAGAATGTGGGCAACTCAGCAGTTGTTGCGCAGGCACTTTGGTGACTCTAGATAACCTCGGGCCGATCGCATGACCCCGTGACGGCAACGACGCATTCGGATGTCTGCCCTATCAACTTTTGATGGTACTTTCTGCACCTACCATGGTGACCACGGGTAACGGGTAATCAGGGTTCGATTCCAGAGAGGGAGCCTGATAAACGGCTACCACATCCAAACAAGGCAGCAGGAGCGCAAATTACCCACTCCCGACGCGGGGAGGTAGTGACAAAAAATAACAATACAGGACTCTTTTGAGGCCCTGTAATTGGAATGAGTACACTTTAAATCCTTTAACGAGGATCTATTGGAGGGCAAGTCTGGTGCAGAGTGAATGACCTGTGCGTGCTGCAGCTGAAACTCCACTATCGCCTGCTGCTGCTGCTCGCACAGTCTCTCCAGCATATGCGAGTGTGTCGCATATGAGGCGGTGAGTGGGAAGGCCGAAGTTCTGCTGCAGCGCAGACAGGCGAGCAGCGGCAGTGTGAGAATGCCGAAAGCGTGCACAGACGGCCCGCACTTTCTGCAGCAGCTCTGGTATATCTGGGTAGTTTTTCAGGAATTTCGGCACCATCAAATTCAGCACATGCGCCAGGCAAGGGATGTGCATCAAACTGGCTAGGCCCAGAGCTGCTACAAGATTTTGCCCATTATCGCACACCACCAGGCCGGGAGGAAGCGGAGTAGGAGGAGGAGGAGGCAACAGGAGTCAAAGAGAAATGCCCTGCAATCCTCGGTGGTGGAAGGACATGCGCCAAACTGCTATCCGCTTAAGGCCCAGCTGCCACATTTGCCCTGAGATATAGCGTCCCTGCCCGTGCTTACTGGTCCACGTATCAGTGGTTATGTGGACCTTGCCACAGATGGCATTGCGCAGTGCACACCTGATTTTGTCCGCCAACTGGTTGTGCAGGGAAGGGATGGCTTGCCTGGAAAAGTAGTGGCGGCTGGGAACCACGTACTGTGGGACAGCCACTGCCATCAGGTTTTTAAAACTGTCTGTCTCCACCAGACGGAATGACAGCATTTCAAAGGCCACAAATTTTGAAATGCTGGCATTCTGGGCCAGGGATCGCGGGTGGGTAGGGGGTACTTCCTCTTTCTCTCCAGTGTTTGGGAGATCGACAGCTGAACGCTTCCATGGGACTGTGTGGAGATGCTTGGGGACGGTGGCGGATGTGGTGGCGTTGCTACAATTGAGCGAACCCGAACTGTAAAGTTCGGGTTCGTACCGAACAATACAATTTTTTGACCCTGGACATTTCAGTAACAGTTCGGGTTCGAGTTCGGTGTTCGGCGATTTAATGGCGCGTTTTGAAAAGCTGCAGGGCAGCCAATCAACAAATGTTTGACAAAACTGCCGAATTGCATCCTAACAGAATGAGAACAGTTTCTCCATTCGTGTTAGAACACAATTCGGGACTTTGTTCGTATCGCAATTTCATTCGAATGAATGAAACTCCGATCCTATTCATTACGGCGGCTGCATCTTGCAGCCGCTTAGTAGATAACTCCCTAATTCCCACTGTACTAGGGAGCTATCTACCAAAAGGCTGAAAGGCCTAAATTGGTCTTTCAGCCACATTTACCAATACTAAAAGATTACTTAGTATTAGTAAATTCAGCCCCGTACTCGCTATACCGCGAGTAGGGGCATGTCTAGTAAACAGTGAGCAGCCAGTGGCTGCTCACTGTAAAAAAAAATTGAAACAAATAAAAACCTATTGTTCAGGGGTGGGGGCCCTAAAGTAAAATAAGGGGGGGGGCTATTGTCCCCAAGCCCCTAGTCACCCCCCACCCAAATAAAAGTTATTCCTTACCTACCCCCCTCACCCTAAAAATAGTGAGGGGGGAATAAAATAACTAACCTGTAAATTAAAATAAAACTTACCATTTGATGTCTTCTTTCTTCTAAAATCTTAAATTTTCAGCCCCAAAAAAGGCCAAATAAAAAACCATAATACCCGTCGAATTTAAAATAAAATAAAAAATCTGAGTGCAAAAAAAAAAAAACAGACGAAAAAGGAAAAAATCAGACGCTAAAAACAAACAAACGTCTTCACCCATGGAGGGCTCCACGCAGACTGAGCTCTGCAGGGCGGGGGAAGGCTTATTAGACTAAGAACACTCTGATTGGTTGGTTTAAGCCAATCAGAGTGCTCTTTGTCATTTTACACAGGTGGGAAAGTTCTTTGGAATTTTCCCACGCTGTGTAATTTGACTCATAACACTCTTATTGGTGGGCTTGAAATCCATCCAATCAAAGTGCTCTGTTATGTAGAGCCCCCACCCACCACGCAGGGGTGGGGGCCGGGGGGGAGGACAGTAGGTCCCCCCCCTCATACTTATTTAGGGCCCCCCACCCACCGCTTAGGGGTGGGGGCCGGGGGAGGAGAACAGTAGGTCCCCCCCTCATTGTTATGTAGGATATACGGTCTTTAATATCTTTTAATATATCATAACTATACTATATATGGAGTATGGTGCCAGTCTCTTTTTTTACATCTCCAACATAGAGGTGAATATGCTTCATATATTTTATGCAGCTTAGAAGGAACCAAGTAACATCTATATATGATCTTTAGATGTAGTCCCAACAAAGAAATACAATGAATATATTTATTTAATTGGATAGTATTTTGGTACCATTCGAAAGGGGTATAAGATAAATTGAGATCCTTTTCCCATTTGACAACGGAAGGGATTTTTTGAGCGTCCAACTTTCCTTCAAACAACTTAGAAGATTTAGTAATGAATCCCTTAGATCCTAATCTATCTAGATAACCATAAGTAGAATGTTCAAATATTTTTTTTTTGTATTTAAATAGTGTTTACTTCTTAAGTAGCGGAAAGTATCTCTAAACAGTAAATTATATTTATTTTGTAGACTAGAAAAACTAAGCATTGTTCTGTTTTCAAAGATATAACGTTCAAAGAGTTTCTATAGGGGCATATGTAAGGATGGATTCTGAAAGATTTAATTTAATTTTTAAAGTTTTTAAGGTGTTAAACATATACAATTAGTTGATTGGAGACATTTTTTTTTTTATTATTAATTTCATGCAGTTCGTCTGTTCGGAATATTGTATTCAGATTGCTTTGCGGACAAGTTTCCTGTTTGATCTTGATTTCTTGACCACAGAATGGCAGTCAGATTTATCCTTGGATCAAGAAGCTAGTACCCCACAATTTAAAAAGTATATCCTTAAATATTATATTTTGCAGGTATTCTTCCAGTTGCTGTTTAAACTCACAGAAACACCAATAGTGAATCTCTGCATTTAAAGGAACACTATAGTCACCTAAATTACTTTAGCTAAATAAAGCAGTTTTAGTGTATAGATCATTCCCCTGCAATTTCACTGCTCAATTCACTGTCATTTAGGAGTTAAATCACTTTGTTTACGTTTATGCAGCCCTAGCCACACCTCCCCTGGCTATGATTGACAGAGCCTGCATGAAAAAAAAAACTGGTTTCACTTTCAAACATATGTAATTTACCTTAAATAATTGTTGTATCTCAATCTCTAAATTGAACTTTAATCACATACAGGAGGCTCTTGCAGGGTCTAGCAAGCTATGAACATAGCAGGGGATAAGAAAATCTTAATTAAACACAATAAAGAAAGCCTAAATAGGGCTCTCTTTGCAGGAAGTGTTTATGGAAGGCTGTGCAAGTCACATGCAGGGAGGTGTGACAAGGGTTCTTAAACAAAGGGATTTAACTCCTAAATGGCAAAGGATTGAGCAGTGAGGCTGCATGGGCATGTTCTATACACCAAAACTGCTTCATTAAGCTAAAGTTGTTCAGGTGACTATAGTGTCCCTTTAACATCTTGCTGCAACTCACAGAAACACCAATAATGAAGCTCTGCATTTAACATCTTGCAGCAACTCCCACAACCTCCAGGTACTGACTGAAGCTTGGAAGATACATCACTTCATTTATTCTTACTTTGCTACTATATTATAATGTGTTGCTATAGAATTGTTTCCAATTATACCTGTAGATTGCCATTGTAATTTATTGTGCATGCAGTTTTTTACCATTGTCATTTAATGTTTCTGACCAATATTTCATGTACACAGTTATTAATATTTTAGGTGTTAAAATGTGGTTGTTAAACCTTTCAATTGTGTACAACACATGGCTACTCTACTCCTCCCCCTTGTTTCTTTGCTCTTCCCGGCTGTAAATACCTTCATATAACTGTGCCATCTCCATCGCTGTTCTTCAGGCCTCATCTCACACTCACAGAAACAACAATAGTGAAGATCTGCATTTTGTTTCAGCACTGGTGCCCTAATTACATAGCAAATTCAAGGTGCAGTGATTTATAAAGAGGCAAAATTATATTCTCATCCTGAGAATTAATGCTCCGTTTTATGCCTGACAATACCTTACTGGCCTTAGCAACTTCTGATTGACATTTGTTGTTATCCCTAATTCGCTATCATTTAGGGTGTAAGCTGCTTGTGAATTCTTACTCCAAAGTGCATAACTTTGCATTTTTCTACATTAAATGTAATCTGCAATTTGAGTGCCCTAATCTAGCCAAATCCCTTTGCAGCTAAGTAATATGTTGTCACATTGTATTACTTTACAGAGTTTTGTGTAATCTACAAACATTGAAATATGACTTTGCTGATCACAGCTAAACAATGTGCTAAACCCTACACCGCCGGTAAGAATGTTTCTGGCTGTCATTTGTAAACATGTTAAATAGAAGAGATTCCTGAACAGGACCCTGAGTTGGAACTGTTTTAGAACAGTTTGACGTCTTACCTGTGGTCTGCCGGGCACTGCTCCCTGCCTGCAGTAGAGCTTGCAGGACAGCCAGAAAGATTCTTACCGGCGGTGTAGGGTTTAGCACATTGTTTAGCTGTGATCAGCTGGTGCTCTTAGCCAATGAGACGGCTCTGCAATGCAGGACTTAACTCAGGAGACCTAAGCAAGCTCCTATGCAGAAGCTTCTGGATTTCATGGTACCTGGAAAGAGGCGGGAAGAAGCATCCGGTAGACCCAAGATGAAAAGACAAACCATTTCTACTGTGGCATTGGGGCACCAAGGCCATTCTGGCATCATAAATACTACAGTGTGTTGTAGTGGTGATGGTGATTGGAGTGTTAATTAACAATAAGCACATATTGTCTTCCTTGTGACATGCAAGATATTTGACGATTTTCCATATTACTATTTTCATAGCATATAAGCATACATATAGAGAACAGGCAGTAAGTGAATCAACAACAACAAAAATAAATTGATAAGGTAACGTATTTTTACCAGTGCTTCTGGAATATCCACTTTTGGGAAGTAGGAAAACCGCAACAGGTAAAATATTTTCCATACTAGTATAGAAACCACCACAAGTCCAGCGATGGCCACAAATAAGGAGATGATACCAATAATAAATTTGGAGAGTTTTTGCGCTATAAAGATTTGAAGACAAAGAGAGCACATATCACTTTACCGTATGGACAACTAAGCAGCCAATTAGAGTTTAATAACACATGCAAAGGCAATTGCCAAACTCATTGCACATATCCTTGTCATTAAAAATCATCCATACGCATAGGCATGATGGGATAAAAAAATACAGACAGGTCTTCAAGGAGCACAATGTATTTAACATCACCATGGAACTCATGTCTGCGTCCACCGTAGTGGTGAAACTACTAGCGGTGCAGCCGCTGCGCTGCACGGCACTGGGGCTCACACACTGGAGGGGCCCATCAGGTGGCCCAAGCACTTATGGCACCAAATGGTATTATTGTTGAACAGGGGCCCTCTTAAGGGGTCACGGTACCCAACCAGGCCCCTGTTCAGCAATAATACCATTGTAATATTAGCAACGCTGGAAGGAAGTGACTTTCTCCCAGCTTCATATAGAGTGTGCCACGTGGGAGTGACGAAGGAGGTGGCACAGGCAGGAAGAGATACAGGAGATACAGGAGATACAGGAGTGAGCCTCAGAATCGCTCCAATCAGCCTCAGCCAGTAGGACCCCAAGCAAGTCACACTCCTGGACACAAAAGGTAACAGGAGGGTGGATGCAAAAATAAAAAATTATAACATGTATGTGTCAGATTGTGTGTGTGTGTGTGTGTATCTATGTGTCAGTGTGTGTTCATGTGTCATTGTATATGTGTGTGAATTTGTGCAGCTTTGTGTCAGGGTGTGCATCTGTGTGTCAGTGTGTGTGTATCAAGGTGTGCATAAGTGTGTGTCAGGTTGTGCATATGTCAGTGTGTGTATCTGTGTCCGTGTGCGCATGTGTCAAGGAGTGTGCATGTGTCAAGGTGCATCTATGTGTGTGTGTGTGTGTCAATGTGTTTATATGTGTTTATCTGTGTGTGAAAGTGTATGTAAATCCATGTGGGCATACATGTATTTGGCAGTGTATGTACATACATTTAAGCAATCAAACATCCCTTCATTCAAACACTAATACTACACACAAAAGCACACCTGCATGTGAAAAACAACATTACATCCAAACACACCCCTGCATTCAAACGCAAACACTACACACAAGTTCACCACTGCATTCCAATGGCAACAATACATACAAATAAACCCCTATATGCACACATATACTCTATCCAAAAACATGCTTACATTCAAGCATACAAATTTTGCTCACAAATACAACCCTGCAAGAATAGGCAAATGGTAGATTACCAGCTGGCATAGCATAATTGGAATTGTACAACAGATGGGGAACAACTTTTTGGCCACTGTTGCACTAGAGGGGGGCCCAAAAAAAAAAAGTTTGCACCAGGGCCCTTTCTACATTAGTTACGCCACTGGTCCTCCGATACTGAACAGCATTTACCATTCTGCAAAATGGCCTTACTCCAGGAAACAGGCACATTTTCCACTAATATTTCATTAAAAATCAGCCGTTTCCAGCTACACTAGTCATTTACAATATTAACAGTGTCTACACTGTATTTCTGATCTTTGATGCCATTTTAAAGGACAATAGAATCAGTTTTTCCTTCGAAATGTCGAACACTTTGGACACTAGTGTATATTTTCACATTATCCAACAATGGCCTTGATTCAATATTGTGGGATAAGCTTTTTAAATTAATTAATATTTTTGTATAAACTTATAAAATTACATTTTCCAGAATATAAAAATATCAAAAAACATATCATATATAAAAAAATATGTCAATATATATATATATATATATATATATATATATATATATATAAAAAAAAAAATCCTAAATATAAAATCATTTGAAAAGCTTACCCAACAATATTAAATTGAGGACCATACTGCATATGGGGTCTAAGTTATGAAAACTATTGAGCAGGTCTTCCTTAGACATGTTCAAGTCTATACAAAACCATTAATTAAATCAAACCTCTCGTCTATTAAGGATGGAGAACATTAGAGTGCCTGGGTTCCTGTCTGATAATATATAGACAGTATATGAAGCCCCTCAGCTGTCGCTTACTGAATGTGGAGATGGGACTAAGCTCCCAGTCCTCTACTGGCTAATTCTCACTCACCTTCCACAAAAATGCAAGCTGTATTGCTACTACTGCTGTTTCGGCCAACTGCATATGCCACCACATATGCACAGTATTCATTATTTGGGTCAGTTTCTGTCAAGACAACAGATGTTGTGTGTTTATTCAGCTTCATAGTCTTCACCTAAAAATAAGAAGGAGGTTTGATATGTCAGAGAAAAAAAAAAGCTGTCCATTCTGTCAGTTCGCCCTGTTAGTAAATGAAAGCAATACTTGTTTACTAGTAAGTAAACTGTTTAAAGAAATCCCCCCACCAATGTAAAGGGATAAATAAATCTTTATTCACTTACCCACTTACAGCACTGAGTCACAGTCCACCTCCTCTGGCCTAACGTGCATGTACAGCGAGCACTGTGTCTGCATTAGGCCTTCCCCATAGGAAAGCATTGCCCTCCCTCCCCCCCCCCTCCAAAATCATCCACTATGCCCCATGTATACTGCGTACTGTACTTACATCTAGCTCTTTATTAGACCTTTTCCAATAGAATGCATAGTACTCAAAGGAAGAACCAATGTTTTCAATTTCAATAATCAGCTTATGCCCTACATCAAGAAGAGCTATGTTTGGAGGTATAAAAAGAGCTGTGGAAATAAACAAAATATATGTAAGGTTAATAGAGGCAATTAATATAAATTACTTGTAAAGCATAGCTCAGAGTCTGTGCAATCACTTATCGTACAGGACCACAAATAGTGGAAAAGTATGATGTAAGAAATATATGCATTTTAAAGTATGCATACTCCACTATAAATGAATTCACAGACCTGTCTTCCCCATAAAGAAACACCTCTTCTTTTTACATTGAATCTCATAATTTCTAACTTACTACATTTTGTCTGTGGAATAGATAGTCTCACAGTGATGGATTTTGACCAGGAATACATGTATTCATCGTAGTAGATTTTACATGACACCTGTTCCAGGGTAAAGCCCAGATTGACTATACACACCACAATCCCTTTTTTCATCTTGAAAAGTTCTCTTTTGTTTTCTATACAATTCCAAAATAATTTTATGGCTTTCTCTTTTCGTGACTTCAAGGAAAGAGCAAGTGCGTTGTGATATGTAGCCTCCACTACTCCTTCTAGTATGGCACTTTCCTACACATAAGTAGTTAAGAAGACAAATATCACCCCAGATACAGAAGGTCCCTGTTCTCAATCCCAAGACACTTGTTAGTACTCTACCAGTTAACACAAACTGTGTTACCAACCAAGTATGATCAATAAGCATGCCTTCTGATTCACCGGCACTTATAACTACCATCATTACAGCAATAAAGCATGAATTTAGAGATACAGGAAGAGTGCCATCTATGTGATACATATATAGTGTATGGTGTTCCAACTTTATAGACCATACACACAAAAAATACAATACAGTGCAGAAGCAGTTTCTGTATCTTGCAAACCCTGCTCTCTCGTGAATTCTACCTGCATGAGTGGAGGAGAAAAGTGAGGGAATGTGACAGAAGTAACTCTAATACTACATAATTTTTTTGACTCTGCTGTATATATATAGAGAGATAGATAGATAGATATACAGTATCTCACAAAAGTGAGTACGCCCCTCACATTTTTGTAAATATTTTATTATATCTTTTCATGTGACAACACTGAAGAAATTACACTCTGCTACAATGTAAAGTAGTACGTGTACAGCCTGTATAACAGTGTAAATTTGATGTCCCCTCAAAATAACAACTCACATCCATTAATGTCTAAACCGTTGGCAACAAAAGTGAGTACACCCCTAAGTGGAAATGTCCAAATTGGGCCCAAAGTGTCAATATTTTGTGTGGCCACCATTATTTTCAAGCACTGCCTTAACCCTCACCGTCATGGAGTTCAGAGATTCACAGGAGTCCTCTTCCACTTCTCTATGACGACATCATGGAGCTGGTGGATGATAGAGACCTGGCCCTCCCCCACCTTTCGTTTGAGGATGCCCCACAGATGCTCAATAGGGTTTACATCTGGAGACAGCTTGGCCAGTCCATCACCTTTACCTTCAGCTTCTTTAGCAAGGCAGTGGTCTTCTTGGAGGTGTGTTTGGGGTCGTTATCATGTTGGAATACTGTCCTGCGGCCCAGTATCCGAAGGGAGGGGACCATGCTCCATGTTGGCATTCATGGTTCTCTCAATGAACTGTAGCTCCCCAGTGCCGGCAGCACTCATACAGGCCCAGACCATGACACTCCCAATGCTTGACTGTAGGCAAGACACACTTGTCTTTGTACTCTTAACCTGGTTGCCGCCACACACGCTTGACACCATCTGAACCAAGTAAGTTTATCTTGGTCTCATCGGACCACTGGACATGGTTCAAGTAATCTATGTCCTTAGACTGCTTGTCTTCAGCAAACTGTTTGCGGGCTTTCTTGTGCATCATCTGTAGAAGAGTCTTCCTTCTGGGACGACAGCCATGCAGACCAATGTGATGCAGTGTGCGGCGTGTGGTCCGACCACTGACAGACGACCCCCCACCCCTTCAACCTCTGCAGAAAAGCTGGCAGCACTCATATGTCTATTTCCCAAAGACAACCTCTAGATATGACGCTGAGCACGTACACTCAACTTCTTTCATCAACCATGGCGTGGCCTGTTCTGAGTGGAACCTGTCCTGTGAAACCGCTGTATGGTCTTGCCCACCGTGCTGGAGCTCAGTTTCAGGGTCTTGGCAATCTTCTTATAGCCTAGGCCATCTTTATGTAGAGCAACAATTCTTTTTTTCAGATCCTCAGAGAGTTCTTTGCCAAGAGATGCCATGTTGAACATCCAGTGACCAGTATGAGAGAGCGTTAGGGCAATAACACCAAATTTAACACACTAACGAGTCACATGACACCGGGGAGGGAAAACAGCTTATTGGACCCAATTTCTACTTAGGGGTGTACTCACTTTTGTTGCCAACGGTTTAGACATTAATGGTTGTGAGTTGAGTTATTTTGAGGGGACAGCAAATTTTCACTGTTATACAGGCTGTACACATACTACTTTACATTGTAGCAGAGTATCATTTCTTCAGTGTTGTCACATGAAAAGATATAATAAAATATTTACAAAAATGTGAGAGGTGTACTCACTTTTGTGAGGTACTGTATGTAGAGAGAGAGAGAGTTTTAAAGTATAATAGTAGACTATTCCACTTGAGTTCCACTTGAGTTTTGATACAGCAAAATGTATTTAGGAATCTTGTGATCTTCTCAGTTGAACTATTATCGTAAATACTTGTTTTAATTAGTAAAGATAATAGTGGATAGTGGATTGGCTCTGTTCATCAGTTAGACAATGAGAGATTGAGAGGCAGAATTTTCTTTCTGAAGTTCCTTACTTGAATTTTTTCGAAACAGGTAGCCTAGTGGGGCCCAGTCTGATGTCCTGTTTTCCAGCTCTGCTCGAACCTGTATTTCATACAGGACGTTGGTAGGAATGTCCTTACTCAGATTACAGAAAGGGACAGAGATGTAATGACAATTTTCAGCTTCTATCCAATCATGCTTCTTATGGTAGCGCTCATATTCTCTGGAGAGATGAAAAAAATATTTCCATCTTAAACAAGAACCAATACGAGTCCAACAATTCTGCTCTAGCAAACACAATCTTCAGCTTTTTGGAACTCCTCTCTCCAACTCTTGTGAGCCTGGTCTGCGTGTTGTATGTAGCATTGCCATGGTAACCTGTGTGCTCACCAGGGGTTCATGAGAGTTTGAGAGAGGAGCTGCCAGAAGCCAAAAATCATCTGTGCTAGACCCCCTCTTCACTATACAGGCAGTCGGGGACCCGCAGGAGCATATATATATGTATCCTGATGAAAGTTCCATTAGTGAACTGAAACGTTGATCCACCTAGGCTGATGCCTGAATAAAGATAAGTTTTTTCACCATATTTCTGAAGTTCTTGGAGTGCTATCTTTACACTACTTATTATATATATTGATAATTGCTATATATATGTGAAAATGTACCATTATGGTGGCCCTGTCCCTATTTAAACCTTCAAATAGCATTCCCCTAAGGAACAATACTCAACCAATCTCATAGCAAATTACGTGTTCCATGCTGTTTGACACAGTGAAAAAGGATCTAATTGCAAATACAATTACATTTTACATAAGACTAACCTGAATGGTCAAATGGCTTGGGAATTTCAGATCTGGGAATTTAAGGTTTCCACTTTTGCAGTTCCCCTGAGTTGCTAGTTTACACTTTCTGCGAAATGATGGTTGGAACCCTAAAGGCACAGTACGTGGCCAGCCATGCTGTATAAATGAACATAACTGGCAAAACAGAAATCTAAATCCACTACTTGAGCGATGTCTTTTGCTGTCAAAGTGAGGACATCTAGAAGTTGAGTCTCTTGTGCCACCTGGTGCAATCCTTGTACCATAGGTAACCTGGAAAAGTGTTAGCATCATCTTGATGGGAGTGATATTGTATGGTATAGGTGTTGCACAGGGGAAACAGAGAATAACACTGAATATGCTGTCTACCCATGTCAATTAGTGTTTCTGTCCCTTTATATGATTGTTTATTTGTGTTGGAGTATGTGCCCCCAGCCCATAGGAAGAAAATTCACAAGTAACTGGTTTCTCAGTATCATAGTATACCAACACTCTGGAGAATGATATCAAATGTTTAGTTTTCTTAAATGCTGTATCACAGAGGGGTGTCCACACCCATTGTGCCTTGGCATTCAAAATGTGATGAAGGGGGTATAGTAAGTCAGACAAATTTGTGAAGAACCTATGGTAATAGTAGGCTAGACCCAAGTAAGTACAAATACAAAAAGATAAGTCCTGCTCTCACTCCCATCACTCCTGGGCACATCAGCTAATACATATAGTAAAAACCAAAGGGAAAAAGTTACCTGCCCTCTCTCCTTAATCCCTATGTATATTTAAACAAATGGAGGTCATTTAGTTACTCCAATGGCCACTGGAGGGAATAGACCCAAGTAAGAGCATAACTGGGTAACATTCACTGGTGCTTGGGTGCCTGTGCCTTCTCTTCAGATGTGTGTAGTTCATCTATGTCCACTGATATAGATCCAAATATTGATCTTTGTTATATTCAGAGGAGGCCCAAATTATTATTACAAGTGCACTTGTAGGAGCGCGAATTAGACACCAGACACCTGTTGGTGTTCAAAATAAGCCTCTGCCGTTTATTCGTCAGCTGGGTTTTTATACATTAAAAAGTAAGTGCTTACAAGCAAATACTCATAGGACAATAGTAGGAAGGGAGTGAAAGGGTAAAAGGAGTACAGATAAGACCTAGGGATGAACTTCATGTACATATAACAGATAAGTTCCGAGAAGTAGAAAGAACAGACTGATTTAGGAGAGACTGATCAGGAGGGGGCATATATGGTCTTAAGTGTCGTTTTAAGCATTAAGCATTTTCTGAGTCCAAGTTAGCCAATTTTAATATAGGATATCTAATATGACACCTATATGCTGGGTGATACTTTGAACCTGAGAAGGAGATATTAGCCCCCACCTACTTCAGGGGAGGCACCTTCAAAGCGTATTTAACTTCAACTTCTTTTACAGAATTTTGTAGTCATCTTTTAGAAAAATGGTACAAAATGTGGATGCTCAGTGATATTCATACAAATATTTTTTTGTGAAAAAGAATACTTGCAGAAGAATATTTGCAAAGTAAAACACGTTATTTTTATCAGACTACAAGCTCTGTCTGTTATTACTAATTCTGTCTCAAATGTTCTTAACAAATATAGTGCTGACTGGCTCCCCTAAAAAAATACTTGATGAATATTTATTTATGGGTGGAGTAAGGTGCCTGTTTTGATTTTGGAACAACATCACATTGTTGCCGACACACACTCGTGTTTTAGGGGTTTGGCTAACTGGGAGACGTGCCCAAACCTATAAATACTTGAGCTTTCCATCTGTTCATTTCCCTGTTGTGGTTTCCTTGTTATCTCAATAGTGCGTTCCTTATTGTGTAATAATATTTTTTCTCTATTTGGATAGCATATATTTAAGCACTATGTTTAGGGTTGTTATACTTACAGTAGCTTGGTCATGTTTTATGAGATATGGTTTTACTTGGCTAGATTTTCACAGAAAAGTTAAAATTCACACTTCCATCTTTTAGATTTTAAGCTTAATTGGGCAGAACCCTCTTCATCGAATGTTCCTGGATGTCGAATTCGTTTTGTTAGAATTGCTTTTTGTTTTAACCAATTGTACAGTGGTGCAGAATATGTTGGCACTATATAAATAATTCTACTTTTAATTGCACTCTACCAAGCTCTCAACAAATGCTTTACGACAATATTCATTGGGCATTCTATTTTAAGCCCACATAACAGATTTCTCAAATGAAACTTTGTCTGCGGCCTACATAGTTTAGATGATTACCCTTGAATCCTGACTGTGTAGGTAACGTTTCCCCACTCCACTGGTAAGGGATTCCATGTCAGGATGTGCTTAAAGTTGATGGACGTCAAAGAGATGTTCTGAGGGGCAGGAATCATTGATTTTCCTATAAATGAAAGAAAGAAGGAATAAGATATTAAAATGAGCAGAGAGTAAATGGCATGTGCGAACAGCGAACTGTGTTTGGGAAAACACAGTCACATGGACATTTTGCTTGTAGTTGTCATTGTAGGTAAGCTGAGGAATTCTGAAGGGCTCTGTACAAGTTTATAAGGATTACTTTTATTATTTTTACCTCTAGGCACTAATGAGCTTCTGCATGTGTGTATCCCAGCAGGAGACACTGTAATAAATGGCACTCAGCGTATCATGCAGATACCTTTTAGAACCAAATCTTTCATGGGTTTTGCATATTGTTTCAATTTTGTGTATGAGAGTCATATCCTGCTCTTTAACCTGCTTGACTTACTTTTGAAATTTTCTTATTAAGTTATTGGAATATAATGGCTACCTGCTATCCCAATCCCTGATTAGGCTTAAGGACCACTAAAGCCACCCACTAAAGTCACCCAGAACACTTAATCTCAATGCAGGGTTAGATCCTCATTTAACTCGGTCACGTGACACAGAAGCCCCAATAGGAAAGCATTAATTCAATGCTTTCCTTTTGGTAAGATTGATGGCATGTATGGTGCTGGCTGCACATGCTCGTGGGGTTCCCAATGCTCCTCTATGATGAGAATTGGATTGGACATCGATGGAGGAGGCCATGCTTCCTCCGTGATGTTGTGGAAGGTGGAGAGGTAACCAGCACAGAGGGTGCCGGCGCTGGAAAAACCTAAGTAAAATCATATTTTATATTAGGTAAATGGGTGGGAGGGGGCCTGTTTTTAAACAAGGACATGGACACTAAATCGTTGGGATATCAGGTTTGTATTCCTAATCCTAACACTTAAGCTTTCCTTTAGTATCTCATGATTGTTTTTACAAGACATGAATTATTCTGACATACTGGCATATGTTTGCAACTCACTTTGAATTCTAAACAATTCTCCCATTAGTGAATTATGCTGGTATGGAAACAAAAAGTAAAATTTCCACTGGTCACTCAATCATTTCTGCCATAGATTGTTATCCTGTGCTGTTTTTTCAAGCTTTGCCATTTCTCCTGCTTGTACCAATTGTGCAATAATAATTTGCTAGTCGCAACATCCACTAGAACAAGCATTTCACTGTATGCACTTCTGTTCCTCAAGAAATATGTATTAAGTGCAGGTGGCGCCAACCTAGGCTGGAGCCCCAAATGGCTCCTGGGTGAAATTTTCCATATATTGCACTGAGAGCCCCAAATCCCCTGTCGAGCAGTGTTTTCACTTCATTAAAGTTCAGATGTGCAGGCACTGCAATAATTAGTATTGCAGCATTATTCAATAAACTCTTAAAAACTCATTGGAACGTCCAGAATAATTCAGACTACAAAATCTGGACATTATTCACAAATGTCCTACTCATTATTCTCAGTCATTTTCCCTGCTGGCATGCATGGATGGCCTGCTATTTCATGGACATTATAGACCAAAGAACTCCACTTGTGGACTCAAGTGGTTTAGAAGAATACCTACATTCTGGAGAGACATCAACAAAGTCATGAAGATAAACTACAGTGACGTTCCAAGATTTCTCCCTGCCCTGAGGAATCTGAGATGCTTCACCCAGCAGCATGGTATGATATGCTTAAACTCATTATTGTAATTTATTCTCCATAGAAAGACATTATTTTTTTTGTACTCAAAAAAAAATAAAAAATGTTTGCAGTTAAGGTGGACTAGAGTAGCATGCCATATTTGAAAGTCTCTTTGCAAATTGCAATTTAAATCACGCTAACGTATCATTTACAGATCATATTGCGTTGTCTCTATTACACAGGGCAGACGATAAGAACACAACATGTATTAGTTGACAAAAGTGTATTAAAGGGACACTGAGGTCACCAGAACAACTATAGCTTAAAGGACCACTCTAGGCACCCAGACCACTTCAGCTTAATGAAGTGGTCTGGGTGCCAGGTCCAGCTAGGGTTAACCAATTTTTTTTTATAAACATAGCAGTTTCAGAAAAACTGCTATGTTTATAAATGGGTTAATCCAGCCCTCAAATCCTCTAGTGGCTCTCTTATTGACAGCCGCTAGAGGCACTTGCGTGATTCTCACTGTGAAAATCACAGTGAGAACACGCAAGCGTCCATAGGAAAGCATTGTAAATCTTGCCACGCGTGCGCATTCAGCCGATAGGGAGGAGAGGAGGAGGAGAGGAGGAGGATCGGAGGCGGAGAGCTCCCCGCCCGGCGCTGGAGAAAGATAAGATTTAACCCCTTTCCTCTCCCCAGAGCAGGGGGGCACCCTCAGGGCACTATAGTGCCAGGAAAACGAGTATGTTTTCCTGGCACTATAGTGGTCCTTTAATGTAGTTGTTTTGGTGAGTATAATCGCTCACTTTAGGCATGTTCATGTATCCACTGCCTTTTCAGAGAAAAGGCAGGGTTTAAATTGCTCCTAGGGACACCTCCAAGTGGCCACTCCTTAGATGGCCAAATGAGGGGCTTCCTGGCTCAGGGCTGCACATCACACACAATGGGTGGGAACAGAAAAGAACCTAAAGCTGTTTTTTTCCCCCAGTCAGTGAAGATTTACCAAGGAAAAGTGTATTTATGTTACTGTGACTTACATGTGATTATCTAAGGTACTATGAGTGTCTGCTGTATAGCAAACCTTGCAGATATCCACATGAAGTTTGATCAGCGTTGTCTCCCATCGATTTCTATTATTTTGTCTACATACTGAAGTCCTGGAGACTGTCCACCACTGTCCACCATGTTAAATTGATGGTACCCCTTTAGCA
Source organism: Pelobates cultripes (assembly GCA_933207985.1). Classification (NCBI taxonomy): domain Eukaryota; kingdom Metazoa; phylum Chordata; class Amphibia; order Anura; family Pelobatidae; genus Pelobates; species Pelobates cultripes. Next base: position 55,183,076 of record OW240913.1, on the reverse strand, counting down.
CAAAAAAAAGGTGTCACCCCATTGTGTATGCAACATCTTCTTTTAGCCTTTACCCATTTATTTCGCCTCCTTAATTTCACCCTCTCCATTAGTTTTTACATCCCACGTCCACCGGTCTCTTCTTTCTCTCCCAAATCTGCATTTTTCATTAGTTTATGTAAAGTGTGTTGAGTGTTACATACTGTATGTGTAACTGCTTGTGTGTGATGGGAAGTGTATTTTTTGCCAAAAGCTATATGTGCATTTGAGGTGGCTCTCTGCTTTCATCCACTGTTTTTTTTTTCTAACATTCATCACCCCCCTCCCTATTGCTAGCCCCTAGTGCTAACCTTCAATGCCGAGAGGTGGTCCCTGGCAATCCATCAAGCGCAGATCGCCGTCAATGCTCCCCCCAGTCCTGCACGAGTCCAAGCACTCAAAAAATAATTCTGTAATGGTTCTCTGACTGAATGCAAGGTTGCACAGACAGTGATCCAGACTGCATGCCCAGGGTTGCCACCTGGCCCGTATTTTACTGGCACAGATGGTATTTGATGCTCTGTGGCAGGTGCCGGTATTGCAAAAATAGCGGAATACAATTGCCGGTATTTTTCATTGAAGACAATGTGCTGCAATATCAGCACCGGCCACCATATTTTGTAAAGAAATTATTAGTAAAGGGTTTATTAGCACGCCTTGCACTATGTTTTGCCATTAGCTTTGTTTAATTGCATTAATTCACAGAACCCATAATTATCATACCACACACACACAAACGTATTTTTCTTGCTATGAAGATTAACCCAACCCTAAGGTATCGGCTGATGAACTGATTAAACTTTGATATGTTGTGAATGTTTGTTGTACCATTTGTGATACACTGTTTTTTGTTTAGCATTGTGACCATCACTGAGAGAATTGATATTCCACGTGTTTTCATACTATCCTGAATAGAATCCAGTTTGACAGCCACTAGAGCAGGGGTTCCCAACCCAGTCCTAAAGTACCCCCTACCAGTCCAGGATTTAGGAAACACCCTGTTGTGTCTAAAGTGTTTTTTCCCCAAAACACCTTAGGCACAATTGAGTAATCCTTAAATCCTAGATTGTTAGAGGGTACTTGAGGACTGGGTTGTGAACCACTGCACTAGAGGCATGCTTAAAGGGCCAATATAGGCACCCAGATAATCATCTCATCCCATTGAAGTGGTCTAGGTGCTGTGCCCCTGTCCCCTTTAGTAGTGCAATGTAAAATGTATTCCTAACACTATAAAATCCCTCTAACCCTATAAACATTTTTCTTTCTGCAAAAGGCAATGTTTTACCTTGTAGGATTAAACAGCCAGGAACACTGCACCTAGACCACCAGTGGTCTCCAACCCAACAGCCCAGGATTTATGTATATCCCTGTTTTATTCCAATGGAGATACTGACTAACATGGACTGTTCGTGGTCGATGAGGACTGGGTTGGAGACCACTGACCTAGAGCACTTCATCTCAATTACGTGTTCTTGTTGACTTTAGTGGTCCTTTAAAGTACATTAATATCATTCAGCAACTTTGCATTTTTGCAGACACATTTAAATCAGGTTGATAATGTTAACCCTAATGTTAAACCTGAAATTCACTTTGAAATCTCACTTTAGTAAATTACCCTGTAAGTCTTCTGACACTGTTTTAGGAGTATGGAACTTAATTGAAATTCAGAGCTGTGCTTCACTATAAAAATATAAGTAAAGAGTAAGAATAAAAATGTTATGTAACTTTAAAATATCCATAAAACATTTTAAATATGTCAACCCTGCATGGGTCATATACAGAATCATCATGAAAACAGGAAATAGTTTCAAAATTCCATTTGTCATACTTTAGTTGCTACGATTTCCACATGGTCTGACAACTAAAAAGCTGGCTTAACTTGTTAACACTTCCCCTTCCCCCATTTACTTTGCCAAAACAGAAGCTTTGTAGCTTTGTGATCAAGGGGTCTATTCATTAAACAGAGATGAGCACTGTTTTTTATCCAACAAGCAAAATTTAAACCAAGAATGTTAGAGACTTTGACGAAACCTTGTTGGTTTAACCTAGATTTAACCCTGTATTGGCTCCGTAACCTCTGTATTGGCTCTGGTGAGCTCCAGCAGTTCAGAGCATTAATGCAGAATGTAATTAAAGAGCTCATTAGAGAACTGCTTGGCTCCCTCCCACTTTGAAGAGATCCAATAAGCGTTCTCTAGCACTAATAATTAAAAAGGGTTGTCTATTGGGCTTCATTAATACTGGGTAGAGGCCAATAATCTGTTGGGTGGAACATAATTAAATTATAGAGTCAGGAGATGCCAATCAAAATATGCCCAAGGTCAGTACATGCCCAGTTTATTGACCCATAAAAGGTTTAACCTCAAAAGTTTTCAACTCCTCAAGATATAGAGGGTTAGTAATCTTGGAGCCCCAACAAGTGGTAGGAATCCCCAGGACATTACGAGGCAATAAACACAGACAGTGATTTTAGCTAAACTGTAAGCTAGGAGGAATTTAACAGGGAAATTCAAATTCACACCATACACAAACTGGTCCTTTATCTACAATTCATAGTTTAATTAATAATCATGTGACCTAGGGTTTTAGTCAATAAACACAAACTTGTAGGTAGAGATGTAGAGATTTATTCAGTAAGCACTTGCAAAATGGATTTCAAGAGCTAGTATAAAATAGTGAAACTGTGATGGTGTACCTGTAAATTTAATATCAGTTTTGTTTTTGCCCACATTTAGCAATTTTGGTAATTAGTTGATAATTGAATCGGAGAATTGGACATTCTCATCCCTAATGCGCATGTAAAGCAGCAGACGTATAAGTCCGTTTGCTTTTTTTTTTCACTTTTTCAGTAAAACAAACAAAATTCATTGTTTTTAATCTCCCCTTCAAAATTAGTGAAATATTTTGAAAGTAGAATTAAATATATATTGCTTTTTCAACTATTGTCATTGATGAGCTACCAATCGCATGCAAACAATAATATGTTTCAAGGTAAGTACAATCCAGAATTACCTGTAGGTGTTGATAAACTAAATGTCAAGCAGGCCATCATCGCTGCCACTATGAGTAAATGCCCTTGAAAAATGCTCATTCTCCAATCTGTCCAGAAATCTCCATGAATGTTATGTATCCACTTGGTACGTGAAGTGGCACGGCCATAATTCTACTGTGGCTTGGGTTGTGAAAAGCCACTTTCAGCATGCATGTCTCAGCCAGACTACTACTTGGAAATCTGGTTCTTCACATACAGATTGAGCTGCTCTCCCAAGAGGAGTGGCCAGTTCATCACCACACATAACTAAACAATGACAAAACATTCGACTCATCGCACATGGAATCTAGAATGCAAAATTAGCATTTTGTTATGACAGATAAGAATGCTAGTAGAACAAGTCTGAAAGGTCTCAAGTATTTAACTGTTTGGCAAGTTTTTCTTTTTTACATTTTTCTGTATTTTGACGTTTAGCCAAGGATCCAGGTTGATACCGCTTGAAGGGGTGCACCCACACCCATATTCAGGGCCCTCATTAACAGCTTCAAAAGATGTTTATTTATTGCAGTAATGGCTAAGCCCTGTATAAAACGAAGTACTTTAATTTAGTGGGTTATGTATATTTATGTAGAGGAATATTATAGTGTCAGGAATACAAACATGTATTCCTGACACTATAATGCTATTTGACTGCATTATAGACCCCCCTCCCCGTTTCAAACCCTTAGTTTGATCAAAAGACATTTTTACTCACCTTTTTTTCCACGCCATGCAGGTCCCACTCAGGATGGCCACAACTTGCTCCGTGGCTGAGGTGATCAGTTTTGATGATCTCAGCCAACACAATGCTTTCCCATAGGAAAGCATTGGGAGGCTATTGTGTATGCGCAGCAAAATTCCACGGTGCGCCAATCATCATCTCCTGAATCAATACATCTCTGTAGGGGGCATTCGGTGTCTCCATATAGAGTGTAAAAACACTGAAACACTGAGTGCTGCACACTGTAGCTATAGACACCAGAGCCACTACATTAAGCTGTAGTTGTTCTGCTGACTATAGTGACCCTATCAAATAATATTAAAAATAGAAGGTTTGTGTATGGGGCTCATCATATTAAATTACAGACTAAAGGTTGAGCGGTCAATGGATCTTTCTAGGACCCTGAAATCAGTATTATATATTTTTAATAATATGATTCTTTTAAAAGTAGTGCAATGGTTATGGCTATGTTATAGTTAGGGCAATGGTTAGGGCCAGAATCTCTTTAACCCCTTAAGGACCAAACTTCTGGAATAAAAGGGAATCATGACATGTCACACATGTCATGTGTCCTTAAGGGGTTAAAGGAGTAATCTGTCTGAGCTAAGCTTGTGGTGCAGGGCTTTACTCTTTAACTGAGAAAGATCAGCTGACACTTTCATTCGATGGCATTTGTGGCTCATGCACTTAGTCACCCAATGGGTATTGCTAAATGAGGGGCCTGGTCAGGTGCTACGGCCCTTTAACAGTGTGTATCTGTGTATCTCAGTGTGTGTATATCTGTGTATGTGCCCATGTGTGTGTCTGTGTGTCAATATGTGTGTATCTGTGTATGTGTGTGTCTGTGTGTCAATATGTGTGTGTATCTGTGTATGTGTCAGTGTACGTATCTGTATGTGTGTTAGTGTGTATGTGTATCTGTGTAAGTACGTATGTGGTAGTGAATGCGTATATGTACACACATCCCAGCAATCAAATGCCAACACTACATGCAAGTACAACCTTGCAATCAAACACAAACATTACATACAAACACACCCCTACATTAAAACTCCAAAAGTATACACAAACAAACCCCTTCACTCAAACACCAATACTACACACAAATGTAAAATCGCATTTAAAAGCCAACATTATAAACAAACACACTCATGCATTAAAATGACAAAACTATATACAAACACCTTTTCATTCAAACACCAACACAACACACAAAAATACACCTGCATTTAAAAGCCAACACTTCATACAAATACACCCTTGCATTCAAACACAAACATTACATAGAAGTACTACACTGCATTCCACACTGATATATGCAAAACATGCTTACGTTCAAACGCACGAACACTGCTCACAAATACAACTCTTTAAGGATTACCCTTTGGCACACCATTGTGCGAGTGGTTTCGACAGATGAGGATCTCCCTTTATCTAATCTTGCACTGGAAGGGGGCCCACACAAATTCCTTGTCCTCTCTACATTAGTTCTGCCACAGCATCAGAATATACTTTAAGAATTTTGTGAGATATAAACTCTTTGAAAGCTGCTCCTATTAGCCTCTGCTGTCCTTAATATAGCATGTCTTCCTTTAGTGATATGCAGTGAGAGGACCTATGGAAGTAGAATCACACTGTCTTACCTGCCCCTCTCTCGCAACTTAGACAGGGACAGTTTTCTATAGCTCTTGTTGCAAACAAAACTTTTATACAGTGTATCAATAAAAAAAAAGACTTTCTGTCCCAAGCTTCCCCAAACTCTGGCCCTCTGGCCCTCACATGATTCTCAGCCTATCTTTTTCAGTCATAGAATCATGGGAGTTGTAGTTCGGCTCTCCAGATGTTGCTGGAGTTTGGGGAAGCCTGGGAGACCTGGTCGCTACTGCCCACTAGTTGGCGGTTTGGGATTTCAGGTGGGCGGTGGTGGGTTCTGCAGAAAACGCCCATAGGGCCTTGCTGGGCATGAAATTATCTCCCTCACCGGCCTACTGGCACTTAGTTCCAGCAGAGGGAAGGAAGGGCTGATACAGTGCTATGCTCACAGGAGGACAGGAGAGTCAGCCTGTAGCCGGAGGATTACTGTAAAGTAAACATGCCACCACGGGACAACCAGGGCTTGCAGCATTATGTCCTCCCTTCCTGGTAAAAGGTAAAAAGGCAGGGGGGACATTAAGATAGATCTCACCTACCTACACACAGAAAAGACCCTATGCACCCCTCACACAAACTAACCTACACCCCTCACACACACACACTGCCCCTTTACACACACACTCACACACACTTACCTACACTGCACCCATCATACTACACCCCTCACACATATACACACTTCCCTTTCTCACACATGCACTGCACCCCCCCACACACACTGAGCTCCCTCACATACAATGCACCCCTCACACACACTACACCCTTCTCACACACACACACACAGACACACTGCCCCCCCACACAGCTCCCTCACACACACACAATGCACATCAGACACACACTGCCCCCTCACACATACACTCCACCTCCGATACACACACACTGCCCCCCTCACACACGCAGCATCCTTTACACACACACACTGCCCCCCACAACTCATACACACACTGACCCCCTACACACACAGCACCCTTCACACACACAGAAAAAAGTAGAATAGAAAATACTAAAAAAGTAGATGCAGTTAAGTACACATCATATTTCAGTGACAGCAAAGAATCAAAAGTCAATAAACAAATTCCTAACAATTTAAAAGGACACTATGGTGTTAGAAATACAAAGTCGCTCTGGTTATCTAGAGCCTCCCCCGGGTCTTCCGTAAGTGAAATGCGGCTGGATTATGCAAGTTTTGCAGGCTGGCTGCCTGTAATTCAGGTTTAATTAGTGAGTGGTTTATGGAGCTCACTCAATGTGCAGTCAGCCTCCATGATGCCCAGGCCCTGCCCCCGCTTTTATCTCTTATTACTTTTTTCATAATTGATATTTTCTTCTATTTTTGGATTTTACTTCAGTGTTATTTGTTCACTTTATTCTAGTCTCAGGTATCAGGATAATAAACTAAACTCAGAATTTTTGCGGATTAAATCCAAAAGAAAAAACTGAAGTAAAAAAAGCTAATCTGACAAAATTGTCTCTCAACTCTATTTTTACCTCTTCTGCTTTACATTTCTTAAATAGTTGGTTTTAGTTTCCAACTTTAAAGGAATGCAAAATGCATCCAGCTGCTGTTTGTTTTTTAATTTCTTTTTTGAGAATATTTTTGCTCGCTTTATTTTTTAAATAAATTTATTAGTGAAATTATTTTTTAATTGGCAATGCATCAGCTTTGTTGCCTCTTTTGGATGTTCTTCTTGTTCCGTTGTTTGTTGATTCATTTCTGATCTCTGCATTATTTCGACTTCTGCTGTCATGGGAAGCTAAGATCAAGAACAGACAAGTGATCGGTAAGTGCCAAAGCTCTTGTGATCTCTAGTGATTTAAATGTTTAAATATAAGTGTATTCTCACAGCTAAACACTACAATGAAAGAATTACTGTTTTCAAATGTTTTCAGGACAGTAATTGTAATAGGTCACAAATGCACCACACTATATATATATATATATATATATACATATATATATATATATATATATTTGTGCTCGGAATTTAAATACGTGATGGATAGTAACTGTGAGCAAAGTTGGTTGTGGTGTGCCGAAACCAACGTACGAGTGGGCCTGTAAATAAAAGAGGGCCCACCAAGGATAATGTAGTTAAAACAGGGTGTAGGTGGGTGGGGACAATCAGCTGAGCGGCAGCGGTGAGTAGGGGCTGGGAGCTTAAGTAGGGGACTTACTCCTCCCACAAATTCAGGCCTAATGGCCTTTCTACTTGTGCTCGGAATTTAAATACGTGATGGATAGTAACTGTGAGCAAAGTTGGTTGTGGTGTGCCGAAACCAACGTACGAGTGGGCCTGTAAATAAAAGAGGGCAAAAAGATAAATTCGAGAAAATACACACTTTATTGCATTTTACAAGACCAAGTTTCTGAAAGCTTGGCGAAGCTCTTTCTCTGGTTGCGGAATATATGCGTTATATATGGAGGATTTCCATCGCCCGAGCCTTTTGATGATGTGGACCGGTGCGTTTGTGCTTGAGGCTGCTGAGGCGGCTCCTATGCGGAAGGAGTGCCCGGAGAATGCAGCCGGGTTGTGTCCGAGCTTAGATAACAGAGTTCTGACATGAGACATCAATTTTGCCGTGGTAAGCGGGTGCCCTTGTAATGTTAAGAGCGGAGAGTCTGGCAGGTGAGTGTGAAGAGTTGACCGTAGTTGGTCGAGAACTTTCACCGGACACCAGGCATTATCAGTAGGGAAGAGAGGAATTATTGTAGGATGTATTGATCGGTTGGTTTTAGTGGTAGGGATAGAAAGGAGGTAGTGATCCTCTACCTTGGTGAGGTGTGAAGTTTTAAGGCATCGTGCGATATCTCCTTGACAAATCACTGTGAATTCTCTAGGTCTGAGAAAACCGTAGAAAGCGAGATATATGGCAGATTTTATCACCGTATTGGTGTGGCTATCAAATGGGGCCGTGTCAAGGAGATTGCTAAGTGACCTGAAGATAGGCCCGTCTATGGGTAATCTAGTGCTTGCGAGTGGTGGTGAAACCTTTGATATACCTTTCAATACCTTTTTTATGGGGTATGAAGACAAAAAGGGGGTGCTGTTAGGAAAATTGGTGAGGCTGTGGTGCTGAACCCCGGTGAGGTAAAGTTTAATGGTGTTGTGTGACAGATTAAGGTGTAGGTGGCAGAAAGAGGCAAAAGACACCATGGTTTGGATAGAAAAGTCACCTTGTAGCCCGAATTCTGCAGTGAATTTGTTAAATATGTTAAGTGCCCTATTGTAAGTGATAGCAGTGTTGGGTGATAATGCTTGGTGAGTGAGTGATCTAGCGTGAAGCAAGAGTGTGCTTAATCCAATATTAGTTCGTGAAACCGTGGTGTCCTGGATGGCTGTTGGTGAGCTGCTGGGAGTGCCTGAGAAAATGCCTGGAATCGAGAACGAGAAAGAGCGTCAGCGGCGGTGTTGTGAATACCCGGGATGTGAGAACATACTAAGTGAAACTGATTGGATGCTGCCAGCCAGGTCAACTTGCGAATCAGCCGCATGATGGTCAGGGATGATGAGCGCCCTTTGTTAATGATATCGCAAGCTGCCGAGTTATCTGAGTAGCATTTTACTGCCTTGCCGGACCAGAGATGACCCCAGGTGTGTGCGGCCGCCACAATGGGGTAAATTTCAAATAGGGTTGAGGTCTCCCTGAATCCTGGCAAGGCATCCGTCTCAGTGGGCCAGTGGCCCCTAAACCAGTGGTTCCCGAAAATGGCTGCGAAACCGGTGTTGGCTGCTGCGTCTGTGTGGATGATGGGTGAAGAGGTGGAGAGAGGGGGGATAAACATGGAGATACCATTCCAGTCTTTCAAAAACTTCCCCCACATAGCTAAGTCAGCCTTGGCGTGGGGGTCCAAAGAAACTGTGCCGGAGTCGGGACTCCATGGAGCAGGCAAAGAAGTCTGGAAATAAAAGACCTTCCCTGCGGAATGATGCGCATGGCGAAGTTCAGAGATCCAAGAAGGGACTGAAGTTCTCTCCTGGTGCAAACGTCATTCCGCAGGAACGTGTCTATCTCCCCTCTCAATCGTGAAAGTTTGTCGTGTGGAAGGCTAGCTCTGAGTTTGACAGAATCGAGCTCTATGCCTAAAAAGGTCAACTTTGTTGTGGGTCCTATAGTTTTGGCTGGGGACAAAGGGACTCCAAGTGTGGAAAAAAGTGCGGTAGTACTATTGATTGCTGTGGGTGTTGATGACCCTGGCTCTATCAGTAGAAAGTCATCTAGATAGTGAATAACGGAGTGACACCTGATGACATTCAGAAGCAGCCAGCATAGTGACTCAGCGAAAATGTCGAAAAGTTTGGGGCTGCTTCGGGAACCAAAAGTGAGTCGTGTTGAGAAGTAATAATACCCTCGCCATTTAACACCGTGTAAGTGCCAGAGTGAGGGTGTATGGGCAGTAATTTAAAGGCGTTAGTGATGTCTGTTTTGCTGAGCCAGGGTCGATTACCAGATGTCATGATAGACTGTATAGCGTCGTCGATGGTGACGTACTGCAGAGAGAATTCGTCTGCTGGAATGAGTGCGTTTATGCTTGGAACAAAAGAGGAGTGCGGTGCCGATAAATCGATAATGAGACGTTTTTATTAGAATATTTGTGAATAGCAATACCAATAGGGTTAGTGCGCCAGGAGGAAAACGGTGAAGAGGTGAAAGGACCGATCATGAAACCGTTTGTGGTTTCTGCGGAAATGAGAGTGTCTACAGCGACTGGGTCTAAACATGCAGACTGGAGATTAGGACATTCTAGTGTACCTGGTGGAATGGCTATTATGCCTGTGTGAAACCCTTGTGAGAAACCTGTGGTGAGAAAATCCACTAAGTGCCCGCTGGGGTGAGACCTTAGATAAAAAACCAGGTTGTCGATATTAACGTCGGTTAGTCATTTGTTTGGTGACAACCTGGCTGGACACATGGTCTTGGTATGTGCCCTGAAACATATGGAGCAGATGTGCAATAATCTACAGGCGCTGAAACTGCAGGAGCCTGCGTTGAAATTATTGCACACCTGTGCTTTACCTAAAAAGGAGATGGGCCTACCCAGCTTATCCCGGAGACCACCCGCTGGCTTGTTGTGAGGGGTGAAAGAGGAATGAGGTGTGAACGTGGGGTGAGGGGTGAGAGTGGAGGTGGTGGGATCTGGTTCGACGGGACATAAGTCCGCCATGTGGGATGTAGAATTACAGATGGCACAAGCCGGGGGCCTGAGTCCAGCGAAGTGGCGACAGAAAAGTTCAGTGTCCATCTGACCCCAGTTCATTCTAATGTTGAACTGCTTGAGATGGGTCGCCGCCTTCGCTGAGACTGACTTGTGGTAGTCATAGAAGGAAGAGCCCCCGTACTTGATGCCTAGATCCACTACCTTGTCTAGCTCTTCTCTCTTATGGGGATACACCGTGCAAATGACGTCGCGGTATATCCCGAAAGCTATCACAAACTGTGGGATAGACAATTTTTTATTAAGCCTGGGATCCCTCGTTTTAAGCACAACAGAGATGTCACCATAATTGTATGCCTTGTTCTAGAGTACATCCTGAGAGGCTATGAGTAAAGACACCAGACACACATCCTTCCCGTCAAGGATATCTTTCCTGATAGAATCTGGGACGGAGTGTGCTGGTGACTCGAAAGGTGTGATGGCTGTGCCAGGTGCTGGAGGGGGGAGTATAGCGGGACATGAAGGTATGGCAGGTACAGCCGTGGTAGAGACTGGGACTACGGTGTTAGTACCTGAGGAGGAGATGGCGCTCTCCACCTTAGACAGCCTGCTATTGAGGGCCTGTAGATTGGCCAAGATATCTGCCAGGGTATCCTGGGTGGCCGTGCTGTTACTTGGTGGTTGTCCTTGAGAGCTAGTTCCCGGCCGAGGCTCGGGGACTTGGTGGGGAAGCAGCCTGTAAAGTTCTGCCTTTCTAGCTGTGGCCGGAAAGGGGATTCCCCTGAGCCTAAGCTCGGCTGTGATTTTGGGAATAGTCCATGCTCTCAAGGACGTGGGGGTTGAAAGAGTGAGTGATTCGCCTGAGACACGGGTCTGATTGGCGTGAATGGTGCTTCTTCTGTCAGTTCTTCGGTTGGAATTGGTTCTTGGGACATTCTAAAAAGGAATGATTATGTGAAAGATATATTAGAAGGGGAGTGAGGTAAGAAGGGGGGGGGGTATGGGGAGTGTTGTGTCTTGAAGAACTGGACTTTAATGCTAGATGTCGAGGCGAAAAACTTAATTATTGAATGACTGGATAGGTGAGGCCCTGCTAATGCCAAGTGGCGATGAGAGGCTCTACCTATGATTTGGCTTATGACGTAGGTGCCACAGACGTGGTGGCGGGATGTTGGCCTCTCGGTGGCGATAAGAGAAATCAAAACGTGTGGCCGTGACAGGTGAGGCCCTAACTAGAGCCCTGTAGTAAGGCATGCGAGGCTTATAACTATGATTTGGGCGTGGGGCCGTACCTCCGTGTTGAGGTGGGGTGGGGGTGGTAGGCCTCGCGGGGTCAGATTTCCTGATAGGGTGGGCTAAGGCATTAGTCTGTGCCGTATAGCCAGTTCGATTGTATGCTTAAGGGTAAAGTTAGAGGACTGGAGTGGTGTGCGGATACTAACCTTGACTGGTCGCGAATGGTATCTGGAGCCTCCTGATAAGTGTAGAGAGTCTTGTCTTAATGTTGTCTTTGAGGAAGAATCCTGGGGGTTTAAGACAGATGTTGATGTGTTTATACGTATCGTGATGTCGTATGAATAGTATTGGGAGAAGGTTTGTTAGGGGCACCACGTGAGATCCTGCATTGAGGGATCTGGGAGGTTGAGGTGTAGGAATGGGATGATTTTGGATATGAGTGAGAAGGCAGAATGAGGCCTTGGGGTAGCGAATGGACGTACTTGAGTAAGGACGTAAGTACCTGAAGGTATGGCTGAGTACCGGGTCAGGTTTTTGGTGTCTTCTGAGCCTGATGGCCGTATGACCGAAAGTCTGTGTAGACAAGTAGTAAAGAGATAACGTATCCTGGGCGTAAGTCTGAGGGAAGGTAGTAATGGAGTTGAGACCGCGTGAGGTCTAGTATTGAAAAGAGAGTGAACTATACCTTTGTTTAAAGTACAGAGATTGTTTAATCGTGGCAGGTTAACTGCGTAGAAACGGTGGAAGCTTAGATTAGTACAGGATCTAAGGGTTTAACCAAGACAAATTTCCTATTTAGCAATAGATGTGAAGATAATTGACAAAACCTGATAAATCAAGGTGATAATAAACCATACCTGTTCCTGTAATAAAAGGACCTTGAAATAACAACTTTAATGCAGAAAAGCAAGAGACCGATGCAATCTGTAAAAGCCAAAAATGTGACAGCGTGATTTATGTGCAAGGAATAGTACGGATTATGTGTAGAGGGTATAACTTGTAAATAGTGTTTAAATGACTTATCTGAGTGTTATTTGGAAAGAATGGTATAGCTTGAATTTAGATACGTATGAAGTTAAGAACCGTGGTGAACATTATGTTTATTACAGAAAAATACTTTAATGGTTTAACAAGGTAGGAAAACACAGGGCTGGTAGTTAACCATATAATGTAACCGCAAACTGATATGAAGGAATAAATAATAGTAGGACTGTGATTAGAACTTATGCATGCTTAGTTTAAAAGAATAGAAATAACCGAATGTAAATTGGTAAGATGGTGTTTGTGAATTTAACCATACGAATAGGTTAGTGCTGAAATAACCGAACGGAAAAAGTGAATACAGATAATAATGAGCATAAACATGAAATATTCATTCGGTTGTTTCCGTACGAAAATGCATTAAATGATAGCGAAATGAGCCGAACGTTCGTGCGTTTTTTGGCGCGAATGGAGATATTAACGAACAGCGTGTATTCGTGAAAATGCGAAAAGGAGGGAGCCTACCCCTACGTTTTTAGGCCCGAACGGCGGGGAAAAAGCGAACGCTAATTCCCCCGCCTTGCTTACGTGAACGCGCCGGGCTCGTGACCGGAAGTCGGGTACCTCGA
>OW240913.1:55066501-55164618 GCA_933207985.1 Pelobates cultripes | reverse complement strand
AGTGTTAGAGTGTGTGTGTGTGTGTGTGTGAGTGTAAGAGTGTGTGTGTGTGTGTGTGTGTTAGAGTGTGTGTGAGTGTGTGTGTGTGTGTGAATGTTAGAGTGTGTGAGTGTGAGTGTGTGTGTGTGTGTGTTAGAGCGTGTGTGTGTGAGTGTGTGTGAGTGTTAGAGTGTGTGTGTGAGTGTTAGTGTGTGTTAGATTAAGTGTGAGTGTTAGAGTGAGTGTTAGAGTGTGTGTGTCTGCTAGTGAGTGTTAGTGTGAGTGTTACTGTGTGTCTTACTGAGTGTGTATGTGTGTGTTAGTGAGTCTGTTTGATGTCTGTTAGTGAGTGTGTGTTTGTCAATGAGAGTGTATGTTTTGTAAGTGAGTGTGTATGTATGTCTGTCGCTGAGTGTGTTTCTGTCAGTAAATGTGTGTGTCTGTTAGCTAGTGTGTATGCGTCTGTGAGAGTGTGTGTGTCTTCAGCACTTACCTTTCTCCAGCGCCGGACTCCCTTGGCGCTGGGGAACCCTCAGCCTCTCAGCTCCGAATGCGACCGCGCACGCATTCAAACCGCCCATGGGAAAGCATTACTCAATGCTTTCCTATGGACGTTCAGTGTGCTCCTGTAGCGGTTGTCAGTGAGACAGCCACTAGAGGCTGGATTAACCCTCAGTGAAACATAGCAGTTTCTCTGAAACTGCTATGTTTTCAGCTGCAGGGTTAAAACTAGAGGGACCTGACACCCAGACAACTTCATTGAGCTGATGTGATCTGGGTGTCTGTAGTGGTCCTTTAAGTGTGTGTGCATCTGCATGCACTGGCGTACATACCGCGGTCGCAGGGGTCGCAGCCCTGTAACCCCTGCGACCAGGTGCCCACCGCCATGTGTTGCGGCCCAGCCCGCGCGCACGGTGGGGGCCCACGGATCAATTTTTGCACCGGGGCCCCATGGGTCATGTGTACGCCACTGGTCCAGAGCATGGAGGCGCTACCAGGAGACAGGCCAGTACATCAGGAGACGTGCAGGAGGCTGTAGGAGCGCAACAACCCAGCAGCAGGACCGCTTCCTCCGCCTTTGTGCAAGGAGGAACAGGAGGAGCACTGCCAGAGCCCTGCAAAATTACCTCCAGCAGGTCACAGATGTGCATGTGTCTGCTCAAACGGTCAGAAACAGACTCCATGAGGGTGGTATGAGGGCCCGACGTCCACAGGTGGGGGTTGTGCTTACAGCCCAACACCATGCAGGACGTTTGGCATTTGCCGGAGAACTCCAAGATTGGCAAATTCCCCACTGGCGCCCTATGTTCTTCACAGATGAAAGCAGGTTCACACTGAGCACATGTGACAGACGTGACAGAGTCTAGAGACACCGTGGAGACAGTTCTGCTGCCTGCAACATCCTCCAGCATGACCGGTTTGGCAGTGGGTCAGTAATGGTGTGCGGTGGCATTTCTTTGGGGGGCCGCACAGCCCTCCATGTGCTCGCCAGAGGTAGCCTGACTGCCATTAGGTACCGAGATGAGATCCTCATACACCTTGTAAGACCAAATGCTGGTGCGGTTGGCCCTGGGTTCCTCCTAATGCAAGACAATGCTAGACCTCATGTGGCTGGAGTGTATCAGCAATTCCTGCAAGACTAAGGCATTGATGCTATGGACTGGCCCGCCCATTTCCCAGACCTGATTCCAACTGAGCACATCTGGGACATTATGTCTCGTTCCATCCACCAATGTCATGTTGCACCACAGACTGTCCAGAAGTTGGCAGATGCTTTAGTCCAGGTCTGGGAGGAGATCCCTCAGGAGACCAACCACCACCTCATCAGGAGCATGCACAGGCGTTGTAGGGAGGTCATACAGGCACGTGGAGGCCACACACACTACTGAGCCACATTTTGACTTGTTTTAAGGACATTACATCAAAGTTGGATCAGCCTGTAGTGTGTTTTTCCACTTTAATTTTGAGTGTGACTCCAAATCCAGACCTCCATGGGTTGAAAAATTTGATTTCCATTTTTTTATTTTTGTGTGATTTTGTTGTCAGCACATGTATGTACGTAGTGGGGAATTGCGATGCAGCCTATAACAAAACTAACCCCATTCAACCCCCCAATAATGACAGACCACTTAGTATGGATGAACAGGCCACAGCATTTATTATCACAA
The DNA here is from genome assembly GCA_933207985.1 of Pelobates cultripes. Taxonomy (NCBI): domain Eukaryota; kingdom Metazoa; phylum Chordata; class Amphibia; order Anura; family Pelobatidae; genus Pelobates; species Pelobates cultripes. Next base: position 55,162,471 of record OW240913.1, on the reverse strand, counting down.
ACTAAATTACTGCATAACACATCCATAACTTTATTTATTAAATCTCTTCTTTTTCTGTAACCAAAACGTTAGACATAAATAAGCATAAATTAACATATATACATATATAACTCCACACATAGTGTTATACAGTGACCCAACCGTCCTTGCCAATAAACATACAGTGGTTCCTAATCACCACTTCCTCTCACCTCCCCCCTCGTCATAAAATCATATCTTTCCAATGCCCGCCATCAGCCGACCTTATCCACGCTCGATGGGCACGACACCTCAGGCAACCTAATGTTAACCTTTTGAAGCAGGGGAGGTTGAGACCTTAAAAACTTGTTCATCTCATTCCATATACTTAAACGTAACCCCTCAAACTCAATTGGCAAGGACATACCCCCGGCTAGCTGTGACTAAATATACCAATAGGGTGGGCGGGAGGGAAGCTGTTTGCTGGCCCGAATCCCAAGTGGCACTGAGGTAAGACCTCCCCCACACTAGCTTACACAGAACATAATCCCACCCACACACTCTTTCCCATCCAATCCCATGCATCTATCCCCACACTCCTACATGTGCCCTTGTCCGCTTAGCTGCGCTATCTCCCCAGGGCCTTGTATGTACGTAGTGGGGAATTGCGATGCAGCCTATAACAAAACTAACCCCATTCAACCCCCCAATAATGACAGACCACTTAGTATGGATGAACAGGCCACAGCATTTATTATCACAAACTAAATTACTGCATAACACATCCATAACTTTATTTATTAAATCTCTTCTTTTTCTGTAACCAAAACGTTAGACATAAATAAGCATAAATTAACATATATACATATATAACTCCACACATAGTGTTATACAGTGACCCAACCGTCCTTGCCAATAAACATACAGTGGTTCCTAATCACCACTTCCTCTCACCTCCCCCCTCGTCATAAAATCATATCTTTCCAATGCCCGCCATCAGCCGACCTTATCCACGCTCGATGGGCACGACACCTCAGGCAACCTAATGTTAACCTTTTGAAGCAGGGGAGGTTGAGACCTTAAAAACTTGTTCATCTCATTCCATATACTTAAACGTAACCCCTCAAACTCAATTGGCAAGGACATACCCCCGCCACAACCACGCTGTTTTACACCTAAAATCAGCGGGGGACCCCACCACAACCAGCCATGGCCTGTTCCACCACTGCTAGCAGTGCCAGATCAACATAGAATAAGTACTGCACCAGGAAATTAAATGACCATTCGTGATCAATCCAATAACACAACATAGCGCACAATATATACATACATATATACACATACATATACATAATGTTAGACTCCTTATGTAGCGTAAAACTCACAGGATTTAAAGCCGTCCCAGGCTCTATATAATGTGCAGGAGGGTGCCTAACAAGGCTAAACGATATCCTTGAGGAGAGCAGCACAGGATACAAAGTGCAGACTCCAAAATTTATTGCACAAATAAACAATTAAAACAGGGACAATATGCAGTGAATAAATAGTAAAATATACTAGGCACAAAGCCTAAATAAAACACCGCAGAGGAAACAAGAAAAATACCAGATACAATCCTTTGATATAGCAGCAATCGCGTTTCATCTCCAGCCGGAGTCGTCCTCAGTGCACCATCAACATAGGCCTCATCCGACCTCCAGCAAGCGCACCCATCCCCTCGAGATAACTAGGCCACATCCGGCCACACCCAAGGTGAACTGGAATTCCCCCAAGCCAAAACAAGAAACCCACCTCGACCGATTCCCGACTGCAGCGCACCAGGGCACTCACATTGCTGAGCGCACTGCCAACAGGAACAGGTGATAGCCTCAGCCCGGCCCCCTGAGAACCTCTGGTAAGAAACAGAATGTGTAACATGTCCAGATTCCAAAGCACCCTCAGATTGAAGAGCACCCCATACAACACCGAACCCATATCAATCCACCCAGAGATGACAAAAACCCCCTGGTACGTCCAAGAGGCGGGACAGCCGACCCCGTACGAGGAGGACCACACCCCCACCATGTAACTGGTGCCAGACCACTGAACCTCCCTTTCTGGGGGGGAGGGGGGCCGTAACAGCGGTGAAAAATCCATTCGGAGACCTGCAGGGTGAACCTGAAGGAACCACCACCCTGACTCCCAAAATTCAAGCCCCTGAACCATTGGCGCAGGCACGCCAAGCCTGGCGGCGACCGTAGCCATCCCAAACCAGAATAAATGCCCCTCGAACACCCCACCAACTTTCAGGCAATTGATGGAAACCTGCAGTGCCTCCGATCAGAACGGAATTTGTCAGGCCATCCTGGGAACCCGTTACACCGTGTTAGGAGCCCAACCATTACCCCGTGCATTCCATCTACCTTAGGAGAAAGCGGAAAAGCCAGGGCACGTCGACCCCTAAACATCCAAGAATCGCACAGATTCCATCGACGCATCAGCCACACCGCAACTGACTTACCCGTCCCAACGACAACAGCAGTCGAGCGGCGAAACCTGAAATAAGTCCGTCCACCAAAACACCCCACCACTTGCTGACAACTGTAACCTGAACAGGAAGCCGAGCCCTGCCAATCACAGAAATCACCCCTAGCGCCCTCAACAGACGGTACCAAACATATAGATGAGCAGTCCACTCCCGGAACCTACAAGGAAACGTCCCCAACCGTCCCGATCACTCCCACCATACTGGAGTGGGCCCCACGCCGCCTCATAGGGCGACCCACGGACCAGCTTCATCAGACCGTTGGACCAGGCGACCACCTCCACTGCCCTAACATCGACCCCGTGACACCTCTGACCGAAGTATGCCCAATAATGACCAAGACAGAGCGTCGGCCACCACATCGGGAATACCCGGACACAAAAACCTAAGACCAGCCGCCCTAGATTCAAACAGCGCCAAGCCAGGCGCTGCAACCAGAGTAGCCCTGGGGTAAAGTGTACTGTTACATGACAAGACAGCCCGCACTGCCCCACGATGGTCCCAAAGGAAAACCCCACCTACCTGTTCTAGAGCCGGGCACCCCATGCCTACCATGCCACCAGAAAGGGGAAGCTCCAAGAACCCCAAAGTCCGCCAGAAAACCGATCCTTGCCAGTGTAATGGGCAAGAGTCAGCACACCATTGAGAGCCCAAAGTGGCCCAAAACCCCCCAAAACCTACGGATATAGCCTGGGCCACGGAACTCCGAAACTCATAAATCTACCACAGGAAAAACACTGTAGCAGCAGAGTGCGGACATGCTGCACCGACGGCCCTACGCATAAATGACATCGGGAGCAACCTACATGAAGGCACAGAACCACCCAATCCTGACCGTCGGGAACACAACCTGGAAACAATAAACCCGACGGGCATACCGGCAGCAGCCGTAAAACTGATTCCACAGCCACCTTTGTCAGCAAGGCCCTGCAACCCCACCCACGCAGCCCGCTGCGCCGAGCCATCATCCCAAACCTAGCCCCTGGAAGGAAACGACAACTGAGCAAATAAGTAATCTGGAGATACTAACCCTGCTCCTCCTCCTTGGGCACCACAGCGAACTCCAGGGGTACCCTAAACGACTGGGAAGTAAACTTATAAGCGTGCTTGGTAAACTGGACCCACATCACCTGATGGAGCTCCCACATAAACTGAGGGTCCCCATCCCGACCGATTGCAGAGAGGAAGGAAAAACACGCTATGCTGAGGGGCTAGGTGAGCCCCAAAGAAAACCAGCGGCAAAACCCATCCGGCCCCAGGCCAAGAAGGGTCGCACTGCCAACCGTTGATGAAAGTGCAAAACGTACCTCCACCAACCCAGCTTATCACAGGGACGATACGTGTCCCGAGAGTGTCCTGACCGCTGAACCACGCAGCGCCGACTCGGGGAGCCCTGTCCGATATGTGCCCTGGATATGTGCTCCCCACGACCATCCCTGAGCCCCTAATGTCCCCCTTAGTCAAGGGACCCCCGTGGCAGGAGGGAACAGCTTTCGATACAAAACCCCATTCTCCATCCGCTCCCTAGCGTTACGCGCAAGCCAAGCGGGCCACATGAGCTCAGCAGCCCAGAGTCACGTGAACCTGGGAGGCATCGCCGGCGCTATCAGCTGCGCCAGACGCTGCGGGAAAGCATACCTAAATGTATAATACATACAGAAAAAGGAAAGGGGGTACCCAAATTTTATTTTATTGTGGATTCCCCATATATATATATACAGACAGTGTATTTTTTTTTTTTTTTTTTTTTTTTTTTTTTTTTTTTTTTTTTTTTTTTTTTTTTTTTTTTTTTTTTTTTTTTTTAAATTGAATTCTACCCCTGCACTTGACGTAGGATTCTTTATTTTTTTATTTTTTTTATTAGTCCAATAGGTAATTTACCTTGTATTTCTGTCCTGTAATTTTTTTCCCTGTCTGCATCAATTTTTTTTTTTTTTTAGGAAGAAAGGAAGAAAGAACGTACACACGCGAAGCGCTAAAAGTAGGGAAATGTACTCACCGGACGCAGCCTGGCGATCCAAGCCCAGCACTGCGCTCACAGAAGGCTGAGGCAAAGAAACAGCAGTTCCAGCATCCACAGAGGACATCAGCTGTGATCCAGGCGCCACCTGCTGGACGGGTCCATGAACTGCAGCAGCATGCTGAGAAGGAAGCAGCCGAGAAGATGAACCCACGCCCCGGAGGAGATGGCCGAGGTAAGTGACCTGGGGGGAGGAGTGAGGAGGTAGAGGGGGTGGCAGAGCAGCAAGCCAGAGGGCAAGGTAGAGAGGAGGGAGAACAGAGGGGATAGTAGGGAGGGATGTTTTTTTTTTTTTTATATGGAGGGGGATAGAGCAGGAGAGGGGGAGAGGGGGTGCAGGCCCACCAGAGAGTGGGGGGGGGGACCAGGGGGGGGGACCAGGGGGCCCAGCTTTCCTTACCTTAGAAAAAGCCAGCCAGCCATCCAAATAGGGAGGGAGGGAGACAGAGCCCTGGGAGCCTTCCTCACTGGCAGAGGAGGCTCCCGACGGGCAAGGGGACCCCCCCAGCGGCCCCGCGAGGGCCCACTCACCTCCCCGCCGGCTGCGGGGGAGCTGCATAGTTGCCGGGCGGCCACCCGCCGCCCGGATTGCGGATCCGCCGCCCACCGCCCCCGGCCCGCAATCCAGCACTGGCGGCCGGGGCGGATGGTGTGGAGGGGGGGGGGAGAGGAGTAGGCCGCGCGGCAGCCGCACCAGGAGGCCGCACGGCAGTTGCAGGCCGCATCCCCGGCCTGGAGGTAGTGGGCGGCCCAGTAAGTAGCAGGCTGGGCGGCCATGGGGGTAGAAGGCCGCGCGGCAGTGGCAGGCCTCGTGTCTGAAGGCCGTGCCACCCGCGCGGCCCCAGTAGGCCTCAGATCCCGGCCCCCCAGTAGTAGGCCGCGTGCCTGCAACCCGGGGAGTAGGATCCAGGGACAGCCTGGCAGGCGGGTGGGAATGCCTGCCAGTGCTGGTGCGGCCCCCAGGGGCAGGGACCGCATGGGAGGCAGCAGGGGAGACCGCAGGGGGTGCCCTAGGGGGAGGCAGGCCACGGGGGGTGCCCCAGGGGCAGGGGCCGCATGGGAGGCAGCAGGGGAGACCGCAGGGGGTGCTCCAGGGGGAGGGTAGGCCACGGGGGGTGCCCACACCGGTAGCCATACCTCCAGTAATGTTTGTAAATTGCCTCCCTTAGGTGCCGGCCACCATCCAGCGCTGCAGCAGCCCTGAGGGACGCCAGGATCGCCTCAACCTCCATCCCTCAAGCTGTGTCAATCTGCAGGCCCAGGCAAACAGGAGCTGGAGGACAGGAAGCTGTTTGCTGGCCCGAATCCCAAGTGGCACTGAGGTAAGACCTCCCCCACACTAGCTTACACAGAACATAATCCCACCCACACACTCTTTCCCATCCAATCCCATGCATCTATCCCCACACTCCTACATGTGCCCTTGTCCGCTTAGCTGCGCTATCTCCCCAGGGCCTTTCAACTATGTAAAGAACAAAGTATTTCAGAAGAATATTTAATTCATTCAGATCTAGGATATGTTATTTTTTGTGTTCCCTTTATTTTTTTGAGCATTTTTTTTTAGCAGTGTGTATATATGTATTAAGGCAATTTGCCTGCATTTGTGGGAGGTGCTGGTTTTCTACCCCTAGCCTACTTAAGGCACTCCCCTTGCCTGGCTCCTTACCGTTCGAGGTCAGCGTTGAATGAGGATCCACTTCCGGGTTCTCCCAGGCGCCATCTTGGTTTCAGTATCCAGGAGGTTTCACCACGTTAAGCTGTGTCCAGGAATCCTGTTCAGGCCTTTCCGCCCGTCCAGCTTCTTCTGACTCCGTTCTCCGTTGTAGATCGCGTCCCAGGGACTCCTAAACCGTAAGTCAGACCTTCCTGTCACGCCAGGACTGGTTCCCACGGCGTACGGTACAGCACGGGTCCTCGCTTTACGGCTTTTCCCTGGTTATGACACGAATGTTTCAAGCCATTCGCGGGCTTTTCATTCGTACGGTCATTCGGCTGAACATGTTTTAAATCGTTCAATAGTCATTTCGCATATCCTATTCATGTTATTTAAACGAATGTTCATTCGGTTGTTTTGCCGTTCGGCAAATTTTACATACGCTCATACACGCTTTGGTTCGCATAAATCATACGGTTAAACTATTCTAACTTCTGTGTTCCCCTCAGATTTGCTTTCGGCTGTTCTGTGTGTTCACGTATAATTCTTTCATGAATTATATTCACCATTTCATGTGTATATAACATTCGGTTAAAGTATTGCTTGCTTAAATAGATTATTGTTGATTACTTTTAACAAATTGTCAGTATTGTATTACGTCCACAAATCAAGTCCACTTCTCTGTGTATACCATTTGACTCCCACGCTTTCAGGGGTCTGCATTACTTATCCATTTATACGAATGGACTCAGCCTATGTTACAAGCCTCATTTCTGGGTTATTAATACAACATATACAAGGATAGGTTCATTTAAGCAATAATTCTCGGGTTGATACGTCTTTGCTATACATACATATCATATAGATATACATCACTTTACATCATGTTAAATCATTTTGGGGTATCCCTGCCTTTGGTCTTTCTGCTACATATCATACATAACGCTGTGTTAATTAGGCCATGACCTCATACATGTCCCTTTCTATAAAACCAGTTACATTTCGGTACAGATCATTGAACTCCCACGCCAGGAGTTTTATAACTATCCATTTCATTTCAATTTACTCAGTCTACATTACAGGCCTCATTTCTCTGTCATGACGATGACACATAAGGCTTAAATCCTTTTGCATGCATACTCGGGTTGAATCACACGTACTGATCCAACCAATCATACGTCCCCTACACAGTCATATACATATGTATATAACCTACGTTTCATGTTTTCCTTTACACACCATTATCACGTAACACATAGATTGTTTGTACATAGGCCACGGCCTCCCTCAGATGTCTTATTCAAGCATGCAAACATTTCTGAGCCACTCATAGCTATTCCCATGGTATCAACATAATTTTATACATTGCTGCTACAGACTATAAGTCTGGTTCTTTTTACACCCCACACTCATCGTACTACTCTCTTTTACCCATTTTAGGCTGTCGAGCTTATATAATTTCTCCACACGGTTTATTCCTGTGATTTATCATACTACCAGGTACGTACACCTGCTCATATGGTATTCTACCATACATTTCATTTCATCCCCCTAGTTTAGAGTACTGGCAATAGGGTCACAGGATTCCCAATAGGTATTTACCCCATCTTGGCTGTCGCCATTAGTTAGTGGTCCCGCGAGGCCAACACCCCGCCTCAAACGTTTCGGAGGCAAACACCCATCGGGCCACACGTTAGCTAGCCGCCTCGCATGTTGCAAAGAGAGGGCCTCACCTGTCACTCCCTTCCCCTGTTTTCTGTCGTACAGTCACCGAGAGGCCTAAAACTCCTGCCACTACGTCAAGTGGCCTCAATAACCCCTCGCGCCAACGCATAGATAGAGCCTCTCAAGCCGCTTGGCAATTAGTAGGGCCTCACCTGTCACCAAACAAGCATAATACTTTCGCCATCCGGCCTAGCTAGCCTGCCAGTACAATTTGGTGGTTCTATATACTAATTATTGTTTTATTTATAGTATGTCTCAGGAAGGGGTAGAGGATTTCTCCCTGCCTAGCACCCCGGCTAGAGCTGTCACTCCCACACAAGGAGGAGAGCTAGCTAGTCCAGCATCAATTAGATCCTGGACAATCCCGCGCATAACCACGGAATTAAGGAGACGACAAATCCCCTACCCCGCTACAGCAAGGAAGGCAGAACTTTTCAAACTGCTACGCACATCAACCAATAACATGGAAGCCGGGGAAGGATCTAGCCAGTCCAACCCAGGGGACATACATGCCATTTTATCCTCACTCATGGCATCCATGGGCAAGGTCAACTCCAGGCTGGAGAAACTTGAGTCGGTCACCACGGCCCTCACTCTAGCAGGGCCACCCGCGGCTGCGGTACAAACACCAGCCTTGCCATTAGTCGCTCCAGCCAGCCCCCTGGATGACCAGGAAGTTAGCCCGGCCCACATGATACCTGAGCATATCAAAAGGGATATCCTGGAAGGTAAAGACGTCAACCTGGCTTCCCTGTTGATTGCCTCCCAGGACATTGTGGAACATAAGACGTATGCTTATGATGATGTTTCTGTTATTGTCAGATCTAGGGATGCCCGCCTGAACAGGAAACTGACTATCCCTGAATTTGTACTAGCGTTTGGTATTTACAGGGATGTCGCCTGTGCGGTTTATCCCAACAGAAGAGAGGAGTTTGATCTCTATATGCACAAGCTGGTAGACCTGGGCAACAAATATGGTGGTTCAGCATTCTATGACTACCATAGGTCTTTTCTGCAAAAGTGGCTGGAGCCTTCTCCCAGTACGGTACACGATCCAACTGGGGAAGGATTGATACCGTCTTATTCTGCAGACACTTTGCAGGTCTAAGAACACCAGCTTGTGCATACTGCTCCTCCACAGCCCATACTACTAATTTTTGTCCCAACACGGCAGACGGACATGCCTCCACACAAGGAACTAGTTCCTCTGGGGATCCAGGGAAACTATCCAAAGACAAATTGGGACGCCTAATCAAGTTTCTGGGCAAGTCCCAGATATGTAATAATTTCAATGTTGGGTCTTGTAATTACAGTGGATGTAGACTATTGCATGTCTGTTCAAAATGTTTTAGGGCACATGCAAAGACCATGTGTCCAAATAAAATGTATTCCAAGCCTTACCTTATGTCCATTAATATGCCAGCATTCACAGCATTGATGTCTCAGCACCCATCTAGACACCTGGTAGACTTTCTTATTTCTGGTTTAACAGAAGGCTTCCACACAGGTATCCTACACATACCAGCTGGAACTCTGGAATGCCCTAACCTACAATCCGCCCAACACAACCCCACAGTGGTTGACACCCTCATAGCCCAAGAAGTGGATGAGGGCTTTGTATTGGGGCCTTTTAGAACTCCTCCATTCACAGAATGGCGCACCAACCCTATTGGTATTGTCACAGGGAAATCTTCCCAAAAACAGAGACTCATCATTGACTTATCGGCTCCCCACTCATCGGCCAACCCCAGTCTTAATTCCCTCATACCCTCTGAGGAATTCTCTCTGCAATACACCACCATAGATCACGCCATTACAGCCATCATACAAGCAGGGGTGGGAGCCTGGCTCAGTAAGACCGACATTACTAACGCCTTCAAATTACTCCCTATCCACCCCACACTGTGGCACCTGCATGGCATCAAGTGGTCCGAGAACTACTATTTTTTCTCCCGGTTAACTTTTGGGTCCAAAAGTAGCCCAGCTATTTTCGACACATTTGCCGAAGCACTATGCTGGTTACTATTGAACATAGCCGGATGCCCTACAGTATTACATTACTTGGACGATTTCCTACTGGTCGAGGAGAATACTGCACCTCCCACTAGCCTCAAAGCTACCACTAAGCTGTTTGAGCAACTAGGTGTACCCATCTCCCCAAAGAAAACAGAAGGGCCAGACACGGTTATCACTTTTCTGGGTATCCAGTTAGACTCTGCCACAATGCAAGCAAGCCTACCTTACGAAAAGATAGACAATATTCTCACTTACATAAACAACTACCTACAGCTCGGCACTTGCAACCGCAAAGAACTACAGTCCCTGCTGGGGTCACTAAATTTTGCAATGCGCATCATACCTCAAGGCCGCTCCTTTATTTCACGACTATTGCATCTTTTCCCACTTTTTCTACATGACACGCACAGGTTGTCCTTAGATGCCCAAGCTACGGCAGATCTAAACATGTGGAAGAGGTTTTTAACCACTTGGAATGGTAAAAGTATGTTCCTCCCTCAATTGACTGAATCATCTCCTACCATTTGGTCAGATGCGGCATCTACCACTGGTTTTGCAGCAATTTTTGGGAACGAATGGCTTTGGGGCAGCTGGCCTTCAGCAGTTCTGGATTTGGAAGGTTTTTCCACTACCTCAGCTCTTTTTGAGATCTACCCCATAGTGGCGGCTGCCGTAGCGTGGGGTCATTTATGGGCTAATACGCCAGTGCGTTGTTACTCAGACAACCAGGCGACCTGTCACATCATCAACAAAGGTCGTTCCAAATCTCTTACGATTATGAGATTTCTGAGGAAACTCACTTGGTTGGCAGCTTGTCATAATTTCTTCCTATGTTGTTTCATGTGCCAGGTGTATACAACACAGCTGCTGACAGTTTGTCTCGCTTTAAATTTCAGGAGTTTCATCAAGCACTCCCGTCAGCAGCACCCACAGCCACCATCACTCCAACATTTCAACAACTCATACTGGACTAGACGTCATCATGCAGCATAGCAGGACATTGTCTCAGTTGGCACTTTCACACAATACAAACAAAACATACAACAGGGCTTTCACACTATTCAAACGATTCCTTCTGGAACATAACATCATACAACCGTTTGTTATGACATCTTTTTTGGGGTTTGCTTCCTTTTGCCACCTTAAACTCAAATTGTCATATAACACCATCAAACTCTATCTCACTGGCATTCAACACCACATGCTCATCTTACACCCAAATAACAACAGTTTCATGGCCTCTCACCAAATTAAGACCATACTCAGAGGTATTCAAAAATCAGAACCCACACATTTGGCCCAGAGGCTACCCATAGATAACCATATCTTCAAAGCTTTATCTAACCTACTCGACCTGAAACCGTTTGACACTAATACGAATTCTATCATCAATACAGCAATATACATCGCTTTCTATGGATTTCTACGACCCAGAGAATTCACTACGACCTCCACGACCCAAACCACTCCATTCCTCCTCTATTCCCACTTGACAAAACATATGGATCATTACATCCTGTCTTTACCTCACTCCAAAACCAGCCAGCACATACCTGTAAACATTCCGTACTATCCCACGCACAACAGATGGTGTCCCGTCAAGGTTCTTGATGCCTACATACAGCACCATCACTTACTGCCCTCGCAACCGTTATTACAACTACAAGGTGCAGTACTCACCACTACAACCTTCATGACCTACGTCAGGTCCTTGCTCACACAACTGGGCCTCAACGCAAACAATTACTCAGGACACTCCTTTCGTATAGGAGCCGCGTCCACAGCCTCCAGTTTCAATGTCCCAACTCATGTTATCAAAACACTGGGGCGCTGGAAGTCATCCGCTTACTCACGGTACATACCGAACCCAGTACAAGAGTTAAGAGATGCTTTCATAAACATGTCTGGTTGATAAATGTATATGTATTGGTTGTCTGTTAATAAATTGGATTACTTAATTTTTGCCCTCTTCTTTCTCAGGCCTACCTCATCGTCGGTTTCGGCACACCACAACCGACTTGCTCCTTTTATCATCCTACGCTTATTCATGGTATTTCACACTGTACTATCTTAAGCACCTAACACAAGTATTAAGGCAATTTGCCTGCATTTGTGGGAGGTGCTGGTTTTCTACCCCTAGCCTACTTAAGGCACTCCCCTTGCCTGGCTCCTTACCGTTCGAGGTCAGCGTTGAATGACCCTCCCACCACACCACTTTTAACATTTATTTTCCTTTCTATTTCTTTTCCTGGGTGGGCCCTCTTCTTTCTCAGGCCTACCTCATCGTCGGTTTCGGCACACCACAACCGACTTGCTCCTTTTATCATCCTACGCTTATTCATGGTATTTCACACTGTACTATCTTAAGCACCTAACACAAATATATATACACACATATATACATATATACACATATCTATATATCTATCTATATATGTGGAAGGCATATGCCTGAATTTGTGGGAGGTGTTATTTTCCTATTTAAATCCCCAGTAACCCCAGCTTACCTATCGTTGTGTCTGGAAGTTCTGGCCTGCTCGCCTCCCTCTCGTCAACACAACTCCTGAGTCATCAACAGCGCGCTTCCAGTCCTATCATTCCTTGCAGCTTCCCGCCAGCCTCCGTTCGCACAGATGCTCGCAAACTCACAAACTAACGAACACCAGGTAACCGGAGAGAATAGCCGCATTCGGGCTATTCCCGCCGTTCGACTTTCCCCTTAACTGTATATACGAACACACGTATGAGACTGCAATCACATGCGTACACAAATATATATGTATTGACCAAATAACAAACTCAAACACACGGAGCGATTCCTCTGATTCCTCGGTAGGAAAGCACTGGCATTTTATAATCCTACTATAAATATACTGCATACCATTCTAAAATAATACATTTCATACATAGAGACTTGTTGCTGATTAATGATACTGAGCATGTACTGTGAAACCTTTACATGAGTAAAATGAAACCTGTTTACTGTGTCACTGGTTTTGGGATCTATTTAATGAGCAGTGTAACGGACCGTTTTGCACACAAGGGGTAAAAACCGTTTAGGCGATCGGCCCCCTTTCCAGAGATCCAGGCACAGCTACTGCAGAACACCAAAACTCACGAACTGGATACAAAATAGCACTCCAACTCCCGAACTGGAACCTCCCAAATAGCTGCTAGCAGACGAACAGGAAAAGCAGACGAACAGCTTACACTCCTGGCAATCAGTCTCTAACAGCATACAGTGAATCCCCCCAAGAACGAGACAAGGCTCCGTGTTGAGGGTCAAGCAGTGGTCTGAGGTGCTGGCACACCCAGCCTGGTTTTTATTACAGTGTTTTCAAATACAGGACCGCTCACAGGGAGGTATAAAACAACCAATAACATCACAGTTACATCCCACATATTCCCTCCCCTTATCCTGAGAGGAAACTCAATTATACAAACAGTTAAAACATACTTTCTACCCAACTTTCATAACTCCAAAACCATACATCCCATTCACATAAAATTACATATTCTCAATCAATCCATTCAGGGGAACAACATATTCAAAAATGGCACAAATCAGACAAGGGGTTCAAAAGTTAGTAAAAAGTCCTTTGTGACTAAATGAAGCATGGCTTTCTGGCCCAAACCAGTTTCAGAGTCTTCTATCCTGGAGATAAGTAATTTAATTATCTCCCAGGATAGACACAAGACTCCATTAAGCACATGGTTGCAAAAAGACACAAAGCACTTTAAAATACATAAAGTCACATTTATACATAAAACACAGACATTTCACATATCCCCAGATAGCTCAGGTCTGAGCGCACATTATTAAGTGAATGGCGCTCGGACCACAAAAATACAGTTTAATCACCATGGAGCCAAAGTCTTTACAGTCAGTTTCATACGAATGGGCTCCATGGGATTCCCATCTGGGGTATAACACATTCAAACAAAACTACCGAACACCGGGCAGAAAAGCACGAATGAAGCTTTTCTGCAGGTAAAAAAGATGTCTTTTAACAGGGGGCCATAGTCCAAAGGCAGCAGGCGAGCAACCAGGCTTCTCCAATGCAATGTGGCGAGATTGGTCTCATCACATCTCTCCCCTTTTCCAAACAGACTAACAGGGTATCTGACCTCCTGCCGGTCAGGGCCCTTGTTAGTCCAGCAGCCCACCCACAAAACATAATCAACAGCACAGCCCACCCACAATAAATGGTTACTACACCTGGGTAAAGGAGAAGCTTGTCCATGTCCAGGTGCCTCACCACAGCTGTGCTGGGTACGGGTACACTGACTGGGTGGGTTGCTGCATGGGCAGAGACCAGCGGCACTCTGCCCTGTTGCCAGCGCTACTGGGAGGGTAGCCTGGTTGAAGCCTGGTTGTTGGAGGGGGAGACCGACTGTCTCCCCTTTAACTACACCGCTCTGCTGCTGGAGACCGACTTTAGATACACCTCTCTGCTGCTGGAGACCGACTGTCTCCCCTTTTGTTGCACAGCTCTGCTGCCGGAGGGGGAGACCGACTGTCTCCCCTTTGGATACTCTAAGCTGTCGCTGGGGAGAGGGGGTAACAGGCTCCTCTCCCGATAGAACACTCTGCCGCTGGGGAAAGGAGACTGAGCTCTCTATTCCCTGCCCATTAATGATCCGCTGCTGGGGGGAGGTGGTAGCAAGCTCCTCTCCCATACATACTTTCATCCTCTGTGGAGGGAGACCGACTGTCTCCACTCCCAATACAGTGTCCTGCTGCTGGGGAAAGGAGACTGGGCTCTCTATTCCTGGTAGGACACTCTGCCGCTGGGGAATGGAGACTGGGCTCCCAATTCCCTGCTGTATCTCCCGCTGGGGAATGGAGACTGGGCTCCCAAATCCCAATAAATTACACTGCCGCTGGGGGATGGAGACTAGGCTCCCAATTCCCAAAAAATCACGCTGCTGCTGGGGGGGGAGGACACTGCTCTCCTCTCCCTGGACTTCACACTGCCTTCCCGGCATATCACTTGGCTGCTGGGGGCAGGAACAACTACCTCTGCCCCCTGTAGCTCAGCCTTACGCTGGGGAGGGAGGACACTGCTCTCCTCTCCCTGTACTTCACACTGCCTTCCCGGCATATCACTCTGCTGCTGGGGGGCAGGAACAACTACCTCTGCCCCCTGTAACTCAGCCTGCCGCTGGGGAGGGAGGACGCTGCTCTCCTCTCCCTGCACTTTACACTGCAGCTGGGGAATGGAGACTGGGCTCCCAATTCCGGCATATCTACTGCCACTGGGGGATGGAGACTGGGCTCCCAATTCCCTGCATATCCTACTACTGGGGAATGGGGGCCTTTGGGCTCCCAATTCCTACATATCCACACTACCCGCTGGGGGAATGGAGACGGGCTCCCCAGTTCCTGCATATCCTACACTACTTGGCTAGGGGAATGGAGACTGGGCTCCCAATTCCCTGCAGTATACTGTCATGGGTTCCTCAGCGTGCCGGCTGACCTTCTCCTTTCTGCCGGTGTTGCAGATTCATGAACTATAGGTTCTCATGGACTGCGCATTGTTCTCAACTGGATTGGGTCCAAAGAGTTCGGCCCTTAACCCTATCATCATACGGTCATACTCTCTCATAGAGTATCTGTACGCCACTGCTGGTTCCATCCTGGTGCTGTCAGGGTCGCTGTACTGGGACATGCGTTGCCCTTAACTTGTAAATCCAAAGAAATGGTGTCTCCTGTAGCTGTCCTTCTGGCTGTAGGAACGATCCCGCCGCTTGCCACCAATTGTAACGGACCGTTTTGCGCACAAGGGGTAAAAACCGTTTAGGCGATCGGCCCCCTTTCCAGAGATACAGGCACAGCTACTGCAGAACACCAAACTCCCGAACTGGATAAAAAATAGCACTCCAACTCCCGAACTGGAACCTCCCAAATAGCTGCTAGCAGACGAACAGGAAAAGCAGACGAACAGCTTACACTCCTGGCAATCAGTCTCTAACAGCATACAGTGAATCCCCCCAAGAGCGAGACAAGGCTCCGTGTTGAGGGTCAAGCAGTGGTCTGAGGTGCTGGCACACCCAGCCTTGTTTTTATTACAGTGTTTCAAATACAGGACCACCCACAGGGAGGGATAAAACAACCAATCATATCACAGTTACATCCCACATATTCCCTCCCCTTATCCTGAGAGGAAACTCAATTATACAAACAGTTAAAACATACTTTCTACCCAACTTTCATAACTCAAAACCATACATCACATTCACATAAAATTACATATTCTCAATCAATCCATTCAGGGGAACAACATATTCAAAAATGGCACAAATCAGACAAGGGGTTCAAAAGTTAGTAAAAAGTCCTTTGTGACTAAATGAAGCATGGCTTTCTGGCCAAACCAGTTTCAGAGTCTTCTATCCTGGAGATAAGTAATTCAATTATCTCCCAGGACAGACACAAGACTCCATTAAGCACATGGTTGCAAAAAGACACAAAGCACTTTAAAATACATAAAGTCACATTTATACATAAAACGCAGACATTTCACATATCCCCAGATAGCTCAGGTCTGAGCGCACATTATTAAGTGAATGGCGCTCGGACCACACAAATACAGTTTAATCACCATGGAGCCAAAGTCTTTACAGTCAGTTTCATACGAATGGGCTCCATGGGACTCCCATCTGGGGTATAACACATTCAAACAAATCTACTGAAACCCAGGCAGAAAAGCACGAATACAGCTTTTCTGCAGGCAAAAATAAAGTCTTTTAAAAAGGGGGCCATAGTCCAAAGGCAGCAGGCGAGCAACCAGGCTTCTCCAATGCAATGTGGCGAGATTGGTCTCGTCACAAGCAGTAGCAAACTGAGGACTAATAAGAGTGCCTTCAAAGCTCATAATTCAAGAAAAATGGGACCAAAAAATTCAGACACTCACTAAAGGATATCTAGGAGCAAGGATTGGAAAGTGCTCATTCTATTCACTTTCTGTGAAAGAGACAGAACCAAGTACATGCTAGGTTGTTTTATTCATAAAATCGAAATAGAGCTATTGGTAAACTGACAACAGCCAACGTGATGCTGCTATCTGGGTGGTTCAGCAGTTCTGATCACGTTTTCTAAAAGAAACGACCCACCAAACATGCGAACGTCAGGTAATCAGCAAATAGCCGTGTTTGGACTATTTTCGGTTTAACAATTTACAATCTTGTTGTACGTTTTTCTCTTCCCATTGTCGTTTGTAACGGATCGCCTGGCACCCCGACTGGGTACCTCCGTTAAAGGATGCTCCTAGCGCTTCCTGAGGACTCCAAGCACTGCAGCAGACACCAAAACCACCGAACCGTAGGAGCATATGAATGCTCTCAAGCATATGAATGCTGTAGACAGTTGAATGGGAACCATACGAATAGGTTTACTCTCCTAGCAGTCAAACTGGAACAGCATACAATAAATCCTTCCCCCAATAATGAGACGACACTTCACTTTGAGGGTTAAAACAGGAACTCCCTGTACTGTCGCATACAGTCTCTTTTATTCCCAATCCACAAACATAGTACAGCCCACAGGGCGTTACAAAACAACCAATCACATCACAGTTACATCCCACATATTCCCTCCCCTTATCCTGAGAGGAAACTCAATTATACATACAGTTAAAACATACTTTCTACCCAACTTTCATAACTCCAAAACCATACATCACATTCACATAAAATTACATATTCACAATCAATCCATTCAGGGGAACAACATATTCAAAAATGGCACAAATCAGACAAAAGGTTCAAAAGTTAGTAAAAAGTCCTTTGTGACTAAATGAAGCATGGCTTTCTGGCCCAAACCAGTTTCAGAGTCTTCTATCCTGGAGATAAGTAATTCAATTATCTCCCAGGACAGACACAAGACTCCATTAAGCACATGGTTGCAAAAAGACACAAAACACTTTAAAATACATAAAGTCACATTTTATACATAAAACACAGACATACATATCCCCAGATTTCACATATCCCAGATAGCTCAGGTCTGAGCGCACATTATTAAGTGAATGGCGCTCGGACCACACAAATACAGTTTAATCGCCATGGAACCAAAGTCTTTACAGTCAGTTTCATACGAATGGGCTCCATGGGATTCCTATCTGGGGTATAACACATTCACATAAGGTCTGGTCCATAGTCCAAAGGCAAGAGGCGGGCAAGCAGCCCCCTCCAAGGACACGTGGCGAGGCCGGTTTCGCCACATTTCTCCCCTTTACCATCCAGACTAACAGGGTATCTGACCTCCTGCCGGTCAGTGCCCTGGTTAGTCCAGCAACCCACCCACGAAGCACAAACAGCAATACAGCCCACCCACAATAACTGGTTACTACACCTGGATAAAATAGCAACTTGTCCATGTCCAGGTGCCTCACCACGGCTGTGCGGGGGGCTGGTAGACTGCCTTGGTGGGTTGCTGAGTGGGCAGAGACCAGCGGTACTCTGCCCGGGTGCCAGCGCTACCACTGAAGTAGCCTGGTTGGAGCCTGGTTGGGGGAGGGGGAGACCGACTGTCTCCCCTCTGGATACACTGCTCTGTGGCTGGGGGACAGGACCGACCGTCCCTGCCCCTGGTGCTGCAAGTGCAGAGACTACGGTCCCATCTGCATAGTTGTGGGGCTTAACATCTCCCCTTGGTGGGTTAGGCTGCCGCTGGAGAGAGGGTGTAACAAGCTCCTCTCTCTGAACTGTAGACTGCCGCTGGGGAGAGGGGGTAACCTGCTCCTCTCCCTGACACTCTCTTTGCTGGTGGAGAGGGGGACCAACTGTCTCCCCTTTCAATATTTTGTCCTGCGGCTGGGGTGCGAGACAGATGGTCTCTGCTTCCTGGGGTACACACTGCCGCTGGGGAGGGGGGGTAACAAGCTCCTCTCCCATACATACTTTCAGCCGCTGGGGAGAGGGGATAACAAGCTCCTCTCCCTGACACTCTCTCTGCTGTTGGAGAGGGGGACCAACTGTCTCCCCTTTTAATATATTGCCCTGCTGCTGGGGAGCGAGACCGACTGTCTCCGCTTCCTGCAGGACACACTGCCGCTGGGGAGGAAGTACAGCACCTTCAGCTCCCTGGGATACATACTGCCGCTGGGGATCTGGGCTGACTGCCCAGCATCCCTGTAGGGCCTGTAGAGAGACCTTGGTCCCATCCCCACCTGCCAGCTGGGTGTCTTCCCAGGACAAGTCAATAAGGTCTTCCATCTCTGGGGCTGGTTGGGACATATGTGGTACAGTACCAAGGTTTCCTGATAACAGGCTTGGTTGCTGGGGAGGAGGAACTAAACTCAATGCTTCCGGTGGTATACAGTCCATAAGCCCCATCATGTCAGAGACATGCGGCGTTATACGTTGGAATAGGCAAACATAATCCTGTTCTAGTTCCCACTCTCGGTTGGCAAGAAAAGATAGATCTGGCTGAATGGCATCGATCTCTGTAAGGTCCCAGTTGTCTGCCCGCTCAGCTCGAATGGACCAGAAGCGAGCAATGTCGGTGTCTCCGAACCAGAGACAAGTTTCAATAGTATCCAACAACAAACCAGGGCCATCGTAGTCTTCCCCCTCAATACACTTGTACTCAATCAGCCATGGGTAGAGGTGGTAAACATGCCACCGCAGGGCCCGATAGGAATCATCCAGCCACACCTCAGTCTCAACTAGCGTCTCCAGTTCGCTTACCCATTCCTCTGAGGGCTGGTTTCCCAATAACGGCATCCGCAGCTCTAGTTGTTCTGCTTGGCGCTGGTTAGTGGTCAGGATTTCCTCGCACCGGAAGGGTCGAATTTCGTCGATGTCCTCCTTCCAGAGATCGGTACGAAGCGCCACCCTCCACTCTGTCTCTCTTTCCTCTGGGATAGGATACTCCATACTGCGCATCACATCCTGTAGTCGCTGCTGGAGCCTGGCGTCAAAGTGAGATACTGCACGGCCTTCCATCTCTGAAGTAGTGCTGGTTTTCCCAAATCTTTATGTAGACCGGGACGCTGTATGAACACTAGCGTTGCCTTCAATTTGTAAATCCACGAACTGTCTCTGAGCTGCTTTTACCTCGCACTAAGACGCCATCCCAGCGCTTGCCACCAATGTAACGGATCACCTGGCACCCCGACTGGGTACCTCCGTTGAAAGATGCTCCTAGCGCTTCCTGAGGACTCCAAGCACTGCAGCAGACACCACAATCACCGAACCAGAGAAGCGTATACCTTCTCTCAAGCATATGAATGCTGTAGACAGTTGAATAGGAACCATACGAATAGGTTTACTCTCCTAGCAGTCAAACTGGAACAGCATACAATGAATCCTTCCCCCAATAATGAGACGACACTTCACTTTGAGGGTTAAGCAGGAACTCTCTGTACTGTCACATACAGTCTCTTTTATTCCCAATCCACAAACATAGTACAGCCCACAGGGCGTTACAAAACAACCAATCACATCACAGTTACATCCCACATATTCCCTCCCCTTATCCTGAGAGGAAACTCAATTATACATACAGTTAAAACATACTTTCTACCCAACTTTCATAACTCCAAAACCATACATCACATTCACATAAAATTACATATTCACAATCAATCCATTCAGGGGAACAACATATTCAAAAATGGCACAAATCAGACAAGGGGTTCAAAAGTTAGTAAAAAGTCCTTTGTGACTAAATGAAGCATGGCTTTCTGGCCCAAACCAGTTTCAGAGTCTTCTATCCTGGAGATAAGTAATTCAATTATCTCCCAGGACAGACACAAGACTCCATTAAGCACATGGTTGCAAAAAGACACAAAACACTTTAAAATACATAAAGTCACATTTTACACATAACACACAGACATTTCACATATCCCCAGATAGCTCAGGTCTGAGCGCACATTATTAAGTGAATGGCGCTCGGACCACACAAATACAGTTTAATCGCCATGGAACCAAAGTCTTTACAGTCAGTTTCATACGAATGGGCTCCATGGGATTCCTATCTGGGGTATAACACATTCACATAAGGTCTGGTCCATAGTCCAAAGGCAAGAGGCGGGCAAGCAGCCCCCTCCAAGGACACGTGGCGAGGCCGGTTTCGCCACATTATTACTATGGAGTTTTGTTATACACATCTGGAATATAGAGGTCTTAGAAGGGGGAACACTTGCGCAGGTTTAAAATTGGAACTGTCCCCTCTAAATGGGGACACTTGGAAGGCATGCCATTTTCGTAAAGCACCTACCTGCCAGGTAACAGCAGGCTACTGAAATGAGAAAAGACTTGGGGATGCAGCCCATGTAAAATAGTGAGGTGCCCTCAGGGCCATCTTTAATTCGAATAGGACCCTGGGCAAAGCATTTTCTTGGGACTCTCCCCCCCCATTATTCCCAACCTGCAATCACACTGACAGACTTACTGACACATACACACACACACACACACACACAGACAGACATATTAAAACATTCGCAGATACATACTGACACGCACATACACTGACAAACAAATATATACTGGCAGACATATTGACACACATTCAGACATACTGACACACACAGAGACACAAATATACATACATACACACACAGACACATACACTGACAGATATACTGACACACACACTGACACATACACTGACAGATATACTGACACACATACACATACACTGGCAGACGTATTGACACACACACACACACACACATGCATACTGACACACACACAGACAGACATACTGACACACACAGGCATACTGACACACACACAGGCATACTGACATACACACAGGCATACTGACATACACACAAACAGGCATACTGACACACACACAGACAAACAAACATACACACAGACATACATACTGACAAACACACAAACAGACATACTGACACACACACATATACATGCTGACAGACATACTGACACACACACACAGGCATACTGACATACACACACACAGACATACTGACATACACACACAGACATACACACACAGACATACTGACATACACACACACAGACATATTGACATACACACACTCAGACATACTGACATACACACACACACACACACAAACACACACAGACATACTGACATACACACACACAAACACACACAGACATGCTGACATACATTTAGCCGCCCTCCAGCTTCTTACCTTTTTCTGGAGGGTGGTTTCCCTGGGGTCCAGTGGCAGGCTGAGGAAGTTGGGAGTTATCTTCTGGAACTCTCCTCCTCCCTGCCTTCCTCCTCCTGCACAGCTCTGATCTCCAGTGGGAGGAAGTGACGCGCGGCACTCACTTCCTCCCAGCCGGCTGCCGAACAGGAAAGGGCCAAGTCATGCTGTTTAAGCGTCACAGCGCCAGACCGGGCCCCTGCTGACACATGCCCACTGGGTGGCCCTTAGTGCATGGGCCACCAGGGGGCATCCTTAATGTGCGGGCCTGCACAGAACCACACCGCCCAGTCCATGGGGGCTGCCCAAATCGCGGGGCCCACGGGGCAGCTGCTCAGGGACCCCCATGAGCAACTGGGCCCAGGGCAGCTGCCCTGTTTGCCCCGCGTTAAAGACGGCCCTGGCACCCGGTGAAACCACTTGGCTTACCTCTGCAGTCTACACTAACACAATCACTCATCCTTACACATACAAATGTCCTCAAATATATGCATGTCTTCCAAGTGTTCTTATTTAGGAAGGACAGTCCCTATTTTGGGCCAAAATTATCTATCACTCTTTTCTATTCCAATGTCCCTA
Source organism: Pelobates cultripes (assembly GCA_933207985.1). Taxonomy (NCBI): domain Eukaryota; kingdom Metazoa; phylum Chordata; class Amphibia; order Anura; family Pelobatidae; genus Pelobates; species Pelobates cultripes. The sequence continues at coordinate 55,139,837 of OW240913.1, read as the reverse complement.
TTTTCTAGGAGCTTCGTATTCTTCTTGTGTCTGAGTGTATAGCAGAGCTCCACAGTAATAATACTCACAGTAATGTGTCTTTAACCCCTTCACGACCGTGGATGGTTCAGGGCCGTCATCGGAGAAGTCCTGAACCATCATAACGGTATTATGTACTTACCCGATCGCTGTCGTTCCCCCGGCAGCGATCGGCGTTGCTCCAAGTGTGGGGAGACTGTCTGACAGCCCTGGCAGTCTCCCCGCATCAAATTAGGACTCCGCGGTCATGTGATCGCTCAACAGAGCGGTCACATGGCCACAATAGCTGTCTGCCGGGGACTGTCTGTGCTGACAGGTAGTCTCCCTGCATGTGTAAAATAAAGAAAAAAATATTAATGTTAATAAAAATATAATTATATATATATATATATATATATATAAATATATATATATATAAGATATATAGACATATATTATATTTATATAGTATATGTCTATATGTCTTATATATTTAATGTCATACTAAGTGTATTTTTAGATTAATATATACGTATATTAATATAAAAATACACTTATAATTAAATTGAACACATATACATATAATATATATAATAACTATATAACTATATATATTGTATATATATATATTATAAAATACAATTAATAAGGAAATTAAAATAAATGAAAAAATTTAAAAATAATAAAAAATAATTTTACAAATTATATATATATACATATATGAAATTTTATTCTAACTGTATTTTGATATTTATATATATATATATATATATATATCAAAATACACTTAGAATGAAATTATATATGCATCTATGTATATATAAATCAAAATAATACAAATATTATATATATAGATCCATATACAAAATTGCATAATTTCATAAATATACATGTAGACTTCAAATATATAAATATGTATATATATTTAAATTCTACATGAGTATTTATGTAATATTTTTACATAATTAAGTAATTTTATTGATGCAATTTGAGGGACCTGCCTGACAATCCAGGCCAAAAGTCCAGAGAATTTAATTTGCTAGCACTGTATTTAACCCTGTAACTTTCTATGACACCCTAAAACCTGTACATGGGGGCTACTGTTTTACTCGGGAGACTTCAAAACAGTAAAACATATCACAGTGATGATATTGTCAGTGAAAGTGACTTTTTTGCATTTTTCACACACAAATTGCACTTTCACTGATGATATAATTGTGATACGTTTTACTGCTTTGAAACACTAATATTTGTGTTCAGCAAAGTCTCCCGAGTATAACAGTACCCCATGTACAGGTTTTATAGCGTTTTTGAAAGTTACAGGGTCAAATATTTTTACATTGAAAATGGCCAGGTTGGTTACGTTGCCTTTGAGAGCGTATGGTAGACCAGGAAGGAGAATTACCCCCATGATGGCATGCCATTTGCAAAAGAATACAACCCAAGGTATTGCAGATGAGGTATGTCCAGTCTTTTTTAGTAGCCACTCAGTCAAAAACACTGGCCAAAGTTAGCGTTTGTAATTTTTTTTGCATTTTCAACACACAAACAAATATAAATGCTAACTTTGGCCAGTCTTTGTGACTAAGTGGCTACTAAAAAAGACTGGACATACCCCATATTGAATACCCTGGCTTGTCTACTTAAAAAAATATATGTACATGTGAGGTGTGATTCAGAGATTTAAGACAGATAACAGTGTTACAATGTCACTATTGCTACATTTAAAAAATATATATTTTGAAACAGCAATTTCCTATTTGTACTTATAGCCCTATAACTTGCAAAAACAAAGCACGTAAATACTGGGTGTTTTTAAACTCAGGACAAAATTTTGAATCTATTTAGCAGTTTTTTTCATTAGCTTTCGCAGGTAAGAAGATTTTTTTTTTAAAAAGCATATTATATGACACGATACAAATAATGGTATGTAAAGAAAGCCCTTTTTGTCCCGAAAAAAAACAATATTACTTGTATGGGAACAGTAAATGAGAGAGAGGAAAATTACAGCTAAACACCTCAGCTCTGATCCTTAACATACAACATGGCCAAAACAGTCTGGTCCTGAAGAGGTTAAACTACAATAAATGTCTTTAGAAATCAGTCTGTGTAAATTAAAATGTCAATCTTTGTCCATTTGAAATTTTAGGAAGAATGCATATATTACTTAGAACTGTCCTAGTTTCAGCTCCTGTCCAGCCATCCTGCGTTTGACCCAGTTGTGTCCCACTTCTAATTTAATCAGGTACACCTGTTATTTTCCCAGCATTGTGTCTATTCTGTGTTGACACTGGGAAAATAAATCACCTGCCTGAGCTGAGTTAAGTTTGTTAGCCAGCTTGGGAGCCATGATAGTAAATATCACAGATCTTTACACTGACTTGGGCAGCTGGTTTTAGCAGCCGCGTGGCTATTTACACTGACAGGCATAGGCAACCTTCGGCACTCCAGATGTTTTGGACTACACCTCCCATGATGCTTTGCCAGCATTATGGGGGATGCAGTCCACAACATGTGGAGTGCTGAAGGTTGCCTATCCCTGTAGTAAATCATTCTGATAAAGTTAAAAAACAATGCATGTCAGAGTGCTGTCAGTTTATTAAGTTTTATCAGTTGCAGCAGAGATAATATCTGTGAAAATTCCATTCAACAGTTGAAGCTAAAAGCAATTCCGCTGATTAAACATAATCTGCACCCTCAAAGACACTGAGATGTAATAGAATATGACAAAGAGAATATACATGAAGCCAATGTTTCTAAATTCAGCTATAATGACTTGACACATCTTATTTAAATATATGTAGACACGCAAAAATGGAAATTAAATGAATGTGATCACATGTGAACCCTGTAATAGCTAACATAACCTAGACTGATTTGGATTTTATTGCAGTTTTCTCTAATTTCTCTACATTTGATATATTATGCCAAGAACTATAGAGCCACAGCTCTTGTATTTTCGATTTAGAAAAATAGTTGGTTCAGAGAATTTTTCTAATTCAACAATTTTTACTTAAAGGACCACTATAGTGCCAGGAAAACATCCTCGTTTTCCTGGCACTATAGTGCCCTGAGGGTGCCCCCACCCTCAGGGACCCCCTCCCGCCCGGCTCTGGAAGGGGGAAAGGGGTAAAAACTTACCTTTTTCCAGCGCTGGGTGGAGAGCTCTCCTCCTCCTCTCCGCCTCCGTTACGCCCCGCCGGCTGAATGCGCACGCGCGGCAAGAGCTGCGCGCGCATTCAGCCGGTCTCATAGGAAAGCATTTACAATGCTTTCCTATGGACGCTGGCGTGCTCTCACTGTGATTTTCACAGTGAGAAGCACGCAAGCGCCTCTAGTGGCTGTCAATGAGACAGCCACTAGAGGGAATGGGGGAAGGCTTAACCCATTCATAATTATAGCAGTTTCTCTGAAACTGCTATAATTATGAAACAATGGGTTGAGCCTAGCTGGACCTGGCACCCAGACCACTTCATTAAGCTGAAGTGGTCTGGGTGCCTAGAGTGGTCCTTTAAACTTCAACTTAAAATATACATATATTTTGGGTTGAGCTGCTAACATGCTCGTGGCAATTCTTCCAAAATAACGCTGAGTAAGATTGTGTTTATTAGGAGTGGGGTACTATGTAGATATGATAAAGAGGACATTATAGTCATCAGAACCACTACAGTTTAATGTAATGGTTCTGGTATCTATAGCATGTTCCTTCAGGCTCTTCAATGTGTGCTTACATTGCTGAACACCTCTAGTGGCAGTCACTCAGACAGCCACTAGAGGTGCAGACCTACGTTCACCATCTCCATTCTCTTCATGGAGACGCTGAACACTTCCCAATGAATCTCTGTGAGGAGATGCTGACTGGGCAGTGCTGAATTTTGTCACACATGCACAATAGCCTCCTAGTGCTATCCTATAAAAAACAACAACATTGGATTGACTGAGATCATCAAGGTCAGCCATGGAAGCGGACACTCAGACGGCCACTAGAGGTACTTCCTCAGTCAGTGCTGCACAAAGTGCAGCACTGCCGTTTAGCATGGAGACGTTTAACGTTCCCCACAGAGATACATGTTTGTATTCCAAACGCTATAGTGCTCCTTTAATCCTTTATTTAAAAAAATAAAATAATTTAACAGGGATAAAGGATATATTGCCATTGATCCCCAGTTTAATCTGTAGTTTTGTGAAAATGTAAAGATTTTTCATGGTCTTGCACAAAGAACTGTAATTTATGGACATATTTCATAAACCTTAGAAATCAAGGTTTTTTTTATTATTATTATATTTGTACAGTCTTAGAACACCAATAAATAAATAATCTGTTGCAGGAATAAACTGGTACAAAACTGTAAGGATTCCCAATGTTTAGTCTTTAAACAATCCTTAGAATGCGTTTACGGGGTCTGGAACCAGCTGGACCATCTCCCTACCATTTTACAACCTGGCTCCATTTTGGTAGTTTACATACGGTAGATTTATATTTTTTGAGATGATTAACGTTTGTACAATACCCGTTTAATGTTATGTCCTATTTTAACAAAGAAAAGAAAGCCACGAATCCAGCCATTTAGTGACCATTTCTTTAAAACGGTTTATAGCTAAACTGCCTACACGTTGTATAGTAAATTGATGGCCTGTGATGCAGTGTACTTTGGTAAGGACCAACCCCAAATCTCCTGTTTTACCTTGGAGAGTGTCACAGTGCAACCCATTTTTTTTACAGAATGAAACACTTTCAAACACACTGAATCCTTTTTAACTAGTGTGGTGCCAAAACCACACCTATTCTACAATTACGTACCTAAACAAACACCTATGTTTGCTATGAAGTTAATTTTGCAGACAATAAAATAGACTCAGATACTCCAATTTTAGCAATTCATGTGCAAATGTAACTGCATTTGCAGATATTAATGTTCCTAATAGAACTCAATTCATAGCTGGAAGCACTCACTACAATGAGAATAGAACATTTCTTTAACTCCTTGGTCAGGATCCACAATGTAGTCCCCATGCTGTTTCAATGGATACCTACTGGTTGGAACATACCCATCCAGTTCATCCAATCACATCATTGCCTTTGTACTGCGTGTTCACTCTGCCCAGTTAGATGCCTGGAGCATCAAAGAGAGAGGTAGGTCAATGTAGCTGGAGATAAAAGAGGAACTTTGAGCTTTGTGTCTTCTTTGTATGCAAAATAAAGCTAACGAAAAATCCCTGGAAGTGAGTGGAAGACTTAATAAGATTTGGATTTAACATTTTAGATTTTTGTTTAACAAGGTATACAAATAACCTAGAGATGCAGAATGAAGGTTGGCCAAAAACCGGAGGCGGGTTGCTGTCAACATTTTTATTGTGCAATATAACATTCATATACACAAACAAAGCACTCATTCACCAGTACAATACAAAAACACACTGGTATTACATTTTCTTTTAACATGGCAGTGAACTGTATGTCTTGGTTTAGCTGTCAGACCTCTACATATTGTGTTCAAGATATGTCAAGCTCCAGAGCAGAGTACAGCATTGGCAGTTTAGAAATATAGAATTTATGTTATTGAACTCTGAGTGATATGGGGATTAAACTTCAACAACCGCTGCATTTGTCTCGCAAGTGATACGTTGGTGCTTCCTGGAGGGGTACATTTATCTGTGTATGCCATGGCAAGGAGCATCTGTATGAAACAAAATCACATCAACTTCAAATGCCCCATAATGAACGAGATACTCCTAGAAGTAAAATTTGGCACATATGGGCATTGTGACGTTTGAAACAATTATTTTTATGAAAAATAATATTTTGGTTTCATTTTCTTCTAGTGCTGAGGAATTATTTTATGCCTTACACATACATAAGAAAACTTATATTATCCCACGGTTTATTTATTTTCAGGAACTGGTTTCATGTCTATAGTGAGCACTTTGTAGATGTGGAATTAAAAATACACTATAGTCACCAATACCGGTCCATCTCAATGAAGTGATCTGGGTGCAGTCGCCTTAACCCTGTCATGTAAAACATTGCAATTTTTGAAGAACTGCAGTGTTTACATTGCATAATTAAGTCCACGTCTAGTGGCTGTCAGTATGACAGCCACTAGAGCTTCTTCCGCTCTACTGACTGAGTTAAGCTTGGCAATGTGATGCAGACCCCTATAGGAAATCATTGATTCAAGGCTTTTCTAATGGGAAATGTGCATTGGGTAGTCAATGCTCCTGGATTGGACCATTGGCAGAAGAGACCATGCCTTGGCCGTGGCATCACTGGAGGAGGAGAACTAAGCTGCACTGAGAGAGTATAGGTGCTGGAACAAAATAAGTTTAAGAAAAAAAGTTTTTTTTAACCCTATATAGGCTGAACAGGAGTGCGGGGGCTAATACCACTCTAGACAGGGACACTGTAGATTTGTACTCCGAAACGCTATAGTCTTTCTTTAACTGTCTACATAGGAATAATATTTGTTAATATTATAATAGCACATTTGGATACATTACAGGAAAACATTGCGAGTTATAATAAAGCAAATGTAATGTGGTCTCATGTCCGATAAAATACGTATCCACAGATTGTAATGGCAGGTTCTTTTCCCACACATGAGCAGATTCTGTTTTTACTCTGGGTAATAGTCAATTAGCCACATCTGTGACTCATCAGTTTGGCTGCATAATCTACTAAACAGCCTTGAAATTGGCAAGCCCTCTCATAAAACCTACCGCAACTCCTGATTAAATTATTTATTCATTAAATTATAAACTTTTCAGATATAGTAAGCCCTTTTTTCAGGAGACAAAACACATATGGGGGATTGCATTTAATATTAAAATCACTGATACAGAGATAATTAAGAAAGTATAGATGACTTTGTTACATAAATTAAACAATGTCACCTTTGAATATTGTATTATGTTAAATCTTATATTTAATGTTTTATATTGTAAAATTTAATAAAGAGAAATTAAAAAAAAATCACTGATACAGCAATTAGTAACATGATAAAGTATGGACCACCTCCCCATTTAAATGGAACCTATGCCCCCTAAAATTCAAATAAGCAAAGGAAGTATAATTTAATAAATCGGGGGCCGTAGTGCTATATCATCAAATAATTCACTGTTTGCACTCTGGACAGCCAAGTTTCTTGGTTTAAAAGTTGTGGTTTCTGCAGAGGATGAAGTGGGATAAAGTCTGCTATGGCAGTGATTTCACAATCTTTCTGTAAGTCTATTTAAATGATTTTGACTTGGGTTTTATTTTTCAGTAAGGGTAAAATGAACAATTCATGTCCAAATATTGGACCAATATAGCTTAACACCTTAAGGACACATGACATGTGTGACATGTCATGATTCCTTTTTATTCCAGAAGTTTGGTCCTTAAGGGGTTAAATGGAAACATAGTAAAACTGAAGGATTTTTCAACTCGGCTCCAGAGAACTGACAAGAAAATGCAAATATTAGGTCACTCAGGTATTTTTCTATTCACCTCTTTTAGCCTTTAAATTTGCAATTCCTGGCAATGTGAATTAACCTCATGCATTTGGCCTTTACAGCCTCTGTTTTCAACTCACCGAAAATTTATTGTTAAAATTGAATTTAATAATAGTGATAAGCTTTTATAATTTTGTTGTGAAATCTACAGTGTACATTCTAGACGCAAGTAAACTTCTAGAATCAACAAATCTTTTTAGTATTTTCCATCCTATCATTAAAGTGCCACTGTAAGCACTGTAATTGATTTATCTGATTGAAGTAGTTAGAGTGTCTATAGTCTCCTGGCACTGTCTTTACATTCAGTCTTAAACCGTTTTTGATATTTTAATGGTATATGACAGCTCCCAGCAGCTTATCCTTTAGTGCTGCTCAGGCTAATAAGGAAGCATTAGCCTAAACAACAATGAGTGTATGTGATTGGCTGAGAGTGTCAGCTGATTGCTTTCAGCCTATCACAGTCACCCATTCAGATATGAATCAATAAGGCTAGAAGGAAGTGAGTAATCTCTGTCTTAGCTACACCTCCAGTGGGGGCGGAGCAAAGGGAAGCAAAGGCAGGGATTGTTGTTCGGTGTTAAACTGCTCAAAGATTATTTAACAGTGACTGGAGGGACAGCACTAGGTTACGCCATAAACTATAAGCAATCAAATGAGATCAAATGATTGTAGTGCCTACAGTGTACCTTTTAATATTTTGATATTGTGATTCAATCACACCACCCCTGTACATTTTGTCCATAGAAAGTTTATATAAAAACAAAATTGGTAAAATTAACTACAACTGTGGGATAAAAATAAACGAAAGATAACCGAAAGGAATGGAACTCATTGGGTGCACACATGAATATGTAGAAAAATAGCTGAATATGTGGAAGATTGTCCATTGGGCTGAATGAATGGTGTTGAACTAAAATATAACAATTATTGAAAAGACACTCACATATTAAAATGTGCATTAGAGACAGAACTCAGTGTGCTTTTGTGTGGATATACATCCGTAGTAAGTCTCCTCCTACTGATGTGACAAGTCTGGAAAATGCAAAACCTTAGCTGAACTGATTTTCCATTTCACAAGTATTTACTTTGACTGTAACTAGTGTTTTCAATATTGCTCAAAAAATACCCCAAGATTTCTCAAGGGAAAAACAGGTACTATTCTAGATGAAAGTACTAGATAAGGTGCAATACTATGGAAATTAATATAATATATCCCATCTTTTAACACTTTGCACCTATAGTAGAACTTATTTTGCAATGATTAATCTCTTCTTTTAAATTTTCTGTCTATAGAATGTTTTTCGACACACTCCTACAGTTGCGGAAAATGTTTAATTTTAAAATGCTGTTTTGCTCTGTAGGAATGCAGAAATCCATGAAAACAGTATTGAGGCAATTTACTAAAAGCAACAAAACAAAATGTAGAATGTTAACATTTACGAGCACCACTAAATTGTAAGGTGTCCTATGCATGTACATACATTGCATAAAATACATAATGTCCCGGATACCTAGGACACGCTGGTGATAGTCCCTTATGCAACTACGACAACTCTTAAAATGTTGCGATAACAAATAAAGGTACAATATATGTATTGGGTTATTGTATAGATAGAAGTAAAGTAAGAAATTACAAGAGATACATGTGAGTATGTGTGCAATTTTATATGTACAGTGCCCTCCACTAATATTGGCAAACTTTGTAAATATGAGTAAGGAAGGCTGTAAAAAATTGTCTTTATTGTTTAACCTTTTCATATTTGTTCAGAAAATGCTTGAAAATACTCTGCTCTCATGGATAGCAACCAGTCGCAAAGACAACAGGGTAAATATTTATCTGGCACAATTATTGGCATCCTTTTAGTCAAAATGTTGTGCTACCTTCCACGATACCTCCAAGATTTCAAGGTCAATGCTGATGGCCTCTCATCTTCAGTTCATCCCACATGTTTTCTATGGGGTTCAAATCAGGGGACTGGCATGAACATGTCATGATCTTGATTTTGTAGTCAGTAAACCACTTTTGTGTTGAGTTTGATGTATGTTTTGGATCATTGTCCTGCAGGAAGATCCAACCACGACACATTTTAAGCCTTCTGGCAGAGGCAGTCTGATTTTCATTTAATATCTGTTGATATTTGATAGAATACATGATGCCATGTATCCTTACAACATGTTGAGGTCCTTTGGCAGAAAAAGTGCCCAAAGAGCCACCACCATATTTAAGTACCATGAGGTACTTTTCCATATGGCTTCCTCTCTGTGCGCACCCAACCCACCTCTGGTGTTTATTGCCAAAAGGCTAAATTTTGGTTTCTTCTGACCATAGAACCTGATCCCATTTGAAGTTCCAGTAATGTCTGGCAAACTTGAAGACGCTTGAGTTTGATTTGGATGAGCGTAGAGGCTTTTTTTTAAATTGAAATCCTTCCAAACAACTTGTGGTGATATATGTGATATCGGATTGTACTTTTGGAGACTTTCTGACCCCAAGGTGCAACTAACTTCTGTAATTCTCCAGCTGTGAACCTTGGAAATGTTATGGCCACTCTAACTATCCTCTTCACAGTGCATCGAGACAATGTACTCACACGTCTTCTTCAGGGTTTATTCATGATATTTCCAGTTAATTGGAACTTTTTAATTATTGCCCTGATGTTGTAAATTATTGGTGTTATTTTATTATAGCTACTTTCCCATTTTGTGAAGCGTAACACTTTTTGCTGCACATCACAACTTTATTCCTTGGTATTACCCATTGTGATGAATGACTAAGGAAATTTGGCCTATGTGAAACAGGAAATAATGGTTGAACACGTCGCTGTTAGCAAATGTACTAAAACATTTTTAAATATCAGTGGAAATATAGTTCAAATCTATTTACAGGGTAGCTAATAATTGTGCCACACATATATTTAACAAAGTATTTTTGTTGTTTTTTTTATAAACCTTTTGCAATTGTTTGATAACCATGAGAGCAGAGTATTTTGGGGTATTTTTATTAAAAGATTAAACAATAAAGACAAATTTTCACAGTTTTCTTTGCACATATTTACCAAGGGTGCAAATATTAGAAGAGGGCACTTTATATATATTTATATACATTATTATACCATAGCTATGGTACTTACTTTGGAGAACACTTGTGGTTGACTAAATTGGAAACTACTAGAATTCCTTTTTTGGTCGCACTTCACTTGACAACAGTTTTCTCCTTGACAACTCACATCACTGATGACATGATGAAATATTGAACACTTCTGAGCAGATTTCACCAGATACAAACTATAGATACGACCCTGCAAGAATAGTTTTACCATCATGAAATTTTAAACGTAAAATTGCCACATTTGCTTTACAATACATATTAAAGCCAAGTCAAGGTCATGACACCACCAATTATGCTTAACCAGATTAATTGGGTCTTAAACATTAATATTAAGATTTCAGTATTTTCTAAAATATATTTTTTGAGGCTTTGTAGACCCGTTTATTATACCTAGCTATATAAATAAAAGTTATTTTTATGTTATATAGATATTTGTTTTTAAAGGTGCTTTTTAACTCTGCACTGAAATCACAGGTTTGGCTACCTGCAGGGTGGAATGTGGAACACGCAACATAGTTACACACTAAAAAAGTCAACAGGGACATGTCAGCTCTCATTTAATGGGAGAGTCCAATATTTCTTGATAATCTTGGCGTCCTTTCCTACCCAAGTAGAGTTTGTAACCAGCCAACACAAAGACGCTTGTCATGATGACAGCTCCACCAATAAGATCATAGACACTGGGATACATGCGCAGTACAAGAAGTTGAAGGATCATGGCTACAACAATCTCCAGATGTTGAACTGTGCTGACCAATGCTGGGTGGAATTTATACAAGGCATAGTAAACACCTAAAAATGCTACCGTAGAACATAAACAGATGGCAAGAAGGTATCCCCAGGTCTCTCCATCCAACGGTATAATGGGTTCTTGCAGAATAAACATGGTGCATGCTCCCCACACACTTCCAGTCCACCCAAAGGTAAAGAGAGCAGTCCACATGCTAACCTTCTCTTTAATCGATCTGTAGACTATCATAGATAGTGCTGTGGTCAGTCCAGCCATTACTGTCATTGTATAACCAAATGCTTCTTTCCAGAAACCAAGGTACGAATTTTCTTCATTAACAATATTTGGGATCATGACCAAACAGGCTCCAAATACACTGCAAACTACAGTAATTAAATCAATGTATGCCATGTGTTCATCTAGCAGTAAGAAGGCCAAGATGGCACTGAAGACCGTGGTTGTTGCTCTCCACATTATGGTTCCATTGCTTGGAGGAACAATAGAGAAAGACGTGTAGGCACATGTTATGGAAATAACATTGCATACACCATAGAAGAATAGTCGTAACTTGTACCCTGGGGGACCAAAAGGTGCTTCTTTATAATAACATACCATTAAAATGGACAATACTTGCATAACAGAGCGGATGAATATTAACTCCAGAGATGGCACACTGGAACGATCAGAAACCAGTCTAGTGATTAATGCTACACATCCATGAGCCAAAGCTGATCCAAATAAGACTGCCCACATTTTCCGCGACTGGAGAATAGAGCTGTCCGCAAAACTTTGCAGCTGCTGAGCAAGCCCATTGTCAGGGTCATCCATCTGCTTTTGCCTGGAATCCATAGTGCCAAAAAAGGTTTTCTTTTTGGCATCTCCCAAAAGTCGTTTTTTGGGGTTCTCCTCAACAAAGCCTCCATTGTCCTCACTGTTGTCATCATACCCATCATCTCCAGGTTGCGGATAATGAGATGTGTATTTAACTGTCACAGTATTTGGGTGTATTTTAACCCTCTTCTTGGCTGAAAAAGGTTTGGAAGGAGACTTGTCCATATCTTCAGTTAACCTATATCATAACAGGAATCACAAAAATGTCATTAAAGTGTTTCACAACCCATTTTTTTTGTGTCATACATTTACTTTTAAATCAAAAGAAAAATATTTTTAAAAATAGGTATAACCTAAACATTAGATAGATTATCAAACAGCCAGATAGTCAATAGTTTTAAATTCATGAAATATTAAACTTAAAATGGCCACAGTCAAGAAAAAAAAAGCCAAGTCAAGGTCATGACACCACCAATTATATTTAACGAGATTAATTGGGTCTTAAAAATGAATACTAAGATTTCAATATTTTTGAAAAATATTTTTGAGGCTTTGTAGACCCCTTTGTTATCCCGAGCTACATGACTAAAACAGCTAATTTTATGTTATACAGATATTTGTTTGTAAGGGTGCTTTCTAACGTTGCACTGAAATCACAGTTTAGGATACCCGCATAGTGGCATGTGGAACACGCAACAAAGTTACACACTAAAAAAGTCAACGGGGACAGTTCAGCTCTCATTTAATGGGAGAGTCCAATATTTCTTGATAATCTTGGAGTCACAATAAAAGACAAATTACATAGATCCAGATAATAAAAAGGACACTCTTATCACCATCACTCTTTACTTTACTAGAGTAGTTTTGATGCAATTATCCTGTTTCAGCAGACTTTCTTTTTAATATGTTTAATTCTGGAGATATAGGAGTCTGAAACGTTGACAGCTTTGCACTGATTATGGAATACAATTTAGTTATTTTCATGAAGTCCAATGACTGCCCAAAACTCTGGGTTTATTCTGAATTATATATTTAGATATATTTTACTGTATGTAATATTAATTTTGTTAAGCTTTTGCATCTGGTGTCAGCACGAACAGCATGCTAACCCCAGACACCTTGGGCTTGCTGACCATGAGTTGGTGAAATACAACCAAATTGTCAAAGATCCTTGTATGTAATTTAGTTCTCTTTCTAACTACCTGATACAGAAAAAAAACATAAATTGGTTCTAGTTTTTGACCTCCTAGGTGCAAAGGTCAAAGGAAAGTAATAAAAAAAATGCCACATGAGTGCAAAAATTTTAACTGGAGATCTGTCCTCAAGTGCTGGGCTTATGTAACTGTGATCATGGGTATCAAGAGCTGTCCGTAATACGTACGAGCAGGTTGCATAGTTGGGTGCGAAAAATAACTCCAGGTGTTTGGCATTATTATAGCAGGTTGGAGAATATGTTGCTTCTCTGCTACAATATCAGCCGTATTACAATTCAACTTTGATAACCAGTCAATAATAATCGATGACAATCCAGTTACAGTTGTCAACATAGTCATGCTTCACAGATCTTTTCACTGCCAGTAATTATACCCAAGTCAGAAAAAATGTAGTGACTTGTTTTTTGTTTTTGTTTTTTTAATACATACCTTTGTATTACGCAGGCTATTGAAAGTCAGATATGCTTCTATATGAAACCTGCCAAATGGAACTTGCACTGCTCAATTATATCTCTCAGGGACTTGTGGTTAATTGTTGTACTGTGCAAGGGCCACATAGACTTTAGGGATCACTGTATTGGGAAATAATTATACAGCGCTGGCCTGGAATTTAAACAGTCCAGATACAAAATAGGGATATGTTTCAAGTGCTCTCTCTTGGGATACACAGCACAAAAAGTGACAATATTGTCAAGTTACATATTTTTTGTTCTTTGTATTAGATATTCCTGGTGAAAAAACAGTCACGTGTTGAGATACAGATTCTCAGACAAACAATGAAGGTTCTAGTTTATCTCATTCATACTTGGGATATACCATCTAACAATGGGCTAGTGCTGACTGGTGACAGTTTGACTGGTGCCCAAGTACCCCCTTACCAGGTACACCCTAATGTACAACTAAACTGCCCTTCCTCTACTTACAGGCAGGTTATCAAATGCTGTTTCTGTGTCAGTCGGGTTAGCTCATTAGCTTGTTAAAGATAACAATCATTAAAACATATTGTATATGTGTCTGTCAGACTGTCACTAGAGTAAAAAATGTCATATTATTAAAAGGACACTTCAGACCCCTAATGCACTTTAGCTTGCTGAAAAGCTTTATGTGTGAAGAGTGTGTCTTCTTTTTTTCATTTTGCAAAAAGTACAGATTTCCATAGAAACTGACACTTTTATAAATTAAACTGGTTACACCTCCTGATTTTCAAGCAGATAACAGGTCATTTTACTTCCTGGTTTGGTTAGCTCAAAGAGGTAGCAATTGCTCAGAGCATCTGCCTTGCAAAGACTGCCCAGAAGTTGTTGGCAGAGTAATAGGGGGATTGCATGCAAATGCTGCTGACAACACAACTGCAGGTTTTGCAAGGTGTAGATATACTGACAATGAAACAAAAAGCACAATTAAATGCATGCAAAATTTCATTTGGGGTATATCTACTAAACAGTGATTTGTATTTTGTGTTTGGACAGTGCAGTGTCCCTTTAAGCCTCATTTGTATGTTACGTTTTACTTTCTTTGATGGATAAAATAAATATCCCTTATGATGATATTTTGAATAGCTGTTTGTCTTTTTGTTTTTTATAAATAAATTCTGTCAACAGTTCTGAGCAACGACCTGCTATTTAAAAAAACAGCATTTACACCAAAGCAAAGTTCGTGAGCTAAATGAACCAGTCACCTAGCTTTTTATATACAGATACATATACAATGCATACTCTATCATGATGCTAATGATCACACACACAACACTGGATATTTACAGCAATGTGATAAAAATGTGAATAACCTTTCCTAGACCTCAATTTAATATTTAAATGATTCAAATCTGTCAAATTCAAACTGACGGATATTAAAATTGAGGCTCTATTTAAAAAAAAAAAAACCCAACATATTTCTGTGTATGTACATAGATATATATGAACCATGATGCACTGTGGGAAAATTGACCTTATTGCTGACCTCACAATGTACATAACATCACTGTCTCGATCATAAAGGTCATGCTGCATTTTGGGACATTTTTCCTAACAGTGACATCATGGTGTGACATCAGCATATACTCACATAAGTCTTGCAATACTTGCAGCTGTGAGTGATTACGTGACTGTATGGCTTGCGAGGTACATCTTTTCAATGAGGCTAGCAGCAAAGAGGTAGAGGAAGGTAGGAAACAGCGAACCGTAATAATGCTTAATAAGAGTGTGTAATAAGAGTGAGATGTTTGTGATAGGATAATATGAATATATATATATATATATATATATATATATATATATATATATAAATATATATTGTAAACTGTCATTTAAGGAAGGATACTACACCAGCAGTGCAATCAGTATGTTAAGGATAGCACGAAGTTAAAGATCGCCTTATTTACATGTGGTCCCTATTTTCTGTCCGCAGTATAAAACATTAAGCTGTAACTCCTCCACACACAACACAACACAATGGTGCTTGTTATATCCTGGTAATTGACGGTAAAAGGCTCCTATTGTAAACCATATGAAAGGATCAAGCTATACAGACGTCTCCCTGGTTTCGGAGGGCGCAGAGAGCAGCTGCCATTAATGACCTTGCTTTTTTCTTTAAAGCATCCTATTTGTGCCGTTTTTCCCATTTCTCCTTTAAGCCACTGGCAGGCAGGGATACTGAACGCCAATACAATGTCACTAGCACACGGATTGCAGAGTGGGAGACTGCATTTTACGTGGTGGGAATGGAGGGCGTTCATTCACTCACGCAAGCATTTCTCATTGAATTTTTTTCATGAATGGGAATCAGATCAGGCATTGCGTACAGCAGCTGGGCACTGTATACAGCAGCTCAGTATTACGTACAGCGGTTCAGGCATTGTATAGAGAAAATCGGCATTGTGTACAGCAGGTTTGGAAGTGTCCACAATGGCTCAGGCTTTTTGTACAAGGCTTGGCATTGTATACAGGAGCTCGGCTTTGTATACATCAGCTCAGACATTATGTAGAGCTCTGGCATTGTGTACATTAGGTCGGCATTATGTCCAGTGGTTTAGACTTTGGATACTGTGGCACCTCAGTTATTCAGTATATTAGGTCACGTTTTGTGTTCAACAACTCAGGCATTGTATACAGAAAATTTGCATTGTATACTGCACCTCAGGCATTGTGTACAGTGGCTTAAGTATTGTGTACTGCAGTTTGGCATTGCGTCCAGTGAAGCAGACATTGTGTACAGCAGCTCAGACATTGTGAACATAGGGCATTGTGTACAGTAGCTTAGACATTGTGTACAAAGGCTTGGGCATTGTGCATCAAAGCTAGAAAATGTGTACAGTTCGCTCAAGCATTATATACAGCAGCCTGCACTGTATATTGCAGCTCAGGCAATGCATATAGCAGCTTTAGCATTGTGTGCAGTGGGTAGGGCTTTGTGTACAGCCACTCTGCATTGTGTTCAGCAGCTCAGGCATTGGGTTAATCAGCTTGGCATTGTATTAAGCTGTTTTGATTTGTATACTGCAGCTCAGGCATTGTGTACAACAGCTCTGGCATTGTGTACAACAGCTCAGGCATTGTGTACAGTGCCCCAGACATTGTGTAACGCGGCTCATGCGTCATGTACAACGCTACGGAATTGTACAGCGCTACGGAATCTGATGGCACTATATAAATAATAAAATAATAATAATGTACAGGGCTCAGGCATTGTGTACAGCAGCTCATGAATTGTATACAACAACTCGGCATTGTACATAGAAATTTTGCATTGTATATTGAAGCTCAGGTATTGTGAGCAGGAAGTTAGACTGTGTACAGATTAAGATAGTCTATACAGCAACTCAGCATTGTATTTAGGAGCTCAGTTAATGTACACAGCAGCTCAGGCATTGTGCTATTGTGTACAGGAGCATTATGCAGAGCTGCTCAGACATTGTACACCGCAGCTTGGGGTCGAGTAGAGCAGCTCAACATTGTTTATAGAGGCTCAAGTATTGTATAATTCAGCTCAGGCATTGTGTACAACCTCTCAGGCATTATGTGCAGTGACTTGGGCATTGTGTACCGCAGCTAAGACATTGCATATAGTGGCAATGGCGTTGTGTACCGTACCTCAGGCTTTGTGTAAAGACGTTTGGCATATTGTGCAGTAGCTCAGCATTGCATACAGCAGCTCAGACTTTGTGTACAGCTTTGTTTTTATGTACAGCAGCTCAGGCATTGTCTACAGCAGCTCAGTATTTGTATACAGCTGTTTGGTATTGTATACATCGGCTCACACAATGTTTACAGCAGCCTACAAATTGAGTACAATGGCTCATGTATTGTGTAAAGCGGCTCTTGCTGAGTACATCGGCTCAGCCGTGTGCACAGTTATTTTATATAATGGTTCAGGCATTGTGTACCGCATGTTAGGCATTGTGTACAGTGACTCAGGCATTGTGTACAGCAGCCCTGGCAATGCCTACAGCAGCTGAGCAATGTGTACAACAACTAAGTTATTATGTGCAATGGTTCAGACATTGTGTAATGAAGGATAGCATAAAATCTAGCCTAATAAAAGTTAGTGAGACAAACATAGAGTCCGTTTGGGCTACGTTAGAATTTGGTAATCACACAGTAACTCGTGTAGGTGTGATTTATAGGCCCCCAGGACAAATTGAAGAGTTAGATAATCTACTAGTTGAGGAAATAGCTAAAATGACAATGAAGGGGAAGTTATCATCATGGGTGACTTTAATCTTCCTGATGTAAATTGGAAAACAAAATTAGCTACTTGTGCCAGGAGCACACATATTCTAAACTCACTACTGGGATTGTCTCTAAAACAAGTTGTTGAAGAGCCAACTCGTAAAGAGGCCATACTAGATTTAGTGTTAACAAATGGAGATTTGGTATCAGATATTACTGTAGGTGAAAGTTTAGGATCCAGTGATCATCAGTCAGTGTGGTTTAATATAAGAACAGTGACTGAGTCACACCACACAAAAACAAAAGTTTTAGACTTTAGAAAAACAGACTTTTCTAAAATTAGAATATGTGTAGAGGAGTCATTACCAGACTGGAGAAATTTAAATGGAGTCCAAGAGAAATGGGATTATTTAAAAGTTGCACTATTGAAGGCAACAGAAAATTGCATTAGGCTTGTAAGTAAAAGCAAAAAAAAAATTAAAGAAACCACTCCGCAGATGTGGCCAAAATAGTTAAAAACAAAAAGTTAGCATTTAGGAATTATGAAAAAAAAACAGAGTGAGGAAGACAAAATGATCTATAGGATTGGGCAGAAAGAGGCTAAGCAAGTTATAAGAGTTTCCAAATCACACACAGAAGAGAAAATAGCACAGTCAGTAAAAAAGGGGGACAAAACATTTTTTAGATACTCAAATGAGAAAAGAAAAGTAAAACAAGGATTAGTTAGATTAAAAACAAAAGAAGGAAGGTATGTAGAAGAGGATAAATGTCTAGCTGACTGCCTCAGTGAATATTTTTGTTTAATATTTACAGATGAAAATGAAGGAAAAGGACCTCAGTTGAGAAAAAGGATAAATGAGTCATTTATTACACGTGAGTTTACAGAGGAAGAGGTTCTATTTCAACTGTCAAAAGTAAAGACAAATAAGTCAATGGGACCTGATGGAATACACCCAAAGCTATTAAAAGAGCTTAGTGGTGTACTAGCAAAACCATTAACAGATTTATTTAACCAATCATTGTTAACAGGAGTAGTCCCAGAAGATTGGAAGTTAGCGAATGTTGTGCCCATTTACAAGAAAGGTAATAGGGAGGAGTCGGGCAACTATAGGCCAGTAAGCCTTACTTCAGTAGTGGGGAAAGTGATGGAAACCATGTTAAAGGATAGGATTGATGAACATCTAAAAACACATGGATTTCAAGATCAGAGACAACATGGGTTTACTTCAGGGAGATCATGCCAAACTAATCTTATTGATTTTTTTGATTGGGTAACTAAAATTATAGATCAGGGTGGTGCAGTAGACATTGCTTACCTAGATTTCAGTAAGGCTTTTGACACTGTTGCACATAGAAGGCTTATCAATAAACTGCATTCTTTAAGTTTGGATTCCAATATTGTTGAATGGGTAAGGCATTGGCTGAGTGACAGGCAACAGAGGGTTGTAGTTAATAGAATATATTCGAAGCTTGGACTTGTCACCAGTGGGGTACCTCAGGGATCTGTACTTGGACCCATTCTCTTTAATATTTTTATTAGTGATATTGCAGAAGGTCTTGATGGTAAGGTATGTCTTTTTGCTTATGATACTAAGATATGTAACAGGGTTGATGTTCCAGGAGAGATAAACCAACTGGCAAATGATTTAGGTAAACTAGAGAAATGGCCAGAATTGTGGCAACTGACATTTAATGTGGATAAGTGCAAGATAATGCATCTTGGATGTAAACACCCAAAGGCAGAGTACAGAATATTTAGAGTCCTAACCTCAACAATTGAGGAAAGGGATTTAGGGGTGATTATTTCTGATGACTTAAAGGTAGTCAGACAATGTAATAGAGCAGCAGGAAATGCTAGCATAATGCTTGGTTGTATAGGGAGAGGTATTAGCAGTAGAAAGAGGGAAGTGCTCATGCCATTGTACAGAACACTGGTGAGACCTCACTTGGAATATTGTACGCAGTACTGGAGACCGTATCTTCAGAAGGATATTGATACCTTAGAGAGGGCTCAGAGAAGGGCTACTAAACTGGTTCATGGATTGCGGGATAAAACTTACCAGGAAAGGTTAAAGGATCTTAACATGTATAGCTTGGAGGAAAGACGAGACAGGGGGGATATGATAGAAACATTTAAATATATAAAGGGAATCAACACAGTAAAGGAGGAGACTATATTTAAAAGAAGAAACACTACCACAACAAGAGGACATAGTCTTAAATTAGAGGGACAAAGGTTTAAAAATAATATCAGGAAGTATTACTTTACTGAGAGGGTAGTGGATGCATGGAATAGCCTTCCAGCTGAAGTGGTAGAGGTTAACACAGTAAAGGAGTTTAAGCATGCGTGGGATAGGCATAAGGCTATCCTAACTATAAGATAAGGCTAGGGACTAATGAAAGTATTTAGAAAATTGGGCAGACTAGATGGGCTGAATGGTTCTTATCTGCCGTCACATTCTATGTTTCTATGTTTCTATGTACAGCAGCTCAGAAATAATATACAGCAGGCTAGAGCTTTTTAGAACTCCTATACAGTAACTGGGGCATTGTGTACAGGGGTTCAAGCATTGTGTGCAGTGGGTCACATTTTGTACAGCAGCTCAGGCATTTTATATTCCACGAAATTGTATATTGCTGCTCAGGCATTGTGCACAGTGGCACAATCGTTATGTACAGCAGGTTAGGCATGGTGTACAGAAGGTCAGACATTGTTTGCCTTAGTTTGGCATGGCATAGTGTGCCTCAGGCAATGTGTACAACAGCATATAGACTATACTGAAGCTTGGCATTGTATACAGCAGTTTGACATTGTATACAGCCGTTTGGTAATGCGTACAGCAGCTCAGGTAAAGTGTACAGCAGGTCGGGCATTTTCAACAATGGCTAAGGCCGTCAAGAGTTTAATAGACAGATCCCAATAAGCGTTACCAGGCTGAGTAGAAATCAAGGCAAGGTACCGGCAAGGATGAGACAAGGCCGTAATCAGGATTGCGAGAGGTCGGGCAGCACAGGGTCATAAACGGATACCAGGCCAAGGGTCAAATAACATGAGATGAGTCAAAAATAATCTATATGATCTCTGATTAAACGTAAAAAAACTATGTAGTCCATTTTGAGAGCCAAATCAAATGTGAAGTCAATGCCATTTCCTTACCCAAAGCTATATTTATACTAGTACAGTGAGAATTAGGATTTTATTTTATCCTTTTTTATTTCATCTGTCTGTTTGGTGAAATTTGTTTGTAATATATTTGAATTTGTATGCATTGTGACAATTTTTTGTTCATCATAAAAGTTCTGCCTTTATCTGGTATAAGAATCATGTTACCAAAGAACCTTCCATGTAGTACTGTGGATTCATAGACATTTTTGCTAAATTGCGTTGTGTGACCTGGTTCATGACACAGCAGGTTAGGAAATGTATACAGCAGCTCAACATTTTTATACAGCATCTCTGCAAGGTTTCAGACCTATAAGAAACCTATTTTTATAAAGAGAATATACAGCAGTTTTGACATCCACACAATAACCTGCTGGCTTTGTATACAGCTCAGACATTGTATACAGCAGCTTGGTGTTGTGTGTAGCACACTATGCCTGAACTGATGGATACAATACCTGAGCCTCTGTACACTATGCCCGGATACAATGCCTGGGCTGAGCCGCTGTACACTATGCCTAAATCACTGTACACAAGGCCTGAGGTGTAGTACACAATGCCTGAACCATTGACACAATGCCAGAGCTGTTACACACATATTCTAAGCTGCTTTATACAATGTCTGAGCCACTGTACGAAACGCCAAACTGCTGTACACAATGCCGAAACTGCTGTACGCAATGCCAAACTGTTGTATACATTGCAGACCACAGTTGACTGAGGAAGCTCCAGAAGGAGTGAAACGCGTTTCGGCCACCAGGACTTTTTTTGTTTTATAAGTGTAAATTTTGTCTATTTAATCACTTATTTTAATATTTCTTGTATATTAAATATAATAGCTCTTTAACAAGTCCACTGAAGCCTCAGGAACCTTCATTAGGGGAAGTGCCAACCCCTCTATATTGGCACAAACCCTGTTATCCTCAGAACCAGGACTTTGAGGCTCTGGAAAAGGTGAGCTCAATACCTACTTTTTTTTTTTTGTGAGTGTGTTGTCTTTTCATATCAACCGTAATATAGCAGTGTCAATACCTACTTTTATAATTTTATGGTATTTTATTAATTATACCACACATTGGATATTTCTACCATTTCTATCTTTTTGGAGGGAACATCAACGAGGAATAGTGGTGGGATGCTGCCCTAAAAAGCATACAAGCCCCATTTACTGAGCCAATTATATAGGCTCTTTGAAATGTGAGTGACCCATTCTGCCATTTAATTGAGTTGTCACGGTGTATTTGTCACATCATGCCATGTTCTGCGGAGATGTCTGGCTTTGGTTTCTTGTATCCAGTACTCTTTTTACAAGTCTTGTTTAGTTTTTCTTGTTTTTTTGGTTTTCTATTCTTTGTCTGGTATTTGGCCGGGCAAACGCTGGTGCTCATCACCAGAGGACGTGTGGTTACCCTGCACCAGGCCCTGATAATCCACTTCCACGCTGAAGACTTCCACTTCTCAACAGGCACTCATCAGGCACCCATGACAGATGGCCGTAGGCACTTGGAGTTCGTGGAGTGGAATTTGCAGCTCTCCTGTTCTGTCTGTTTCGTATCATGCCTGGTTTTTCTGCATGCAAGAGATCCTGTATCTGGACTAGTCTGCTGGAGATGTCTTCCTTATTTTTGTCATGGAGGAGGTCGATCTGCTAAGCGGTACGGTGGTCGCTTCAGGTGTTCTTTTGTAATGCTTGGTTCCTAGTTCTTTGTTCTAGTTCCTGTTGGTTATTCGGCATGCAAGAGTTCCTGTATCTAGACCAGTCTGCTGGAGATGGCTTCCTTATTTTTGTTGTGGAGGAGGTCGATCTGCTAAGCTGTACGGTGGTCGCTTCAGGTGTTCTCTTGTGATGATTGGTTCCTGTTTCGTGGCAGTGCTCCTATTCTGGAGTGGATCTCGGTCCTGACTGGTGGTTCCTTTGCAGGAGACCCTTCCAAAGGAAGTAAAGTAGTTCGGAATGGCATTGTGAGCCACAAACTACTTTCCTGCTGTGTCGGGGAATCCTTGCCTCCGATAAGTCTTGAGGACTTAGTTGCTGGATTCTCGCTTCTTTCCTGGTCTCCGCCTGAGAGCTGCTTGTAGCGCCCGGAGGTCGCTCCTTAAGAGGGGAGCTATGTCAAATCATGCCATGTTCTGCGGAGATGTTTGGCTTTGGTTTCTTGTATCCAGTACTCTTTTTACTATTCTTGTTTAGTTTTTCTTGGGTTTTTGGTTTTCTATTCTATGTCTGGTATGTGGCCGCGCAAACGCTGGTGCTCATCGCCAGAGGACGTGTGGTTACCTTGCACCAGGCCCTGATAGTCCACTTCCACGCTGAAGACTCCCACTTCTCATCAGGCACTCAGGGGTCCTGGTTTCCGTACCGCCACCCGTGACAGTATTACAATCTACACCTTTCTTTGTATTTTTTTATATATATATATTTGACGTGCACGGTCCAATCAAGATCTCGAGGGGCAAGTTACCCAACAAAATTTCCCAGCACTCCACTTAAGGTATAGGTTTCCATATACCATTTACTGTTGTTTTGTTGCATACATTACCCGAACTGCTGTATGCAAATCCAGCCTGCTTTCACTATCGGAGCTGTATACAATGTCCAGTCTGCTATGTCATGAACCAGGCCACTCCAGGATTTTAAAATTAATAAAAATCTTTAATTGTCTCCACCAGACCCAAAGCAATGATATAAAAATATCCCTTTTAATAACACTCACACCTATTCTAGTATAAAAGCTGCAACCACCAGGACAATTTAAAAATGAAGAGTCCTAGCTTACCTAACTAAATCAGATTAAATACCCACAAAAACATAATTCAGCAAAAATGTCTATAAGACCACAGTATTTAATATGTCTCTTCGGTATCTTTATTTTTATACCAGACAAAGGAAGAATGTGATAACGGAACTTTTAATATGAACAGAAAAATATATCACAAACAAATTACGCCAAACAGACAGACAATATAAAACCGGATGCAATTAACAGAAAAAAAACAACCAATTAATTCTCACTGTACTAGCAAAATGCCAGTATTAATGTCCCAAAATAGCTTTGGGTAAGGAAATGGCAATTGACTAGAAATTAGGCTCCCAAAAGGGATTACAATTTTTTAGAGTTTCATCATAGATTATATACACTTTCTTGGCTCATCTCAGGAGGTGTAGGAATTGAAGTTTTATGAGATGCAATTAATGTATTCAGAATGTACAATTATTATTATTATTATTATATTTATAAAGCGCCGTCAAATTCCGCAGCGCTTTACAATGGGTGGACGTACAGACATGTAGTTGTAACCAGACAAGTTGGACACACAGGAACAGAGGGGTTGAGGGCTCTGCTCAATGAGCTTACATGCTAGTGGGAGTGGGGTAAAATGGCACAAAAGGTAAGGATAGTATTAGACTAGTGACAGTTGCAGAAGAGGAATCAGTTAGGAGCTATTAACAGTTTAATTGATACGCTTTTATGAAGAAGTGGGTTTTTAATGTTTTTTTGAAGGAGTGGAGACTGGGTGAGCATCTAACGGAGGAGGGAAGTATTGATACTTCTGATGTTTTTTGTAACCAGGTCCGATCATCTTGGTGAATCCAGATAATTAATTTAAGACGAAATATGGTATATATTTCATATATAATGCCCTCACAATAAAATAACATCTAAAAATGACCCTTCATTGAACTTACAATATACAGTGCAAATGCAATGTTGTTTGTCAATCCTCCTCTCACAACATAACCAATGCGGCCCCAGTGATAAAGAGCACCCAGCCTAACCTTATACCAGACTGAGCTGCTGAACACAATGTCTGAGCCGCTGTACACAATACTGAGCAAACGTATACAATGTCTGAGTCATTGCACACAATACCTGATGTGCAGCACATAATGAGCTGGTATACATAAATTCTGAACCAATGTGCACCATGTACACAATACAAGTTGCATGACACAATGCCCTAGCCACATTTCACATTGCCTGAGACGTTGTATTATTACATGATCTATTTTACACAATGCATGAGCCATTGTACACAATATCATTTACACAATACCCCATCTGCTGTACACATTGCCTGTACACATTACCTGTCTGAGCTGCTGTACACAATACCTGAGCTGCTGTAGAAAATGTTGAGTTCCTGCACACAATGCTGAGCTGATGTACGAAATGCAGAACCTACTATATAATATTGCTAGGCATCTGTACACAATGCTAATCTGCTGCACAAAATGCATACCAACTGCCCTGTTTTTTGGGTCTATTCCCTCCCGACTTCCTTCCCTAGTGTTTGGCTTTTGGGGACACCAGGGAACTGTCTCCAACAAGCATAGTGTGAGCGCCACAGAAACAGTGCTCGCTGTAGTGTTTGCCCTCGGTGGGCTGTCCTAACGAGATAGACAGGTAGCTTGGCATGTACTGAACCCAGGCTGACCAACCAGAAAGGGGCTTCATTGTCCTGCCCCTCTACCTCTTTACACCGGCATCCCAATTCTATGAACACAGAGATGCGAGATATGCATAATGCCTATGCTGCTGCAAACAATGCCCGAGTCTCTATCACGGCTCCGAACTACCCTGTTTTTGTGTGTGTCAGTCCCTTTTAAGGTCCTGCCTTGAATAGACTGCACAGCCCAAGCTCATTAAACGTGCATGTTGTGCCGGGTTCACTAGAATCTAGCGGAAACTGCTTTGTCAGTGCTTTTTCCTAAATGTTAGGGGACAGCTGATACGGTATTTCAGTTGGCTGTTTACAATACTGCTATATACAATGCCAGAGTTATTGTACACGATGTCTAAGACACTGTACATAATGTCTGAAACGCTGTATACAATGCCAGAGTTATTGTACACGATGTCTAAGCCACTGTACATAATGTCTGAAACGCTGTGTACAATGCCAGAGTTATTGTACACGATGTCTAAGCCACTGTACATAATGTCTGAAACGCTGTATACAATGCCAGAGTTATTGTACACGATGTCTAAGACACTGTACATAATGTCTGAAACGCTGTGTACAATGCCAGAGTTATTGTACACGATGTCTAAGACACTGTACATAATGTCTGGAACGCTGTGTACAATGCCAGAGTTATTGTACACGATGTCTAAGACACTGTACATAATGTCTGGAACGCTGTGTACAATGCCTTAGTTATTGCCAGATGTCTATTGCACGATGTCTAAGTACATAATGTCTGAAACGCTGTGTACAATGCCAGAGTTATTGTACACGATGTCTAAGCCACTGTACATAATGTCTGAAACGCTGTGTACAATGCCAGAGTTATTGTACACGATGTCTAAGCCACTGTACATAATGTCTGAAACGCTGTGTACAATGCCAGAGTTATTGTACACGATGTCTAAGCCACTGTACATAATGTCTGAAACGCTGTGTACAATGCCAGAGTTATTGTACACGATGTCTAAGCCACTGTACATAATGTCTGAAACGCTGTGTACAATGCCAGAGTTATTGTACACGATGTCTAAGACACTGTACATAATGTCTGGAACGCTGTGTACAATGCCAGAGTTATTGTACACGAATGTCTAACTGTACATAATGTCTGAAGCTGTGTACAATGCCAGAGTTATTGTACACGATGTCTAAGCCACTGTACATAATGTCTGAAACGCTGTGTACAATGCCAGAGTTATTGTACACGATGTCTAAGCCACTGTACATAATGTCTGAAACGCTGTGTACAATGCCAGAGTTATTGTACACGATGTCTAAGCCACTGTACATAATGTCTGAAACGCTGTATACAATGCCAGAGTTATTGTACACGATGTCTAAGCCACTGTACATAATGTCTGAAACGCTGTATACAATGCCAGAGTTATTGTACACGATGTCTAAGACAGTGTACATAATGTCTGAAACGCTGTATACAATGCCAGAGTTATTGTACACGATGTCTAAGCCACTGTACATAATGTCTGAAACGCTGTATACAATGCAAGAGTTATTGTACACGATGTCTAAGACACTGTACATAATGTCTGAAACGCTGTATTCAATGCCAGAGTTATTGTACACGATGTCTAAGACACTGTACATAATGTCTGAAACGCTGTATACAATGCCAGAGTTATTGTACACGATGTCTAAGCCACTGTACATAATGTCTGAAACGCTGTATACAATGCCAGAGTTATTGTACACGATGTCTAAAACACTGTACATAATGTATGAAACGCTGTATTCAATGCCAGAGTTATTGTACACGATGTCTAAGCCACTGTACATAATGTCTGAAACGCTGTATACAATGCCAGAGTTATTGTACACGATGTCTAAGCCACTGTACATAATGTCTGAAACGCTGTATACAATGTCAGAGTTATTGTACACGATGTCTAAAACACTGTACATAATGTCTGAAACGCTGTATACAATGCCAGAGTTATTGTACACGATGTCTAAGCCACTGTACATAATGTCTGAAACGCTGTATACAATGCCAGAGTTATTGTACACGATGTCTAAGACAGTGTACATAATGTCTGAAACGCTGTATACAATGCCAGAGTTATTGTACACGATGTCTAAGCCACTGTACATAATGTCTGAAACGCTGTATACAATGCAAGAGTTATTGTACACGATGTCTAAAACACTGTACATAATGTCTGAAACGCTGTATTCAATGCCAGAGTTATTGTACACGATGTCTAAGCCACTGTACATAATGTCTGAAACGCTGTATACAATGCAAGAGTTATTGTACACGATGTCTAAAACACTGTACATAATGTCTGAAACGCTGTATTCAATGCCAGAGTTATTGTACACGATGTCTAAGACACTGTATATAATGTCTGAAACGCTGTATACAATGCCAGAGTTATTGTACACGATGTCTAAGCCACTGTACATAATGTCTGAAATGCTGTATACAATGCCAGAGTTATTGTACACGATGTCTAAAACACTGTACATAATGTCTGAAACGCTGTATTCAATGCCAGAGTTATTGTACACGATGTCTAAGCCACTGTACATAATGTCTGAAACGCTGTATACAATGCCAGAGTTATTGTACACGATGTCTAAGCCACTGTACATAATGTCTGAAACGCTGTATACAATGTCTTAAAAGCACATAGTGTCAGAGCTCCTGTACAAAATGTACATGCTGCTGCTCACAGTGCCTCAGCTGCTGTAGTATACAATGTAAATACAATATACAATGCCTGACCCGATGTACATAATGCATGACTCACTCACCTTTTTCCCATGGAAACAACTTGTGTTTTGTAGAATTTGTGTGATATTGCTCTATGTTTCCCATACATTCCTGGGTAGCTCAATATTTCCTGCTATATTATTACTGGTTTTCTCTTTAAAAATTGAAAATAAGTAGTAGGATTATATAAAAAAACACTAACTTTATGACTTTTTTTGTAAAAAAAAACAAACAAAAAAAACATGGATCTTACATCATACAAAAAATAAACTGGAAAGGTTTTTTTTTTTTTTGTAGGATGCGTGATCAATATAATTCTTCCACCTCAGGTGATTGGAATGTCCTATAAAACTTCTGATTGCACCTGGTGTGTGTGGAACCTGTGAATATATATGTCTGTAATGTGTGGTATGAGCAAGCAGGACTTTATGTCATTCTCTGTAAGCCGTCGAGGTGTCATGTCACATTGTCACATCATGCTTCACGGTTTAAGGTTGCCGCCAACCCCCGTAAGTAACAGCTAATCTCCGCACGCCTAGAAACCTGTTGAAAAATCTGTGACATGTTGCTAGCTGACGGTGATTCAATGTCCGGTTTCAGGTATAAGTATAAAAACTACCAGGATTATTAACTGTAGTGATTTGTATCCCAGCTACCCTTTTTAAGCTGAAACACACCAAACCGTTTTAGAAAATGTTTTCATCTGAGCTATTTTTGCTTACATTCTTCAATTTAGTAATCAGTGAATTGACCTCTTCCCCATGCATCTTTAACATTTGAACGGCAGCCAATTCAAGAAGAAAATCCTAATTTGAATATACACGTGGTAAATTGCAACATTGAGCATAACTCTGCTCTACTGGTTGTTTAATGTGAGTCCATATATTCTTGCTTCCAATACACCAAAGGAACTTTGCTAGTCACAAAACATTTGGATGACAAGGTCACCTTCAGCTAGGGATGCAAGCATGTCTTATACATTATCAGCAAAAATATAGGTTGAAAATAAGTACCAACCTGACTCTTGCTGCTGCGTCCCCTATGGTGATTGCTACAATGAATGAAATGGCTACAAGCATTTCCACTCACAAATGACACACGTGGACTGACACACAGCTTTGCTTGTATTTGTAGTTTTTGTTTCTTGCAAGAATTTATTCTTAGATACGTGTATCTATCTTTATCTATATAATTTTATATACATAAAATTAGGAAAACAATAAAAACAGGCCTCTGTTATACTAAGCACGAGAGTCAATTTTCACTTCCAAATGTTGTTGTTTGTCTTGAAAATCTTTGTCTCTGAGTTAAAATCTAAAGTGCAATCGTATACTTCAGTGAGCTCTGTTTCCAAGGCAGATTTATTTATCGTTTGCCATTTGATGTGGACATGTGATGTCATTGTCTCTGACTCCACTGTTAGCCCATAAATGGCAGTAATGATTTGGTTTCCGCAGTAAAAGGTCCGCATGATGCTTTGAGGGTAGAGTCTGCAAATCCTAAACTGCCATTATGCTTTAAATGAACGAATGACATAGTCTGAATCTCGAATAAAACACTTTCCTTTTCAGCGATTTAGAAATCATACAAAGACCTTTCCAATTTAGAAGCTGTTCCATGTGCGCATAATGATTAATTGCCATAAAAAAAACTAAAAACTCAGCAGATATCGTTATTGCCTGAGTGGAACTTAAACGTAGCGTCTGCTACTTTGTACTATCAAGAATTCTTTATTCAAGTCGCCAGAGTCTCTATTGGTAGCAGCCAGAGAGATTGTCTTTCTCCTTTGATTAATAAAAAAGGGGGTGGGACGCCCACTGAAGGGGCATGTCAGCCAGGCATCAAGTACAGCAGGCTGACTGACAGGCTCTCTGGCTGACACTTAATGCAGAAGACCAGGGGGAGAGCACCACTGAAGCATTTTCTGCATAGTCCTATTGCCCACTGCACAACATGAGCACGTCTAATGATGTGCTCAAACTGTGAAACCTTGGGAGAGTTTCAGGATAGTTAGTCCCACCGAAAGCAGGACAGTTGGTAGGCCTGCTCATGTGTGATCTGCAATGTCATTTAGACATGTCTGAGACACAGAATAGGGCAGTCACACATATGGTACTTATTCTCTAAACCAAAAATTGATGAGACACAGGGATGTCCCAAACATTAAAAGAGTTTTAGTACCATTTAAAATCAGAAATTGTGTATATGTGTCAGTGTGTGTGTCTGTGGGAGTATCTATGTTTCTGTGTGTGTGTAACTGTGTCTTTGTGTATGTAACTGTGTGTGTATCTGTGTGTCAGTGCGTGTGTCTGTATGTCAGTGTGTGACTGTGCGAATATCTGTACGGGTCAGGGGGCACAATACTTGCCTTTCCCTGGACACTGGCAACCTGTGCTTTGCCACTGAGTGGAGGATAACTGCTGAATAGACTGGTAAATAAATATAAAAATATAAATATATCTCTGCATTCTAAGCCTAAAAACAATGATGATGGAAAAGATTTAGAACTTTGGAACTGGAGAGGAGATAATATAATTGGTAAACTAAAACAAAATGTATAAATTGGTGAGAGCACACTGAATAACACAGATATTACCACATATAAAGCAAAGAATAATCCTGTAACAAAAAAGAAACAGGAAATCCATAGGGTAATAAAGTTTAAACAAGTGAAACACAATATATAATCAACCTCACTCACATGCTGCTGAGCCACTTAGATAAGCTGGATCAGACTAAGGACTTTGAATGGAAGAGTAAAGGTGGTCTCAGAATAAATAATTGCAGCTTCCATGTTGTTATTTAGTCATATTCTCTTGCACAAAATCCAGGATGCAGGATACTGAGAAATTAATATTTATTAAAGGGATACTCCAGGCACCTGGTCTGGGTGCCAACTCCCACTACCCTTAACCCTGCAAGTGTAATTATTGCAGTTTTCATAAACTGCAATAATTACCTTGCAGGGTTAAGTCCTCCTCTAGTGGCTGTCTATCAGACAGCCACTAGAGGGACTTCCGAGTTCTTAGAACACATAAAGTGTATTATACAATGCTGGACATCCTCACACTATGTGAGGACCTCCAGCGTCGCCGAAAATCCCCATAGGAAAGCATTGAAGAATGCTTTCCTTTGGGGAAGTCTAATGCGCGTGCGCGGCCATTGCCACGCATGCACATTAGGTCTCCCCCGCCGGCTGACGTTGGCGGGTGAGGAGAGTAGGCGGATCCTGACCCAGCGCCGAGGGACATTGGCCCTGGACTCCGGTAAGTCACTGAAGGGGTTTTAACCCCTTCAGCAACTTGGGATGGGGGATGGGAGGGAGAGGGGAACTAGAGGGTCCTACAGTGCCAGGAAAACAAATATGTTTTCCTGGCACTGGAGAATCCCTTTAAACACAGAAGAAAAGAAAAAATATTAACACCAAAATAAAGAGTCCAACTAAACAAAATAAAATACACTTGACACGTTTCAGCTCTTGCCTTTTTCAAAAGTGTCATATCCATTCTGGGCATCCTAATCTTTAAGTCCGGCATTGGTGCGCTTTTTCGATCCCAGGCTCCTCCCATTTCCATTTCAGACATCAGGATGTTTTACAACTGCATCCCTTCAACCTTCCGCTGAAAGAGGACAGACAAGGGGACGTCAGGTCAAAAGGATGCAGTTGTAAAACGTCCTCAGCAGCATGTGAGTGAGACTTAACTTGTTTAAACTTTATTACCCTAGGGTTTTCCTGTTTCTTTTTTGTTACAGGATTATCCTTTGCTTTATATGTGGTAATATTTGTGTTGTTTAGTGTGCTCTTACCAATTTATATATTTTGTTTGTGTTGCACTTTTGTGTGGTGGAGTGACCCACATAGGTGACAGTAGCACCATATTTTATTGTAATATACCAATCCTTATTTGTTGTTGCTTTCATAATTGGTAAACTACTTAAAGTCAAATTTGGTGGATCTTCAATCTAAACACCTTGAGACCTTATGGTCTCCATCTGGATTTTGTCTAACGCTACTTTTTAAACAACAACTTATTATTATCATCATATTTTTCCTCCTATAGATCGTTATAAATTTGCCCCGATTTAACATTTTTGGACAAGTTTCACAAATGATTTAATATTTTGGAAAAACTTTTGGAATTATTTACTATTTTGAAAATATTGAATATTCAAAGATTTTGATTTTTTTTAAATATATTTATATATATTTTATTTGAAATATCTTTTTAATATTTTGATTTTTTTTTTTAAAGTTTAGCCAAAAATATTTAACCACTTTAACCCCTTAAGGACCAAACTTCTGGAATAAAAGGCAATCATGATATGTCACATGTCATGTGTCCTTAAGGGGTTAAAAGCTTATCCAAATATATTAAATCATGGCCATTACTGGTGGGGTATATTGAATATTGTATAGTTTTGCTCTAACACTTACTGGTAACTGTGCATTGTATGGGAATTAATTGTGGTATATATGTTTCTATTCGTTGTTTATGTGTTTATGCTGATCGATCCTGTTTACTACAATAACATTCCCTCCATTCTCTCTGTTTACTGTTTGACTATTACTACGGACTGTGTTTAAAAATAAATGGGATATAAACATTCTGCCCACATCGACCTTTACAAACTCCACCCCCTTCAACTGAATCGTGGATGATGAGACTACATGCAAATGGACTGGGTGAATTCTGTTTTCTCAATTCGTTACTCGAAGGTCGCATGATAACTCCTCCTTGGATGGGACCTGCAACTGGCCAGGCTGTCCAGCCCCACCAACAATGCCATGCCAGGTGTGTGCATTTAGTTATCTCTTATCTAAAAGCTAGCTACGTTCTCATAATATTCTTGTGAAGCTATGCATGAGTCATTCTGCTGCTGTGTTTTGTGGTTATTAACATTTTCAATACTGTGTACCGGCACCATCTCTAATAGTTTAATTTGCTCAATAGCGATCAATCATTCTTAATTAATATGGAATATTATTATCACAACTGGTGATTCCTGTATTTACCATTCTTTGTATGTAGTATCACCCTGAAAGGGACACAAGCGAAGATACTTTAGAACTTGGATTCCTTAAATCCATGAGTGCCATTCTTTCACGTTAGTTAGGGGTGAGTGGGTTTGTTGTTTTTTTAGGAAATTTTAGGTCACTTACCAATAACAAGTAAGGCAACAAAATGTAATTTAGAACAAAAGCAATATGTTTTTTAAATACATTTATTGTGGTTTAAAGACACCTTACTGTAGTTATTACTTCTGTTATACACTCAGACATATCAACACTATGACAGACACACCAGGCGTGTCTAGACATTGCCTGGTCTGCTTTTTGATGGCTGAACACAACTATTTCATCAAATACCACTGTATAATATTAAATCATTTTAAAAGTTTATTCAAAAATATTAAGAAAGGGCATTGGTTGAGACCCAAAACTAATTTGTGTTTTTTTCTTTATCAAGGAGTTAGATTTAAATTGCCTGACACCTGGCCAGCAGGAGCTTTGACACTGTGCGAGAAAGTGAGATTTGTGTGCTAACACCAGATGCAAAAGTTGCACAAAACGTATATTGCCCTGAGTCTCATCCCCACTCTCTCACACGGATTCAGCTCCCTGTCAGATCGCGGACAGGATAATGAAGATTGTCAGAATCCTCTACCACAGTCCCACGAGACCACACTACTAGCGGAGGTAGAGTGTATAGGGAAGAGACACAGGTGTGAGGAAAAAGACATAAACAGACATGGAAGTTAAGAGAAGCATTAAGGGTCTGAGCAGGATTAAGCATAAGGCAACCTTAGGCTGCCACTTGGGCCCAGGAGTTAGATAGGGGCCATGGAACCGTGGTTTTCTTACCCCATTAGTTATCCCTATGTGAAGAATGAATGAGGGACCTGGTAACTTGTTAGGGCCCTGTGTGATCTTAGTCTTTCTCTGTTAGGGGGTGAGTAGAAGACAAACACAATTAGATGAGTGCAGAGTTACACACTATATATTTACAATTTGCAAGGGGTGCATACATAAAATATCCTACTTACACCTTGGATCACTACATCGTTTTATCACTTTAAACAAACAAGTCTAACTGTTGTTTCATGCTGTCTCCAAAACAACAGCTTCATGTCTATTAATTATGTTTAATTTTTAAATAGATACAACTGTTTTTTCATTGTGGATTGTATGCCTTGCAAATGCCTGCAGGATAAATGTAAAGTTGTATACATGACAGTTTGCATATGATGTAGTTGACATTTACACAATTTTGTATATATAATGTGTTTTCCATGTATAACGTGTTTTATTTGAAGCTGCCTAATGCAGACACTTTCTGTATATTTGTGTAAAACTATTCCCGACATTGGTATCAATTTAGTAATTTTAGATAACACTTTAAAATGATTTAATATTATGATTTTTTTTTTAAAATATATATAATGGTTTTTGACATTTTAATATTTTGAAAAAAATCATTCAAAAGTTTATCACAGTGTTTGTGTGTATCTGTTTGTGGACTGTTTCTCACAGTGTTTGTGTGTACTTGTATCTGAGGCTGATTCTTATAACGTTAAAGGGACACTATAGTCACCAAAACAACTTTAGTTAAATAAAGCAGTTTTGGTGTATATATCATGCCTCTGAAGTTTCCCTGCTCAATCCTCTGCCATTTAGGAGTTAAATAACTTTTGTTTCTGTTTATGCAGGATTAGCCACACCTTTCCTGGCTTTGACTGACACAACCTGCATGAAAAGAAAATGGTTTAATTTTCAATTAGATGTAACTTATTTTAAAAGTTTTTATCTCCTGCTCTCCTGCTCTTTAAATACATAGAAGAGGCTCCTAGGAGGTCTAGCAAGCTATTAACAGAGCATGAGATAAGACATTCTAAATAAAACCTACTTTGCAATACAGGAAATGCACACATTACATGACTCTTTGCAGGGAGTGTTTAGGAAGGCTGTGCAAGTCACATGCAAAGAGGTGTGCCTAGGGCTGCCTAAACAGAGCAATTTAACTCCTAAATGGCAGAGAATTAACCACTGAGAAGGCAGGGGCATGATCTATACACCAAAACTGCTTTGTTAAGCTAAGGTTGTTTTGGTGACTATAGTGTCCATTTAATGCATACTTGTATATATAACTATTCCTTACAGTACAGTAACTGTATGGATGGTTTGTCATAGTGTTTGTATGTCTGTGATGATGTCGATGGTTTTTCACTGTATGTGTGTATTTGTATGTCTGACTGTTTCTCACAGTGCTCATCATAATGATGTGCATTGGATAAACAAGACATACTAGTAGTTTTGATAAAACAAGTTAGGCTGTAACCAGCGGCAGAAGCAGCATGTGACGGATGAATTTTCACTATTTTATATTGTTTCTGTAAATGGCGATGCTACCGTTTCAGTATAACACTTGTTTGTTTGTTACAGTGTTTTTCTGCATTGTGTATGCATTTTCTGCATTGTGTATGCACGTTATAACACTATTCATGTGTGGGTCTCTGCTGTTTCAACGTACTCACACATTCTTGTATCAGTGTTTGTGTATGAAGCTCTTTTACACATTATTGCAGTGAATCCGTGTTTGTCTTTATTTGTTTGTGACCCTTTTTTCACAGTATTTGTGTGTGTTTCAGGGTTAGATGGTTATTCAGACCGTGTGTGACCTTATTAATACACTCTGTATGGCGGTTTCTACATGTCTCATAGGGTGAGTGTAGTGTCTGTTATAGTCTCAGTGTTCCCTGCATTCTCACTGCATCATCTTTTTCCCCTAGTGCAATGGGCACTGAAGCAGAGATGCCACATAGAAAACACAGCCCTCATCATTTTCAAGACTATTTTGCACCTGCAGACTAATCAACTCAGCAATATCCAACAACATCTCTAAAATTCGACCTAATCTAGTGTATGAGCCGTCTGGCCTGTCTGAATGCCTACTGTCCTATCTCTGCATATGTCTCCTATTTGTTCCTCTAGTGGATAATATAATAATATATATAGACATTGAACAGACGCTAAGGAGTTCTTGCCCATTACTGCAATAATTCTTAATGGAATCTTTGTGAACGAGCCATTCTTCTGGCTTAGCTTTGTCAGTTATTGGATTCTGTATACATCTGTACTGGTCTCCACTACAGCACACAATGTCATAGAGCTCACAAAAGATATGCCCCAGGCCCTTGATACCTAGGAACCCACCTGTCCTCCTCGTATTCATTGTTCACAATGTACGAAACATGCATGTCGTGTTAATAACAATGAATCTAGGATGGTACAAAGTATCATGTAAATTATTTTAGTCCCATGAAGACAATTATAGACTGCGCAGCTAGACAGCTCATCACGCATGTAATTTTGGTATATCTTATTGTATGTTTTTTTGCTCATAAAAGGGAATATAGTACTCTGGGGCATTCCATGAATTTAATTCTCTGCTCCTATCATTACTATAACAAATCCTTTCAATTGTTCTTTGCCCTTACACTTTACTAAATAAATATAAATTTGTGCATTTCCAACATTATTAACTCATTGCTTACAATGATATGCAAGCATTAGTTTTATTGCATGTGTAAGATGTACCAAATATATAGCACCTCACTATAATGATTGCATGTAGACCTAATATTTATTGGCCAAATTCTTTGTTTTGCAGGAGATCT
This sequence comes from Pelobates cultripes, assembly GCA_933207985.1. NCBI lineage: Eukaryota > Metazoa > Chordata > Amphibia > Anura > Pelobatidae > Pelobates > Pelobates cultripes. The sequence goes on along the minus strand of OW240913.1, from coordinate 55,102,755 downwards.
ACATTTTTCACCATTCCCCAGAATGATATCTCAGGACATGAGAGTGTGACTTTTCCCTCTAGATCATAAATCGCTTCACTTTGATCTTTAGATAAATGTGAGCGTCATTAGCCATGGTGCTAAACCGGTCATGATGTACTCAAGCATATGTGAACATGTTGAAATAAGGGCTGGTTGCTGGTTGAGGATCATGGAAAAAAATTGAAAATTTGGAAAATATAGTTTGCAAACATCAGAAGTGCCACGGTTCTAGAGGGTCAACGAACCCTTTGATGACATCAAAGGCCTTCTGGTTTCTCAGGAAGCGACTAGATATGTCATTATTTGCACAGTGAAAAAAAATATTATCAAGCCTGCTTTAGTACATTAAGACTCTTGCCTACCCAAGAAATCGATGCATAAAGTTTAATGACTGATTGCACGGAGAGAGGAATTAGTGTGGAAATGGATAACCAGTTAAACGCTGCTTGCTAACTCACGTCCTCTTCCAGAACAAACACTCTGAGCTGTTTGCTGTTCTGTGTAATATATAACATTTTATGACCAATTCTGCAAACAAATAAGTGAATTTATAGATCTATGCACTGCGTTTTAATCCTTTAAGGACCACGGTTAGGCAGATGTCTTGTTAGTGTGAATATCCTGAGATTCCAGAGGTCCAGATGGGATTAAACTGCTGTCACCATTGCATTTATCATCTTTTTTTACATCCTTAACATCAATACTGATATTTTCACAAGATCACATCAACTGCAGTAACCGCTAGTGGCCTAGCTTTAATCTAATTTTCTGGTATACCAAGTGGCTGAGGGATTTTACATTTTAAGTCAAAATAGTTAATTTGGAGAATGTTTCCCGTTTGACTGTCATTAACCTAGCATTTGCCGATTGCCCACAATCCATGGTTTAGTAAACTTTCATTCTGTCTAGAAAGTACAGAGCCAGTTAATATATATAAGAATCTGTAAATGTAGACGGCATTTGGTCTGGGTGATCTGTCTGCGTACAATGTACGACAATATAAAGATCTTGCCGCCATATTGAAATGTCAGAAAATGGAAAATGATATAATGACATTGGAAGCTCTGATAATTAACCCATTGTATTGTGCAATCATACCGACTTTGTATTTATCACGAGGGCAGTATTCTGGGAAATAGGAATATCAGACGAAGGATGACAGTTATCTCAATGCTTGATCTGTTCAAGTTCCTAGCTCATGTCTAAGTTAAGAATCGCGCATTTTTCAATGTAACATCATACTGTTTCTTTGGTCCATTTCTTGAGAATTAATTTCTGGAGTTACGTATTATAGACAAGATCTTAACAGTATTATAATATCACAGTCTTTGTGTCTATCAACTTGTAACAGTTTACAAACACCCTACCATTCCATGTTAATAGCACTATTAGACCTAAACCCATATTCATTGTCTAAACTGGATGAGATTTGATGTCCACATCACAGAGAGTATATTGCTCTTTTATCATGTTAAGAACACATTTGATTACAGCTTAGCTACTGGGAGAATACATTATAATCGCATCATCCATTATATTTTAATCCTTATTTTTAAAAAAGGCAACATATAAATAAATAAAAATAAACTTTAACAATCAGCAGCAGACTATTTTAATGTACTGTATCATTTATTGTGTGATGTTCCCCTTTAATAATTTATTTGCACATTTGCAATATTATATATATATATATATCTGTTATTAATGAAGAACTGTCTAAAGATTTAAATAGCAAAAAGCTGATTTAAAATTCATTCACCCAAAAAAGAAAGAAATAAACAGTTTTTGTTTTTTTTACCTTACTACATGGTAGTTAAAAAGAGCAAAATGTTAAATCCCTAAGAATTGGAAAAGGAGCCAATAGAAAAATTATTTTTGAAAACAATAGACATTTTTAGTGATCATCTTATATTTGTATATTTATATTATTATTTGTAGTGAAATATTATGAAGGTAATATTACTATATTTTTTGTTAACTATCCTTTCCAATTTCAGTTAAATCCACCACTTCTCTGTAATGCACAGCCTGCATATGTCTCTACTAATAAAAATATTTGTAATGCTTTTTTTTGTGGAAGACCACAATCCCATTATCTGTCCCCCTGCATTGATTCGACTCAAACGACTAATACATGATCCATTTCAGCACCAAAGACAGCGAGTTATCAGCAAGGACACAGCACTGTCTCAGACCAGCACCTGCTCTGCTGCAGGAGGCTCAGCAAGGTTGGACCCTTGCAGTAGCAGGAGAGCTTGGCATTCAAAGGGTTAACATGCTATTACTTGGTTGAGTGACAATTTGCCATTCCTTACTTATGCCAGGCAGGGATCTAAAAATACTTAAACAGTATTATTTAGACACACTTCTCAATGCAGATCTAGATGTAAACACTGGCCAGTTGCTGATTGATGGAACTCTCTGAATACAATGTAACTAGCAGATCTTAGTAACACTGACATTCAATGGCAAACATGCATCAGTGGATTACCTCTGGTCCCAGGAGCTGGGGTTGCATGTATAGGTGGTAGAACTAGCCTCAGCAGATAGCTGGGTTGCAGTGGAAGGTACAGGGGACTGGCATGGCTTCAGGTGGTCCTCTGCCCCTCTCTAGTGCTGTATAGATGTTCTCACATCCCAAGGAAAGCCCAGCAAGGTTCCAACTATGAGTCTATAGGGAGCTTGTTGTACTGACTACAGTGAAAGGATGGTTATAGGAGGGCAGTGAGTTTTCCCCACCCCTCCCCCTCCTCCCTCCTTCTCTTCTCCTCTATCTCTCTCTCCCTCTCTGTTTCTCTCTCTCCTTTCAGACTCCATTTGTCAGACATACAAGAGAGGAAATAGGGACCGAGCTTGCATCTGGAGGGGGAGACTGGGAGGAAGCTATAGATGGATGTGAGAATGAGCATTACAGCTTGGGGCAGCCGTGTTGTCTGTCAAAAGCTGTTTGTTCTCTTATTACCTTAACATACACCGAAAGACATGTTTTCTACTGCTATGTTTACATGTTCGTAGTTTACAATTTACAGCTACGGATAAAGCTCTATGTGGATTATAAGTAATGAGGGACAAAAATGCATCAAAAATACAAAAATGTATTTTTTAAATAAATCACAACTCAAAAATACAAGTAAACGTGACATATATATGCATAGGAGTATGTTTTAAATCTATATACAAGCATATGGTTGTATCAATAGAATCGTATTTAACCATGTAGAACCTTGAAATGAAAATGAGTACATGGCAAATCAGCGTAATTAAGAAATAAGGAGAAGCACCCTTTAGGACAAAGGAGCCACGTCATATCCTACAACCGTTAAAGACTATGTGTCTTGGGAGAGTTCGAAAAGAATATAACAGCTTTAGTGATGTAAGCCTGCAATGATCATAAAATATATTTCACAATAACAGCCCTTACAGATGACTTTGACAGCTCTAGAAGGGTAGAAATTCGGCAAACAAGTGATGTGTAAGAAAGGTTACATTATATTTTGGAGAACCAAGCTCTATTACTCTATTGGAGTGATACCTGTTAGCAAAATGTGCAAAGGGATTTGGGATAGTGTACGGGTACCTTTATTTTTGTTCTGTGTATTGGGGCTGACGTGTTCTATAGTCATTGATGCTGACCAGGAGTAGTGAGGGTCTGAGCGCAGGGCTTATTTTTGTATGGGTGTAGTAACCCACTATCACAGTGGTTCACAAACCAGTCATCAGCACCCACCAACAGTCCAGATATTGTCAGTATCGGGAAAAAAAAAAAGAGAAATACATAATTCCTGAAGTGTTGGTAGGCCATGAGGACTGGTTTGAGAACCACTGCACTATAGCATACATGATAGAAACAGATAAGGCATTGGCATGGTCAGCATTTGGGCTTAGCCAATTCACAAAATTTATACACACAATATATCTCACAATATGAGAAATAGCTACAGTATATTTATATCTCACGATATGAGATATAGCTACAGTATATTTATATCTCACAATATGAGAAATAGTTACAGTATATTTATATCTCACGATATGAGATATAGCTACAGTATATTTATATCTCACAATATGAGAAATAGTTACAGTATATTTATATCTCACGATATGAGATATAGCTACAGTATATTTATATCTCACGATATGAGATATAGCTACAGTATATTTATATCTCACGATATGAGATATAGCTACAGTATATTTATATCTCACGATATGAGATATAGCTACAGTATATTTATATCTCACGATATGAGATATAGCTACAGTATATTTATATCTCACGATATGAGATATTGCTACAGTATATTTATATCTCACGATATGAGAAATAGCTACAGTATATTTATATCTCACGATATGAGAAATAGCTACAGTATATTTATATCTCACGATATGAGATATAGCAATAGTATATTTATATCTCACGATATGAGATATAGCTACAGTATATTTATATCTCACGATATGAGAAATAGCTACAGTATATTTATATCTCACGATATGAGATATAGCTACAGTATATTTATATCTCACGATATGAGATATAGCTACAGTATATTTAGATCTCACGATATGAGAAATAGCTACAGTATATTTATATCTCACGATATGAGAAATAGCTACAGTATATTTATATCTCACGATATGAGAAATAGCTACAGTATATTTATATCTCACGATATGAAATATAGCTACAGTATATTTATATCTCACGATATGAGATATAGCTACAGTATATTTATATCTCACGATATGAGAAATAGCTACAGTATATTTATATCTCACGATATGAGATATAGCTACAGTATATTTATATCTCACGATATGAGAAATAGCTACAGTATATTTATATCTCACGATATGAGATATAGCTACAGTATATTTATATCTCACGATATGAGAAATAGCTACAGTATATTTATATCTCACGATATGAGATATAGCTACAGTATATTTATATCTCACGATATGAGATATAGCTACAGTATATTTATATCTCACGATATGAGAAATAGCTACAGTATATTTATATCTCTGATATGAGATATAGCTACACTATAATTATATATCTCACGATATGAAGATATAGCTACAGTATATTTATATCTCCACGATATGAAAATAACTACAGTATATTATAACTCTCACTGATATAAGAAATAGCTGATATATTTAGATCTGCACAATATAGGAATATAGCTACAGTATATTTATATCTCACAATATGAGAAACCAACTACAGTATATTTGATCTCACAATATGAGATATAGCTACAATATATTTATATCTCACATTATGAAATATACAGTATATTTATATCTACGATATGAGAAATAGCTACAGTATATTTATATCTCCGCGATATGAGAAATAGCTACAGTATATTTATATCTCACGATATGAGATATAGCTACGAATATATTTATATCTCCGCGATATGAGATATAGCGCTGATACTATTTATATCTCACGATATGAGATATAGCTACAGTATATTTATATCTCACGATATGAGATATAGCTACAGTATATTTATATCTCACGATATGAGATATAGCTACAGTATATTTATATCTCACGATATGAGATATTGCTACAGTATATTTATATCTCACGATATGAGAAATAGCTACAGTATATTTATATCTCACGATATGAGAAATAGCTACAGTATATTTATATCTCACGATATGAAATATAGCTACAGTATATTTATATCTCACGATATGAGATATAGCTACAGTATATTTATATCTCACGATATGAGAAATAGCTACAGTATATTTATATCTCACGATATGAGATATAGCTACAGTATATTTATATCTCACGATATGAGATATAGCTACAGTATATTTATATCTCACGATATGAGAAATAGCTACAGTATATTTATATCTCACGATATGAGATATAGCTACAGTATATTTATATCTCACGATATGAGAAATAGCTACAGTATATTTATATCTCACGATATGAGATATAGCTACAGTATATTTATATCTCACGATATGAGAAATAGCTACAGTATATTTATATCTCACGATATGAGATATAGCTACACTATAATTATATCTCACGATATGAGATATAGCTACAGTATATTTATATCTCACGATATGAGAAATAGCTACAGTATATTTATATCTCACGATATGAGAAATAGCTACAGTATATTTAGATCTCACAATATGAGATATAGCTACAGTATATTTATATCTCACAATATGAGAAATAGCTACAGTATATTTAGATCTCACAATATGAGATATAGCTACAGTATATTTATATCTCACATTATGAGAAATAGCTACAGTATATTTATATCTCACGATATGAGAAATAGCTACAGTATATTTATATCTCACGATATGAGAAATAGCTACAGTATATTTATATCTCACGATATGAGATATAGCTACAGTATATTTATATCTCACGATATGAGATATAGCTACAGTATATTTATATCTCACGATATGAGATATAGCTACAGTATATTTATATCTCACGATATGAGATATAGCTACAGTATATTTATATCTCACGATATGAGAAATAGCTACAGTATATTTATATCTCACGATATGAGAAATAGCTACAGTATATTTATATCTCACGATATGAAATATAGCTACAGTATATTTATATCTCACGATATGAGATATAGCTACAGTATATTTATATCTCACGATATGAGAAATAGCTACAGTATATTTATATCTCACAATATGAGAAATAGCTACAGTATATTTATATCTCACGATATGAGATATAGCTACAGTATATTTATATCTCACGATATGAGATATAGCTACAGTATATTTATATCTCACGATATGAGATATAGCTACAGTATATTTATATCTCACGATATGAGATATAGCTACAGTATATTTATATCTCACGATATGAGATATAGCTACAGTATATTTATATCTCACGATATGAGAAATAGCTACAGTATATTTATATCTCACGATATGAGATATAGCTACACTATAATTATATCTCACGATATGAGATATAGCTACAGTATATTTAGATCTCACGATATGAGAAATAGCTACAGTATATTTAGATCTCACGATATGAGAAATAGCTACAGTATATTTATATCTCACGATATGAGAAATAGCTACAGTATATTTAGATCTCACAATATGAGATATAGCTACAGTATATTTATATCTCACGATATGAGAAATAGCTACAGTATATTTAGATCTCACAATATGAGATATAGCTACAGTATATTTATATCTCACAATATGAGAAATAGCTACAGTATATTTAGATCTCACAATATGAGATATAGCTACAGTATATTTATATCTCACAATATGAGAAATAGCTACAGTATATTTATATCTCACAATATGAGATATAGCTACAGTATATTTAGATCTCACAATATGAGATATAGCTACAGTATATTTAGATCTCACAATATGAGATATAGCTACAGTATATTTATATCTCACAATATGAGATATAGCTACAGTATATTTAGATCTCACGATATGAGATATAGCTACAGTATATTTATATCTCACAATATGAGAAATAGCTACAGTATATTTATATCTCACGATATGAGATATAGCTACAGTATATTTATATCTCACGATATGAGATATAGCTACAGTATATTTATATCTCACGATATGAGATATAGCTACAGTATATTTATATCTCACGATATGAGAAATAGCTACAGTATCTCACGATATGATCTCACTACAGTATATTTATATCTCACGATATGAGAAATAGCTACAGTATATTTATATCTCACGACTAGTATATTTATATCTCACGATATGAGATATAGCTACAGTATATTTATATCTCACGATATGAGAAATAGCTACAGTATATTTATATCTCACGATATGAGATATAGCTACAGTATATTTATATCTCACGATATGAGATATAGCTACAGTATATTTATATCTCACGATATGAGAAATAGCTACAGTATATTTATATCTCACGATATGAGAAATAGCTACAGTATATTTATATCTCACGATATGAAATATAGCTACAGTATATTTATATCTCACGATATGAGATATAGCTACAGTATATTTATATCTCACGATATGAGAAATAGCTACAGTATATTTATATCTCACGATATGAGATATAGCTACACTATAATTATATCTCACGATATGAGATATAGCTACAGTATATTTAGATCTCACGATATGAGAAATAGCTACAGTATATTTAGATCTCACGATATGAGAAATAGCTACAGTATATTTATATCTCACGATATGAGAAATAGCTACAGTATATTTAGATCTCACAATATGAGATATAGCTACAGTATATTTATATCTCACGATATGAGAAATAGCTACAGTATATTTAGATCTCACAATATGAGATATAGCTACAGTATATTTATATCTCACAATATGAGAAATAGCTACAGTATATTTAGATCTCACAATATGAGATATAGCTACAGTATATTTATATCTCACATTATGAGAAATAGCTACAGTATATTTATATCTCACAATATGAGAAATAGCTACAGTATATTTATATCTCACAATATGAGATATAGCTACAGTATATTTAGATCTCACAATATGAGATATAGCTACAGTATATTTAGATCTCACAATATGAGATATAGCTACAGTATATTTATATCTCACAATATGAGATATAGCTACAGTATATTTAGATCTCACAATATGAGATATAGCTACAGTATATTTATATCTCACAATATGAGAAATAGCTACAGTATATTTATATCTCACAATATGAGATATTGCTACAGTAATTCTAGACAACACTGTCAGCGCTGTCAGTACCAGGACTGCCGCAGAGAGAATACAGTTTTGGCTAGTTTTGGTTTACAATAGCTGGTTTATGGTTATCTAAGGCAGCATTATTGGGTGAGATCAGCTCTTAGCATCTTGTGAACTCACAAATACCCATCAAGCAGGTATGGGGTTCTACAATTACTTTAATATCAAAAGCATATGATACATGATTAGAAATATTGATATTTCGATTTGAAGATTAATCTGATGATTATAATAAAACTGAGACTCATCAGGAAATGGCCCAGTGAATTTATAGGTCAAATTAGCTTTTTTTCTCTCTTTTTTTTTTTTTTATAAAACAAAATCTGCTTTCACTGAAAATGATTTTATCTAAAAGTGTTCTTACTTGTATATATTTATTTAATATCATTCTAAAGTGGCACATATATTGGCAATGGATATCAACTGTCACTCACAGTGTGAGATTTCAATCCCTGATGAGTTAAGAACGTTTGTTTTTGGGAAAAGCCATACAGCAAGTTAGCTATTAAGAGCTAAGTAGTACAGCGCCCTCCACTAATATTGGCAACCTTGGTAAATATGAGTAAGGCTGTGAAAAACTGTCTGTTTTGTTTAACCTTTTGATCTTTTGTTCAAAGAATACACAAAAATAATATGATCTCGTGGATATCAAACAATTGCAAACACAACAAAGGTTTATACAACCAAAAATTCTTTGTTAAAGGAACATTATAGGGTCAGGTAAACAAATGTGTATTCCTGACCCCATAGTGTTAAAAAACACAATTTAGGTCCACCCTTGCCCACCTTAAAATAAAGTAAAAACTCAACTTTATACAAGCATTGCGCAGGTCCGCTGATGCTGTTCCCTCCCTCCCACGCTCCGCCCACTTGGCTGAGAATGTCAGTATTTATTGTCTCAGCCAATCCAATGAAAATCCTATTTTCCGTAGGAAATCATTGGGAGGATAATGGCAAAACATCGCTCTGCACCAATCAGCATCTCCTCACAGTTCTTGTAGCCATCTGAGGAGTGCCCACTGGAGGTGTTACTAGGCAGCAATGTAAACACTGCCTATTCTCTGAAAAGGTATGGTCTACATGAAAATGCCTGCAGGGACATACTATACTCACCAGAACAACTACGTTTAGCTGTAGTTATTCTGGTGACTATAGTGTCCCTTTAAATACATGTGTGGCAAAATTATTGGCACCCCTATGAATCATATTAGATTAATATATCTGACGTATATTCTCATTGATATTTTACTTTGTATAGTGCATCTGAGTGACTACGAAAAGGTGATTGTTTAACCATGACTTCCTGTTTCACAGGGGTATAAATATGTGGTAAGACATAGGCCAAGTTTCATTAATCACTCATCACAATGGGTAAGACCAAGGAATATAGCTGTGGTGTGCAGCAAAATATGTTTGAGCTTCACAAAATGGAAAGTGGCTATGAGAAAATTGTAAAAACATTGAAAATGATCATTTCCACTATCGGGGCAATAATTAAAACGTTACAGTCAACTGGAAATGTTATGAATCAACCTGGAAGAGAGTGTGCATTTATATTGTCTCAACGCACTGTGAAGATGGTGGTCTGAGAGTCCAAAAAAACCTCAAGGATCAAAGCTGGGAATTGCAGAAGTTAGTTGCGTTTTAGGGTCAGAAAGTTGTTTGGAAGGGTTTCAAGAAAAATCATCCTCTAGTCCCATCCAAAAACAAACTCAAGCATCGTCAGTTTCCCCCCTCCAATGTTCCCCCGCTGCCCCCGGGCGGCTTAGTATGGAGAAGAAGATGCACTCAAGTGACGTGAACAACACTGTATAAACCACCCTAAAGCATGTCTGCAGGAGGGTAAGCCCGAAGTTTAGTAAGTACCTACAGAGGCTGCCTTGTCCTTGGCTCAAGGTAACAGTGTTAGTAATGTTTTCCATTTTTCATATCAGGTTTGAGAGCTATGTTAGGGCAACCAATGTAACCCAACTTCAGATAGCCCAGCAAACGTTTTAGGAGCATAGGTTGTCCTGCTTCCTTGTGTCTTGAATATGGTTAGGAATAATAAAAAAAAAAAAGACATAATGCCAATGCTTTGCTATGCTAATAATACAGTTGGTGTATTAATTTAACGTTGTGTAGTTTGGATACTGTTTCATGGTTAATATTCTGAGATTCTTTAAAATGACGGGGGAGAAAAAACTATTTGTATTGAAACTCTGACTGAAAATGTCATTATGTAACATTGTGACATTCTCTAGTTACTGCAGAGTTAAATATCTTAATTTAACAAGGGACCTTTCACACCATCTACATTGGTGCATCTGCTCCCATGTGGACGGAATTTTTCACGGTAGTTTAACAACATCTGGTCCTTTCAGAAAGTAAGAGCCGCAGTGACAAACATGAAATGGAGAGCTTCCAGTGAGCTGTAGCCCTTTGGGATGGAATACTGCGAACTAATTAGGAATTATTCCATGAGCAATTCTAATATAAGCTAGAATACTTTACGTTTATGGTTACAAAGGTCTATTGAAAACTTTGGATTTACAGAGTTTTATAAAAATAGATGAATTAATTGAAAGACAAAATGTTTACATTGAAGTAGCCTTAACTAGTTGAATCAATCCTCTTTTCCTTGTGGATAGCTATGGGGGTATTTTTGGGTACCATTTGATGGAGTTGTTATAGGAGCAGTTTATAGTGGAAGATAGCTAAGTAGCCATGCAGGTAATTCTGGGGTTTAGTTGGAGTGAGTATTTATAGTATTGTTTAGAAAAGCACAAAGTATGAGGAACAGTTGTAAAAAAAAATGTTTGATTATAGAATCTGAGAGAAGGCTAAAACATGTGAGGTGTTATGGTGGTAGTTTGAGGATGAACTGAAGTTAGTGGCAGAAAGACGGCAACTGGGTCCTGAGGTGGGGACATTCTGTTCCGGCTTCCCCTTGAAAAATTGTTATTTAATATATTACCATTTTGGCAAAATATTAAACAACTTTCAAATTTGCAAGGGAGCAATTGGTAAGCGCTTCCTGTGGTCACAGCACTCAATCAATGAGTAGGACTAAATGCCATTGCAAAGTTTTGACTTATTTGCAATAGGGCCAATAGGAGACACTGACTGTGGCAGAACCGCTGCCTGTTCGTGAATCTCCCTTCTCTTTTACATGTGTTTCCCCTGTATATATTGTGCCCGCTCCCCGTTCAGGACGTGAATGAATGCCCTTCATGGAAGCACTCCCGAATGGGGAGCGGTCACAATAAACCACTCCAATACCTCATTTAGAATGTTTGGTTAGAATATTCACACCTCGCAACACAAGTGTCAAAACCAGAAACCGCAAGGGAAACAATTAATGAGTGCTTCCCTGGGTAGCCGCCATTCGTACAGGTGAATGCCTCCAGGGGGAGCATTCGTGAATTGTTTCCCACCTTGTTTGTCTCCCGAACGAGGACCTCCCCGGTGTCCCATTGGAACGTTCACACCAATTAATCAGAACGTTCGCACTCGCAACATAGGTGTGAAACCGCAAGGGAAGTAATTAATTCTGTGGGTTGCCACCATTCATATAGATGAACGCCAGCCAGGGGGAGCATTCATACCCCGAAAGGAGACACTTCCCTTGTCTGGGTTCTACACCAGGAACTCACGAACGGAGACCAGTTGATTGAGGGACTGAGAAGAGGGTCCCTGATATTGTTGTGGGCACTTCTGGGGCACTGACGAGTTTGGCAGGTTCTCAAAAGACCAGCTCTTTTCCCACCGGCAGGGGAGACAAAGGGACGGTCCTTTTTCCCGCGCCTGTGAAGGAGGCCCCTGGCATTTGGTGTGGGAAACCCTGTGGATTTAGTGGTGGGCTTTGGGGACAAAGATAATGGAGTCCGTTCCTGCGCTAGGACCCCAGGGAGGGGGAGGATCTTGGGATGTGTCCTTGTATGTGTGTGTGGTAAACCCCTTGCACAGGGTTATGCATAAAAGCCATATGTGTCCAATAAAATTGTATTGTACCTCCAGAACTGTGTGTCGTCCATGGGAGGAAAATGGGTCTCTGTATACTTAAGATGGAAGTTTAGTGGAGGACCGGCCGAAGGAAGGGAATTAGCCAAGGTAACTGGTCGGGTTACTCTGGGTCCGCTACACTGACCACATGCTCCTCCACTAAACTTCCAGCGAACCACTGTATCACCAGGGATCAAAGTCCCCTATCTGCATAAAAGTAAGCAGGAGAGAGGGGTATTAATATTAAAGTTACACTCCCACATACAACAACTCAGCCAACAACACACACAATCACATGCAACCAACCCCACACACAGTCACACTCAACCAACTACCACACATGTGTAGAAGGAAGCAGAGGGGAGATGTGGAGAAGATGGTCCTTCATTGATTCTTGCACCATGGTCCAACAATTTCTAGTTTCTCCTCTAGCTGAAGGGGGAGATTCTAAAAATTAGACACATGGAAGACACATGAGTAATGTCTCATGAGGACGAGATGGAAAGAGATTTTATAGGAGTTATATTAGGAGAACATTTGAGTATTTTTAGGTTAGTTTGGGATGAGGTGGAGGAATATTTATCGCAGCAGTTAGAACAGTGGAGCCTTGACTAGGTACGTGGATCATTTGCAGATGAGTTTGAGATATTGGTAGAACAGCAGTTAAAAAAGCAAATAGATGAGTAACAATGAGAATAGTATAGAGATAAGTTTGAGGAAGGGTTATAACAATAGTTAGGGAGTAGTTATGCGAAATGGGTTCCCTGGAGTAGATGAGGATTTGAAGTTACTCTGTCTGAACCACAGGAATGAAATGGATTGCTCTGTTTTAATTGTCTCATACCTTTCTATAAGGTACGCCAACATGACCAGAGTTTACTAACCCCTGAAGAAAATATTGAAAAGGACTGATGTAAGATGTTTTGAATTATCTGACTTAAGAAAATGTGAACCTCATTAAAAGCCTTATTATCTTGGTGAGTAAATCCTTCAGAATTGAACTTTTGTTCCTTGTCAACCTTCTGAGGTGAGAGTTGGGCCATTTATAGAATGTATGTAAGGCCTGTCTTTAGGTCATTTTCATCTTTCAAAAATACTGTTAGTCCAATAAATAAGGTTTTATAACAGCTCCTCATTATTTTGCATTTAAGCTTATGTAAAGTCCCTAAAAAATACTGTCATTCTGAATTATGATTCCAGCATGAATACACAGAGTCACTGCAACATTACACCCTTCAGTGCTGCAGTAGAGAGCATTGTAGTGCATTGATCTCCTCTGTAGTGCTTAAAGGGAACACAAACTAATAAAACACTGAGACAGTAAATCAACTCTGTCTATTAAAAATAAATACTTTAAAAAAGTAAGACAATTTAACCCTTATTATACAGCAGTCCTTAGGATGCCAAATTTCCTAGTCCTATAATTGCAGACCATAAGGGGTTAAATGGAACCTCCGGGCACCATAACAACTTCATCTGAATATAATCAGTAGTTCCCCACTCACAAAACAGCTTGAGAAGCTTACATATTATTCTCAAACTGTTTTTATGAATGGGTAGCTACTGATTGGCTTAGAGCAATCTGTGGCGCCCATGTCCAAGTTAGTCCAAGTCTTACTGTTTCAAGAACCTGAGAGAAGCAGAAGGACAGGGCCAGAGTTAAACAGCGCTGGAGAGAGTACCTTAAACAAACGGTTTAACCACTAAAGTTAAGCCCAAGCCAGGAAGCTCCTGGCCTTAACAACTTCATTCCGATTAAGTTGTTATGGTGCCCAGAGTGTTCCTTTAAGCCTTCTACATACAAAGGGCCAGAAGATACTCATTTTCCTGGCACTATAATTGCACCACATAAAGAATTAGACTCTTATGGTGTCCAACTAATCAAAGTGCTCTTATGGAATATTAAAAGTGGGAAAGACCGCACCATCATACAATATTCAGTAAAAGCACTGTGAATGGTGGGATTGGAAGCCAGTTCATCATAGTGTTCTGACAGGAAAGTCTTGCCCAATAATGAAGAAGATTATCGACCAAGACTTCAATGGATAAGTATAAAATTATATTTTACTAGGTCATTTCACAGCTTATTTTATGTAGGCCCCTGCTTCACAATGAACTATCAGTGTGTGGGCGCAGTAGGTAGTAGTGGCTACAATTAGCCATACAGTGTTATCAGATTAACCATTGAGAACGTTTTGTGAGGAAATGGTAGGAACTACCTGGTTTTAGTGATGTCCAATAAAGCCCCTGTGTTTTAAATAAAAAAAATGTTTTAAAGATATAAAAAAAAAGTGCAAGGATTTCTTACTTCATAGTACTCAGCGGCAACAATTTTTCAGTAAAGCCTTGATATTCTTAGCGGTGATCACGGGTCTTTATAGAACAAGTACATTTTCAAATTAAATCCCTAATATGGGAGAGAAAAATTACACTTCAGTCAAGTTGTATAAAATGCAACCTTTATTCTTACATTTAAAATTCGGCATGGTCATAGAATTGACAGTAAAAAACAGATAAAAGATGGAGCATAGGCGGCACTCTCCAGGGAAATTCCAACCTTGGAACGCAAGAGGTAAAATATTTTGTCAGATATATTCCGAGTTAACCAGAGTTTGGTGCTCTTAACCCCTTCATACTCACTATGCCCCAATGACGCAGATTGGCAATTAGATTAAAAAGGGAAATTACCAGTTAAATTAGTGTTTATTAGAGCTGCTTAAGGGAGGGGTTAAAGGGAGGGCTGTTTACAAAAAATGTGTAATATCAGGGTTATTCTCAAAAAATGAGAATTCAAAATTAAATCAAAGTGAATTTTAAATATAAGGTCAAAATAGCATAACTGGAACATTTCTCTAAGTCAGATATGCTACCAGGTTACATTTGAAATTAAGTCTGAAATCACTTAGAATTCTCACTTTAGTTTATAGCCCTGTTAGCGTTTATAGCAGCTGGAAAAGTTCTGCTAAAGAGAAATCTAATCACTAGAGTTATGTGTTATGGTGCTATATTATATGTCTGTGGGTGCCATACCCTTGTTTTCTGACAAACTAATATTTAGTTTGACAAAAAGCTCTCTCCCACACCCAAACCCCATTTCTCATCTGCAACAATTCTTATAACTTAACTCTCTCCGAGCTTGTGAAGCCTATTATCGCCATTGAAGGTTGGACAGCTTTGGATGTAAACTGCAGAGGAACCAATCTTTGGGTGCCAGGGAAAGCTTTGATTTTTTTGTCATACAGCTACAAAATGTTATTTTATAAGCATTCTCCATGAAACAGAGAGGTCTAGATACATTTCTATCGGAATACATAAGTTGTGAGATATATGAGAGGTGCAGTGAGAGGTGTTCTAGAGAGTGGGTGTAAAAAAAAAAAAAGGTCAATGTGTTTGGTCAGTTTAGCAGCCAGAGGTGTTAAATGGAGTGTTATGGCATTACTTCGAGATGGAGTCTTAGGGAGTGATTAGAAAACTGACAATGTAATGGTTTATGTGTGTTTAAGAACTGCTAGAGCGCTATAGATTTTCCACTACAATCTAGATGTTTATAGTAATGTCTTCCATGCCCAAGTACTTGTCTTAGACACCGCCCTGTAACTATGCTCTTTGTCTCCACGTGTTCTACTGTAAAAGACTTTACTTATTACTGGAAAACTCTGCAACCTCATCACATGAGCAGCAACTGATTTCATAAAGCAGAATGCTGGTTATCTCTTTTACAGCATTATATTTCCATAAAACTGTAGGAAAGGCAGACATGTTCTGCTCCTATCAGGTAACAGCAGGGAGTATTAGTAGTGAGAATAACATGTGACATGATTACATTTCCCATAGAGCAAAATGGTGCTGGGACGGAATGTGAGGGTTAACAATCCAGAAGCCTTTTATTTTCAATTACTGCAGAAGGTCAGACTCTCTCTGCTGAAGACTACAAGCCTCTGATTACTGCATGTGTGCAGTCATATAGAAATGTCTGAGTCGCTATGACAGATTGCGTGTGTTTCTGTGTGTATTATTGGTTTTAGCCAACAAAAAAGAACCAAACAGGGTGGCTGAGTGTATGCTCGTCGTGAGGTTTTGGTATTCGTGTTGTATATTCCATAATGCTTAGTTGGTGTCAGGCGGGTTGGAGATGAGATTTCTAGATGCGGAACTCTAAGGAGTAGAACAAATCACAATAATGGGCAAATCTGAAGCCGTAGTGTTAATTAGTTCCAATGTTAATTTCCAGGTCATATACAGGTAGGATAAGCAAGGGGTCAGAGACCAGGTTAGCAATAGTTCCAGAGTGAAGAACACAAGGGCAAATTCACAAACATGGTCAGAGGACAAAGATGAATTTCATGACAGAAATATACTTAGGTAGCACACAATGCAAGAGCACAGAGTGACTGAGCAACATGCTCGGGCAGTTCTGTGTTTTTGAAGAGGCTAACTGTTTAGGTCTCATGCCCTGCCTGCATCTCTGCAGTGCCCCCAACTTCAAGTGTGAGCTAGGATTGTGGCATTGCAGAGGACAACCAGAAATGCACCAATCCATGTGCAGTATTGAGCCTGCCTCCTGTGAAGAAATATCCCTCTTATGCTGTAAATTGACACTTTGTATTCGTTTTGTTTGATAGTAATGTTCCCTATGGCATTCGGTAGGTAAAACTACCGAATCCAGACCACCCTGTTGCCCATTATACAGACTTTACCTCCTTGCTGGCTGGATTACGTTCGACAGAAGTTCTGCACGAACGGCATGTCTCGCCACCATTTCAGGACTTACACGTGTTCGCGGCCATTTTAGCTCCCGAACAGCGGTGTGGAACTGAAAACGGACACTCAAATAGGCGAACACCGCTGATGCCTCCAGACCTTCGGTAAACCCCCTTCCAAACTACCGGGCGTTAGGTGGAAAGACTTACTAACGGATGGGGAATCAAGCGAACCAAGGATGGTAGCTGGATGGCCGGCCGTTCGGGAGGTATTTCATGCGACCTAAGACCGACTGCAGGGCCAGAATTCATGGAACTGTTTTCGGCTACTTTGCCCGTGCAGTCGGTCAAAACTTCTACGTCCTATATCTCCCGAACGGCGGAACCGAATGGACTGAGTTTTTTCTATGTTGGTCCCCCAGAGAACAGCTATCTTTGGGGTACATCCAAACTTTGGGGAAATTCTGTTACGTTTTAATTGTGTTTAATGGTTATCTGAGGGGAGGAGATTACAGTATGTATATTGTTAGGATTGGATGTAGAGTTAATTATATGGGAGGCTCCCTTGCATGGGCAGAATCCCATAAAAAGAGCATGCCTGTCAATAATTTTAGTTCATCTTTGTACCCTTCTTCTGACTACGTATGCTGTTTGGGAGTTCGTGTGTTTTACTACGGAAATTATCCAGGGACACTATTGGAATTACATTGGGATTCGTCTACCATAACTACCGAACGGAGGGCTATATTCACTAGGCTCTGGCGGTTCGGGAGGAAACTACCGATTGAGGTTTAAATGCACTTGGTTTCCTTACACCTCCCTATAGTGACCCAGACACTGTCGTATGTATCACCTCTCCCAGGGAAGCATGCTGCCAAGGAAGTAGAGAGGGATCTCTGCAATGAGGGAACGGGCACCTCAAAAGACCTCCTCTTCTACAACTGTCACTAGTCAAATACTATCCTTACCTTTTTGTGTCCTTTTACCCCACTCCCTCCAGCATGTAAGCTCATTGAGCAGGGCTCTCAACCCCTCTGTTCGTGTGTCCAACTTGTCTGGTTACAACTACATGTCTGTTCGTCCACCCATTGTAAAGCACTGCGGAATTTGATGGCGCTATATAAATAACATAATCATAATACATTGCATGCTCGGATCAGAGCTACAGCCTTATGAAAATCCCGCCTGGAATGGATGATACCGCTGGTGTGGCGGTGATCTTCTGGTTCATAACTGAATTTATTATCAGTGGGGCTTTCAAATAGTATAGGAGATAAAATGGCCTTCCGTAGCATTGACTATGTCTCTCTTATCCCATCTTCAGAGATTCATAGGGTACTATACATTGGATCTTTGGCTTCTTACCAACAACAAACAGGAAATACTGCTACATAACAATAACGCCTGTGCACTGAACTTTCCAGATTGCCATGCATGTAATAGTTTTTGTTATCAGGTGCAATGTTCAGCACATTTCTTATATGTTACAAATAAAGATCAGTAGTTGAGTACCTGGTATTAACACTTGTTTTACACACGCACATATACCAGGCTTATTTACTAAACTTTAAATGGATGATCTATAAAGGTTTAGCTAACATCATACCTTTTTATTTAGGCTATTATGCCCATATTTTCCCATTTAGATTTGAACTGACATATTTTACTTTTACTTCGGGAAGTATGAACGTGAGCACGGTTTGGTTATTAGGGGCACTGTGAATTCATCAAGGAGTCATAGTGATCCAACAGGCAGGCCTTCAATCTAGTTATAATCAGATTAGGAGATACAGAATAGTATGTGTATTACTGTTTCTTAGAAATGACAGAACAGTAGTCAGAATCAAGCCAAGGTCAACGGAGTAAAGAATACACAGTGTCGATAAAGCCAAGCTGAGTCAAGTTTTACCAGAACACAAGGGAAATGAGAGCAAGCCAAGACGAATAAAAACAAAAAAATGAAACCAGGAACTCACTATTGGGAATGCCAGGAAACCACAACCGGTTATGAACCCGAGTGTGTGAGATATTTATATAGTCACATGTGTGTCATTGCTGTTTGCCCAGAACATATGGATGTGTTGGTTTCCAGAACACTTATGCATGTTCTGTTGGCGATTAAAAAAGTTGTAACAGCATCCGGCATTAAAACTATTAAAACCATTAAGAAGCAAGATACCAGAGGGACCAGGAATGATGGAGCACTCTGCCATATCCAGAAGTAACAATAGGGTAGGTCAGGGGACATGGCCAACCTGAAAAAGTGTGGAAAGTCCCATTAAGAGTAGCCCATGTTTAAAAGAGTTCTCGAATGCGCTGAGTGCATTTTGCACAGCTCCTCTAATGATGAGTGCTCAAAGTGGTTATTGCCGGCATTTCCCAGCAGACACCAATGCAGAACAACAAGGATAAAACCTTACAGGAGCCCGAGCCCCAATTTGGAACTGTCCTATCAAATCTGGAACTGTTAGGAGGTATGCTTTGACCATTTGATATGGCATCAGCATTTGTAGAGTCCCTGAAACATAATCACCACCCTCCCCCCTTAACATGTTATACTTCCTTGAAAAGCATACAGCTCTTACTGCAGCTGCCAAAAAAAGAACCATTCATGGGGCATCTATGGACTCAGCTAAAACCCTGCTTGCCCCTCACTAAAAGCATACCTGACTTACAATTTTTGGTAATCCTTGGATATGTGTTAGTAACATTCTACTTCTAAATTTCCTCTGCTGACACCAACATCCAAAAACAGAACCAAGAGGAGGTATTTGCTCTTCCCTGGAGTTTCAGCCTTCTTGAAGTTCTTAATGCCTACTTGTAAAAGAGATCTGTGTTTCTTATTATTATTAATAACGTTCCAACATATAGCTTTGTACAATGGATAATGCTCAAATGATTTTAAAGTCTTAGAGGTACTCTCCTCATCTCAAATAATATTTTTTTTAAAATCACTTTTTAGTAGAAAAAATAGTGTGCAAAAACAATGTAGGCACAGTCGCAGTTTAGAAATTGCCCTTCAAATATGAGCTGGCTAGAGTGGAGTTTCAATGAATGTCAATGGACGGCGTGAGTTGCAAACAAATGATCATATTGTGAAAACTATCAGAACTATGGCTTAGCCGTGGACATGTTTAGTGGCAGCAGGGATAGCTGAATGTTTTGATATAAGATTTGTGTAGGTGGCAGTTTAGAAATCATGTCCTGATTTTTCTGCTTTTGCCAGCTCCCACTCTATTTTTGAGCATTTTGCCATTAATTCCTATGGGACCAATTTCACCACAAGAATGACGATATTCCTTGAACCATTCGGCGAAACGTTCCACAAAGTAATAGCAATCCAACCTGGAACAATCCGCACGTTTCGGTATATTACTGTCTATGTAGTGTATAAACTGTGGGAGGAGTTAGGGTGGTAAATTTGGCTATAATAAGAATAAGAATAATAGATATGTGAGATAACATTAAGTGGTCTTGTTATGCAAGAACACTTAATAATAATAATAATAATAATAATATATATGTGAGATAACATTAAGTGGTCTTGCCACAAGAACACTTAATAACAGTAATATCTAGATATATGTAGTTGAAAGATATCACTGTGCCTTAAGTCTTCCAGTTAAATAAACCTATGAGGCCACTTGCCTTTGTGAATAGGGACAATCCAGAGTGTAGAAGAGTTATGTGTTCATGATAAGGTACTTGCATGGTCATTGACTAAGGTGCGAATTCTGAGGAATTCAAAGTGAATTCATAGTTTTTTTTCCAGTTTAAGGCCAAAGTAGTCAAACTGCAATTCTCCAAGTCAGCCGTGCTTCCCATTTGTCCCCTTTGGCCTCACGTTTAAAATTCACGTTGAATCTTAGGGTAGAGATAAGAGCACTTGGGGCAGTGACCCACCAAGTTGGGGGAGTGGCTTCAGCAACTTCCAAGTGGGACATCTGAGATTACTCTGTCCAGAAGAGTGCAGCTCTCGGAATACCTAAGATACTACGCAGAACCCTCAGATTCCCAGGCTTCTAGTAGAGGATCAAGAATAAGGAATACACAGAAATATACCCCACGTGGAGATAAAATAGTATGTAAAAATGGTAGGATAAGTTTTCTTGTCTTGACAATAGCCATTAACTATTAGTTTATGTACATCAGTAAAGATTATGCTGTTCGATTAAGCTTCATTGAAAAACACCTTATGCGCAGCTAATCTCATATGAAAACACACTTAGTCAACTACTAAGGAACAATCAGTGTAAATATTTTCCCTTTAAAAGATACTATAGAAACCTAGTGAAGCCATAGTTGATTGCCTGTGTGTACACGTACAGGGATAGTGATAAAAGGCAGGAGTAATTTTTTTCTGTTGTAAAAACCATCCATAACTCTTCATTACCTAAGTATTGCCTCTATGCTACCACGTATCATCTGCCTTATTGTGGAAACATTCATAGATCCTCTACCTCGCTCTCCACACCACATGTATCTGCTAACATTTTACAAAACACCTATCCACTATCCTATCCTGCAAATAGCGCATGCCCAATACTAAGATATTTTTATGCCCCTTAAAAAATGTCTGCCATCTTGTTTTTTTGTTTTTATTTCAACCAGATTTTATAAGAATGATAGACTATTACATAGTTACAGAGGCTGAAAAGAGGCTTGCATCCCTCAAGTTAAGCCTTTCTCACATCTGTGTTTGTTGTTAATCTAAAAGAAGGCATAAATTCCAGTTTGAACTTAAAGCGCTTTCCAATTTTGCAACAAACTAGGAAAAATGGCATTCTTGACTCAGGAATTGCAGTCAGATTTCTCCTTGGATCAATAAACTTTTACCCCACATATAAAAATGATATCCCTAAATATTGTGTTTCTGAAAAAATAATCCAAATGCTGTTTACACTTCTGTACAGACTCGGATGAAACCACATCTTCAGGCAGAGAATTCCATATCCTTATTATTCTTACTGTAAAAAAAGCCCAAACCCTTTCCTTTACCTTAGAGATACTAAACTGTTCCTATGATCTTAAATTGTTTGAATTGATGATTGTTGAATGGACAATGGTTTTCCTCCATTAAATAAAATTAATTCTTAATCATGTAAAGAAAAAAAAGAAAACAAAAAAGATATTGCTCCCAACGCATTCTTTGATTGCGAAAACTCTAATCATACTGGGATTAAAAAAAAAAAAAAAATGTTCAGTTCCTTCACTGCCAGGAAGCACTTCCAAGCCCTGTAAACACAATCCATAATAGATGAGTGTAGCGGAGATGCAATCTTCCCCAGGTTATCTCCGCTTATAATCCAAGTGAGGCTCAGGAACAAGTAAATAATAAATCCATAGGCAAAGTTTCCAGCAGGTAAAATAACAGCAATCTCCCCACAGCAATCCCAATAACTGGACGACACACAGTTTCAGGAGCAGAACTGACAAGCCTTTAATCACAGTCTCCTTATAAAGCATGCTCCCATGCAAGGGAGGGATTTACAGTAATTATTACAGTAGCCAATCCTGTCCTGGTAACCTCCCACATATCTCCTCCCCTCAGCCAGCATCATAATCCCCTTATCCAGTACACCAATTCCCCCCGTTTCTGGATGTACCCCTAAACGTAGGGGTACCTCTTTAAATCCTACATCCCCTGGTAGCCCTGATCTGGGTGAACAACATATCCAAAAACCACCCAGATCAGACCAGGGGTTCGGGAAAAGTATGGAGGGAATAAAATGACCGACCGCACGAACTGAGATAGCCGAATTCGGTTCCATGTGAATGGGCCCTGCGGTCGGTCCTGGCATAAGGGAATAAAATACACGAAAGCCTCTAGCTCTAGAGGCTAGGGAGGGTTCGCCTGAATCCCCTCGTTCGGTATTCTCTATCTACCGAACGAGGGGCCGTTCGGTAGTTTGGAACCGAACGGACCAGGGCTGTGGAGGTCTCAGCGGTGTTCGCCTACTCGAGTGTCCGATTTTAGTTCCAGACACTCGACGGCAAAACACCGCTGTTCGGGAGTTTTAAAATGGCCGCCGCCACGTGTTCGTTTGTCGAATGGCGGCCACCCCCGAGAACAAAGGACGGCTACTTACTGTTCAATTACCCGTTCGCAACAATGTTGCAACGGGTAATTGAGGACACACTTCACACAGGGGAGGTCTGGTTGTTCGGTAGTTTCATTCGAATAAGCTAAGGGAATGAAACTACCGAACAATCACAAGAATACAAGGCTTTAAAACACATAGAAAACTAGCAGATCACACGAATGCAATTATTTCAAAGACATTTGCAGGACAGCCCAGTGCCATCCGCTACACTGCTCCCCCTTGCCCACAAGCCGGCATACACAGTGTGATCCAACACGGATCGGCTTGGGGATGTCCGGGGACTCACGGATCATTTCTCCAGGTCAGTTTGTCTTGACAACCCGTCGGCATTCCCATTCTGTTTACCCGGGCGGTACTGAATATTAAAGTCAAAAGGCTGCAGCGCCAAACTCCAGCGCAGCAGCCTGGCATTGTCCCCAGCCACCCGGTTTAGCCATACCAGCGGGTTGTGATCCGTGAGTAACGAAAAAGGCTGTCCATATAGATACGGCTGTAGTTTCTTTAAGGCCCACACCACAGCCAGGCATTCCTTCTCGATGGCGGCGTAGCTTACTTCTCTGGGTAACAGCTTGCGACTGATGTAAGCCACGGGGTGTTCTCCGCCATCGGCTCCGACTTGGCTCAGTACTGCTCCCAATCCAAACATAGAAGCGTCTGTGTGAACAAGAAAACGTTTAGTTGGATTGGGAGCTGCCAAGACAGGAGCGTTTATCAGTGCATTTTTCAGATGTTGGAATGCCTGCTCACACTCCGGGGTCCAGGTCACCTGGCGGGGCAAATTCTTCCGAGTAAGGTCAGTGAGAGGTTTGGCGAGGGCGCTATAGTTAGGGACAAACTTCCTGTAATACCCAGCGGTCCCTAGAAAGGCTAACACCTGGGTTTTAGTCCTAGGAGTGGGCCACTGGGCCACGGCTTCTACCTTGGCTGGTTCGGGCTTCTGTTTGCCGCAACCCACTCTATGTCCGAGGTACTGCACCTCGGCCATCCCTATGCTGCACTTGGCCGGTTTCAATGTCAAACCAGCTTCCTTAATCCTGTCTAGAACCGCTCCTATATGGGCCAAGTGCTCCTGCCACGTATTGCTAAAAATGGCAATATCGTCCAGGTAGGCACAGGTGTAGACTTGGAACCCATCCAGGAGTCGGTCTACCATCCGCTGGAAAGTAGCTGGGGCGTTTTTCATCCCAAATGGCATGACCTTAAACTGGTACAAGCCAAATGGGGTGACAAAGGCCAATTTCGGGATGGACTCTGGGGCCAGGGGGATTTGCCAATACCCCTTACATAAGTCAATGGTAGTGAGGTATTGACCCCTGGCCATTCGGTCCAGTAGCTCATCTATCCGTGGCATAGGGTATGCATCGGACACCGTTTTCTCGTTTAATCTCCGGTAGTCTACGCAGAAGCGGGTCGTACCGTCCCGCTTCGGTACGAGTACTACCGGAGAAGCCCAGGGACTATCTGAGGGCTCAATCACCCCCAGTTGGAGCATCTCATCGATCTCCTTGCGCATATTTTCCCTTACCGCTTCGGGGATGCGGTAGGGGGTCTGGCGCATCGGTAGTTGCCCTGGGGTCTCTACCCGGTGAGTGGCCAGAGGGGTGTACCCAGGTACATTAGAGAACGTGTCTCGTTTCTCCTCCAACAGCTGCTGTAGCTCCTGTGGGCTCAGCCGGTCTCCCAGTGTGACTTCCCCTAAATCCCCAGACAGCTGCCCATCTTCCAGCAGATCTGGGAGTGGTAAGCTGTCAAACTCATCTGAATTGGGCGCACATATGGCGGTTACCTCCTCGGAGCGCGCTTGGTAGGGCTTCATCATGTTCACATGGAGCATGCGTCGCCCTCCCGTCCCTGTACAGGGGCCAATTATATAGGTGGTTTCACATCTCTGTTCCACCACCCTATAAGGTCCCTGCCAGGCGGCCTGTAGCTTGTCATGTCGGATAGGCTTTAAAATTAGCACTTTCTGCCCGACCTGAAAGCTACGGTCCCTGGCTCCCCGGTCATACCATGTGCGCTGGCGGGTCTGTGCCGCCTGAAGGTTTTCCCTTACCGTCCTGGTTAAGGCTTCCAGGCGGTCTCGGAGAGCCAACACATATGGTATGATGGGGGTGCCATCTGCGCTCCGGTCTCCCTCCCAATGCTCTCTTATAAGATCTAAGGGGCCTCTGACCCTCCTCCCAAACAGCAGTTCAAACGGGGAGAACCCCGTGGATTCCTGCGGCACCTCCCGGTAAGCGAATAGGAGATGCGGCAGGAACCGCTCCCAGTCCTTGTGGGTCTCTGCGAAGGTTCGGAGCATTTGTTTCAATGTGCCATTGAACCGTTCGCAGAGCCCATTAGTCTGGGGGTGGTAAGGGGCACTGATAATAGGCTTAATGCCACAGATCCTCCAGAGGTGTTGGGTGAATTCTGCGGTAAATTGGGTACCCTGATCCGAGATAATCTCCCTGGGTAATCCCAACCGGGAGAATATCTGCATGAGGGCATCCGCGACCGTTTCAGCCTGAATGTTGGTCAGAGCCACCGCCTCTGGATATCTGGTAGCATAGTCTACTACCGTTAAAATGTACCTTTTGCCTGACGGGCTGGCTTTCTTGAGGGGACCTATCAAGTCTACCGCTATTCTGCTAAAAGGTTCCTCAATTATTGGCAAGGGGTGTAGCTTCGCCTTCCTCCGGTCTCCCCTTTTCCCTACCCTCTGGCAGGTGTCGCAGGTGGTACAATACCGGCGCACTTCCTGGCTGATCCCTGGCCAGAAGAAATTTTGGGTCAGGCGGTACCTAGTGCGGCTGACCCCTAGATGTCCGGATAGTGGGATATCGTGCGCTATCCGGAGTAGCTCTGCTCGGTACCGCTGCGGCACCACTAGTTTCCTCGTCACTATTGGGTCTGACCCCTCAATCTGCTTGTCTGTCTCCCTGTACAAAAGCTGCTTGTCCCAGACAAATCTCTCCCCCCCCTCCCCCCGGAGGGTCTGCTGTCACCTTGTCTCTGTATACCTGCAAGGTGGGGTCAGTCAACCGCTCCCAGTCCTTGTGGGTCTCTGCGAAGGTTCGGAGCATTTGTTTCAGTGTGCCATTGAACCGTTCGCAGAGCCCATTAGTCTGGGGGTGGTAAGGGGCACTGATAATAGGCTTAATGCCACAGATCCTCCAGAGGTGTTGGGTGAATTCTGCGGTAAATTGGGTACCCTGATCCGAGATAATCTCCCTGGGTAATCCCAACCGGGAGAATATCTGCATGAGGACATCCGCGACCGTTTCAGCCTGAATGTTGGTCAGAGCCACCGCCTCTGGATATCTGGTAGCATAGTCTACTACCGTTAAAATGTACCTTTTGCCTGACGGGCTGGCTTTCTTGAGGGGACCTATCAAGTCTACCGCTATTCTGCTAAAAGGTTCCTCAATTATTGGCAAGGGGTGTAGCTTCGCCTTCCTCCGGTCTCCCCTTTTCCCTACCCTCTGGCAGGTGTCGCAGGTGGTGCAATACCGGCGCACTTCCTGGCTGATCCCTGGCCAGAAGAAATTTTGGGTCAGTCGGTACCTAGTGCGGCTGACCCCTAGATGTCCGGATAGTGGGATATCGTGCGCTATCCGGAGTAGCTCTGCTCGGTACCGCTGCGGCACCACTAGCTGCCTCGTCACTATTGGGTCTGACCCCTCAATCTGCTTGTCTGTCTCCCTGTACAAAAGCTGCTTGTCCCAGACAAATCTCTCCCCCCCTCCCCCCGGAGGGTCTGCTGTCACCTTGTCTCTGTATACCTGCAAGGTGGGGTCAGTCACTACCTCGGCTGCAAATTCGTTAGGAGGGGCCCAGGGGACACAGTCAAGGGAAGGGGAAGGGTCTCTTACCTGAACCTCCGGAAGTGTGTTGTAGTCCTGGGTGCGGGCCTGTTGACGGGTGACCACAGGATGAGCTTCTCCTGTGGTGGGCGTCTGGGGCTCAAAAGCAGATGTGAGCCTCCCCAGATCGTTCCCCAATAAAACCTCCGCCGGTAACTGCGGCATCAACCCCACCTCCACATGTCCTGCCCCCGCTCCCCAATGTAAATGTACCCTTGCTGTAGGTAGCCGGTACACTGCTCCCCCGGCTACCCTGACGGCCACAGTTTTACTTAGTCTCGCTTCATCCGAGACCAGGTGACTTTTGACCAAGGTGATGGTAGCCCCCGAATCACGTAGGCCCTGTACTGCTTTACCCTCCAAGTATACGGTCTGCCTGTGATGCTGTCTGTTATCAGCATTGGCCTGGACTGGATCCGCCTCGTGTAGTACTTCCCACTGTTCCACGGTTGTTATGGGAACAGCTGACCCATATGGTGTGGCCACTATATTTTGGTAGTGATGGGCGGCGGCTGCTCTCGGTGGTGGTGGTGGTGGGCCGGGGCGAATCCAGGTAGAACGATCCCTCAGCTGGGGACATTCCCTTTTATAATGTCCCCACTTCTGGCAGTGATGACAGGGGCCAGAAGCGGGCTGGCGAAACCGGGGCTGTACAGCGGGTGGTGGTGGTGGTGGTAGTTGCCTCGGTGGAGCTGGGTTGTAGCTGTTTCCCCCAAAGGTTTTAAAAATAGCTTTTGGGGCTGCTGGTTTCTGCTGCCTGCGTGCATCCAAGTACTCATCGGCATTCCTAGCAGCTTCGGTAAGGGAGGTAGGGTTTCTGTCCCTCACCCATTCCTGGACCTCGCCTGTTACCCCCTCATAGAATTGCTCCAACACCACCATTTGCAATAAGTCCTCCATGGACCGAGCCTTATTGGACTGTACCCACCCCAGAGCGGCCCGATGCAACTTGCAAGCCCATTCCACATGAGAGTCCTTGTCATTTCTCTTTAGGTCTCTAAACCGTCGCCGATATGCCTCTGGCGTGATTGCATATCGGGCCAGGATCACTTCTTTTACTCTGCGGTAATTCCGAATTTCCTCATCAGGTACAGTTCTATAGGCTTCAGCCGCCTTCCCTGTGAGCTTCCCTGCTAAAATAGGCACCCACTCGTCTGGGCTAATATTATGCAATGCACACAGCCTTTCAAAGTCTTGGAGAAAAGCATCTATATCTTCCTCTGCTTCTATATACGTTTTAAAAGCTTGGTAAGGAATTTTTGTCTTACCCTGTGTGATGGTAGTTGTGGTAGCATTCCTCTCCAGCTGCTGTAGTGGCCTTTGACGCAGTATAAACTCCTGTACCTCTGACATTGTCCTGGCTATAATATCCGTTGTTGGATTCTCTCCATAAAAGGACAGCCTGAACTGCACCTCTCTCCGGAACTCTTCTTTTTCAGCTCCATCTGTTGCACTCTGTTGCTCAGGGATTACCCTGTCCTCCTGCTGGTATTCAGCCATCACTTCTGCAATGAGGATTGCTTTCTTTTTGTTGCTGGCTGCAATGCCTTTCGCTTCCAGGAGATCTTTTAGCGTGGATCTTTTAAGCTTGGCATAATCACTCTCCATCCGTATTCCATTAGTCCTTGTTCCCTTGTGAGTCTGGATCCCAGCGCTGCCAACCAATGTAGCGGAGATGCAATATTCCCCAGGTTGTCTCCGCTTATAATCCAAGTGAGGCTCAGGAACAAGTAAATAATAAATCCATAGGCAAAGTTTCCAGCAGGTAAAATAACAGCAATCTCCCCACAGCAATCCCAATAACTGGACGACACACAGTTTCAGGAGCAGAACTGACAAGCCTTTAATCACGGTCTCCTTATAAAGCATGCTCCCATGCAAGGGAGGGATTTACAGTAATTATTACAGTAGCCAATCCTGTCCTGGTAACCTCCCACATATCTCCTCCCCTCAGCCAGCATCATAATCCCCTTATCCAGTACACCAATTCCCCCCGTTTCTGGATGTACCCCTAAACGTAGGGGTACCTCTTTAAATCCTACATCCCCTGGTAGCCCTGATCTGGGTGAACCAAAAACCACCCAGATCAGACCAGGGGTTCGGGAAAAGTATGGAGGGAATAAAATGACCGACCGCACGAACTGAGATAGCCGAATTCGGTTCCATGTGAATGGGCCCTGCGGTCGGTCCTGGCATAAGGGAATAAAATACACGAAAGCCTCTAGCTATAGAGGCTAGGGAGGGTTCGCCTGAATCCCCTCGTTCGGTATTCTCTATCTACCGAACGAGGGGCCGTTCGGTAGTTTGGAACCGAACGGACCAGGGCTGTGGAGGTCTCAGCGGTGTTCGCCTACTCGAGTGTCCGATTTTAGTTCCAGACACTCGACGGCAAAACACCGCTGTTCTGGAGTTTTAAAATGGCCGCCGCCACGTGTTCGTTTGTCGAATGGCGGCCACCCCCGAGAACAAAGGACGGCTACTTACTGTTCAATTACCCGTTCGCAACAATGTTGCAACGGGTAATTGAGGACACACTTCACACAGGGGAGGTCTGGTTGTTCGGTAGTTTCATTCGAATAAACTAAGGGAATGAAACTACCGAACAATCACAAGAATACAAGGCTTTAAAACACATAGAAAACTAGCAGATCACACGAATGCAATTATTTCAAAGACATTTGCAGGACAGCCCAGTGCCATCCGCTACAATGAGCATCCCACAATGTGACTTATATAAATAGTTAGACAGTTGACTGATATGTGTCAGTATTTACAAAATACTTTTTCATTGATTATTACTAATTAAGATGGGTTTGTTAATGAGGAACGCTTGTGCTTTAATTTATAAAAGTGAGGATTAATCATGCTACTTGCAATTAGCACATGAACACATGCTTGATGTAATTAATGTTATAATTTTTTTGAAAAACTATTTTTCATATATTCTTTTTATAACTCTTATTATGAAAGAAAGATTCGTATAAACAAATTAGCTTTCATCGTAGCCTTTTCTTCTCACATATATCTTAATCGTGTCAGGAGGGTCAGCCAAAGAGTGGGCGTTGACAGACTGCGCAACGATGTACTTATCCGAATATAACTCCAGAAACCTAATATTACTCCTCATTTATATCTAAGGAGCTGGATTTATTGGGCAGCTGCCAATAGACAGTGGCAGAAACACACTTGGATGGAAATCAAATAATTTCAACATTAAGTAAATTATTGACAATTCAAATAAATTTAGAAGCATGTGTGATAAAATACTGTTTTAAAGGAACTTGAACATCATGTCAAATATGTTATAATCCTGTTTTGTTGTCCTAGTAATTTGTTTTAGCCATATACTCTGCTAGACCACCAGCTACCAAATACAGAGTTAAATAGTCAAATTATTTTGTATGGACACCAATACACTTCCTGGGCTGGGAACTGAGCTACAAAGAATACAATTAAAAGGCAAACAGTTACATACGCAATCCCAAAATGAAATCTGCACACTAATTAGCTAATTGGCTAGCTCAAGGTCCCTCAATTTTATCCCAGCTGACAGAAGGTAGTCATAGGTATCAGTGAACACAGAAAGGCGCATACTAAATGCAGAAGGTTTCCATGCCGTACACTAGTACTGACCCAAAAGCACAAGATAAATCAGCTCCAATATGCTCAAATTAATATAAATAAGCCACAGAGGTTTGGGGATTCCATTCTGTTCTGTGGAGTGATGAAACAAAATTGCAACTTTTTGGCCCAATGGATCAGCGGTATTTCTGGAGAAAGAAGAATGAAGCACACGCTGAAAAGAACACCCTGTCTACAGTTAAGCATGGTGTTGGCTCGATGAAGCTCTGGGGCCGCTTTGCATCCTCTGGCACTGGAAACCTGCAGCATTTGGAAGGCAAGATGGATTCTGCAACCAAACCAAGGCTTGGGTGCAGAAGAAGTCCTGAAAAATATTACAGTGGCCATCATAGTCATATGACTTGAAATCTATAGAAAACCTCTGGTGGGATTTGAAGAAACACAAACCCAAGAATATTATGAATTGAAGGCCATTGATCATGACCAATTGGCTAAGATTCCTCAGAAACGCTGCCAGAAGCTGGTGTCTGGCTATACATCTCGTTTACAGGAGATAATAACAGTGAACTAGATGAGCTAAAACCAGCTTGAGATCTGAGCAGGGACCCACCGAAAGGGAAGACTAATTGAGCTGTTGTCCATTCTCACCTCTCTTGCTACTTTGTTTTTTAAACGAAACAGAAGGCTTGGAAGAGCGGCATCAAGCCATGCCTCGAGGCCCTCTGAATATGAGAGCTGGAAATATTACTTCCCGGATCAAATACCATAACAGACCATGGCGTTGCATGCACAGTGTCATCATGGTCAGTCATAGACAGTCGTTGACTGCAATTACTAAAGGAATTCTATGCTCCCCAATGCTCCTCTATAAGGAGGGTGCTTTACTAAGTACTAGAGATGCTTGGGTTGAATCATTTTCAGACTGGTGAAGTCAATATAAGTTGTATTTTCAGCTGAATTTGGGGAAACGACTTGATGCATTCATTGTGTTGAGTTATTTCAATTGCTTTTGTTTGATTTGTTCATTGGAAACAGCTGAAAGTCTGTAAATTTTGATAATAACCTGATTTTCAATGGGGATTGAAAACTTTTGATTACAACTGTTTAACAAGATCTAGCACACTCGCTCATTCACTAAACAACAAAGACTCACAGAATGTAATAGTTTTAGTTTAAACACCTCACCTAGGCAAAAATAATAGGGGTTTAGTTACAGTATATGATCATACATTGCATACGCCTGCCACAACGCCAAGGACCCATTGTACTACTTTTTCACTCCTTGTCATCCACCTTGTCCCGGTGTTTTTTATTCCAGGGAAACATTTTTTAAATCAATAGCAAAGTACATCAATCAAGCACCATAAGTATACCCAATACACAGAAACATCATAAACCCACCAAGCTAGGGGAGTTAGTAAATCCAACCCTGGGCCAGGTTAGGATGGACAGAGCTGTCGGACTAAGCATCCATAATAGATTTTATCGTTTTGCATTTTTATCTGCGAATCCTTCCCATTTTCCCTAAGCAATCTCCCAATAGTATCGGTATTTGGGATGTTTTTGCTTGGGTGGTGTGTTTTGTTTCCTAAACGTTAACTCACACATACTAGTTTGATTGACATGTTGAATGCATATCTCTATTGTAGGGATTTGTTGTGTGGCTCAATTTCGTGCTATAGAAGAAAGAGCTTCTATAAGGATGTGGAATATCAGGTATTGGTCCAGTTTTGGTATTGTAGTCGGGAAATTGAAAAGTATAAAGTTTTTCATGAGGTAAGGTAGGTATATACCTGCGGTTAAATACTACCGATAGATTAGTATTTTAGCTAGTTCAAGGCGTAAAATTTAAGGGGTTTACAAGCATGTATTCCCACATTTGTTCAGGGAATGAATTATTTAATTTACTTTCCCACATTTTAGTGAATCATTGTTCCTTGAGTTTATGTTTGTGGGGTAGGGCTGCATAAATTGTGGAGATATGTTTTTTGGGAGGCTTAAGACCTACATACATGCTTTCAAAGTCCGTCAGCTCTTGTTAGGTTCCTTGAGCCATGAGCACAGTTGCAAATATGAATAGTTTGCTATAGTAGGTAGCCAATGGGTATGTTGTAATACAGCAAAAGTCATAAGAGTGTGGTTGATGTAGAATTGGTGGAGGAAGTAAAAACTGTGTCTTTCCCATATTCTATGGTTGAAGTCTGGGATTAGGAGTGTCAGTGCCTTGAGAGGCATAGCTAGGGATATAGGAATTGCTTAGTCAACTGTTTGGAATATGTGTTTCATATGGATAGTGTTAAGGATGTGGTTGGTAGACAGTCTGGTGTTCGCGATCTGTTTGCTGGGGGAAGCCATGCCATATGCTATGTTATTTGTCCAACCAGATTCTATCTGCTTCCATTGTTGTTCTGGTGTAGCAGTTTTGGCCTGGACTATGCTACTCAAAATAACTGCATGGTAATGCCATTTAAAATTTGGAAGGCTCATTCCCCCTTCTCGGGCAGGGCAGTGCATAATTTTTAGGGCTATGCGTGATCTTTTCCTGTTCCATATGAACTTAGAAACCCAATGCTGTAATGTGTTAAAATACGTGTGAGGAACCTGTATCGGTAATGAGCGGAACAAATATTGCAGTTTGAGGAGTATTATCATTTTTGTGGCTGCAATTCATCCGGTCCATGAAATGAACATGAGTTTCCATTCTTGTAATTGTAGTTTGATTTCCCCCAAGAGTTTACCGTAGTTGGCCTGAAAGAGATTGATTAATTTCTTTGTGAATGCTATTCCTAAAAAGGTGATATGGTCTGTGTGCCAGTCATAATTATATGTTTGTTTTAGTTTTTCCAAGGTTTCTGGTGGGATTCCCTTACCCAGTGCCTGAGTCTTGGATACGTTCAGTTTATAGTAGGAACATTTGCAGTATGTCTCTAGAATGGAGTCGAATTGTAGTAGAGATTTTTCAAGGTTACTTAATGTGAGAAGAACAGTGTCTGTGAATAACGTTAATTCGTATTCCCTTTGCTGCAGTTTGATGCCTGAGATGTGTGGGTTATGTCTAATTAGAGATGTGAGGGCTTCTAGCGCTAAAATGAATAGAAGGGGGAAAGGGGACATCCTTGGCATGTGCCATTTGAGATGTAAAAAGGATGGGAGAGGAAACCAGCGTTGGCGACTTTAGCAGTCTGAGAGCTGTATAAGGCTTTTAACGTGTTCAAGAATTCATCAGGGCAGTAAAATTTGTAAAGAACTGCTTCTAAGAAGTTCCAATTTAGGCGATCAAAAGCCTTTTCCGCGTCTAAGGAAAGATAAAGGCTTTTAGGACCTTTCTCGTGCCATCTGTACTGTGCCGTCCTTTAATGAAACCTACTTGGTCTTCATGTACTATAGTCGGCAGAATTGAAGCAAGTCTGTTTGAGTATATTTTTGCTAGTAATTTAATGTCAGTGTTTAAGAGTGATTAAGAGTGTTTAAGAGTGATATTGGGCGTAGGTTCTGTCCTTTGTTTGGTATTTTGCCTGGTTTAGGAAGGGTTGCTACATGGGCTAAGAGGTAGGCCGTATTTGAAATTTCAAGTCGTTGATACGCTGTGTTATGTTTTGTATGTCTGTCAGTAAGGAGGTCGTTTTTGTTTGATAGTAGTTATTTGTTTTATCCTGGAGGTCCCTTAACAGTGACATCAGCTGTGCATGTGATTGTTTTTTAAGGTGTGCTGCTTTGCTGATCAATAGACCCCGAATGACAGGTTTATGTGCTAATGTGTTAATTCGTAGTCTATGTGCGAAATTAGTTTCTGGTCATGCTATAAAGAGTCAATTAGACGCCAAGAGCCTCTGCACTCACAGGGATAATTGTCTGCTATTGTTAATAGGATAGGCGCGTGGTCTGACCAAAGTATATCTCCAATGGAGCAGTCGTGGCTCTGCGATAGACATGGGCCAGTTGTGAAGAATAAGTCTATGCTTGAGTGTGTGATGTGAAAACCACATTATTTTTACCTAGGTGAGATGTTTTTAAATAAAGTTATTGGATTCTGTGAGACTTGAAATTGCTGTTTAGTAAATGAGTGAGTGGGGTTCGCTGGATATTGTATGTTGTATAAACTGGTCACAGCCGCATCTTATAATGCATGCATGTTCAGGTGAGTGCAGCCCCTTCTCTTAGTTTCATAGAGAGAGAGAGAGAGAGAGAGAGAGAGTTGCACACACCTATGGTTACACTCCTTTTTTTCATAATTATTTCATGTTTGATGACTCCATGTGGTTACATTTATGCCAGCTTGTAGGCATCATGTTGGAGTGTTGCCCTGTTTGGTACTTCTAATCAAGGAAAATCATGTCACAATGAAGGTGGGAATGAGGAGAGACAGGTAGTTACAATTGTGTGATACTAACAAAACTGCAAAGAAGGCTGCTTTAACTCTGAATAGGAACTGATTATTGAACCATCTCCTAAAGCAATTAAATATATAATGTATTGCGTAAGGACAAATTATAAGATGAAGTGAACCTGTTAGGACAGGTTCAATTTAAGAACACATTTCTGAACATAAGCCAGGTTAAAAAGATCATTAAAACTGAATATTAAGACTCAGTTTTATTCTTAAGTCCTATAAAACATGTCTACGAGCTACACTTAATCTCTGCAGGCATTTAGCCAATATTTCAAGAGGTATTGCAAGTCTTCTTGGCTGTCAAATAACGGGTGCTGGTGGCGGGTGTAAAAGTTAATATATATTTCTGTATGTGCAGCGTTTCAAGCAGAAACGCTGCACATACAGATTCCAACCACCATGACCACTTCTAAAAGCAGGGTGAGGGGGCTGATGACATAATACCAAGCTAGTGGAGATAGAATGTCTTTTTATTTCATCACATTAAAATGTTTATAAGATTGTTTCAAGGGCATCTAAGTTATTATTATTTTTCTTATCGATAACGCAAAAGTCACCATTTCACATCAGGAGACATTAATGCATGTTCTTGTTTTGTCTTTTTGCACGTTTAAATGTTTGGGTTTTTCCGGTAGCACACAAGGAGTTAATTAAATTGTGTGGATTGTGCTGGGCATTTGTGTAAGGCCGGTCAGGGGTATTCATGGAGAGGAATTATGTTTAGAGGCAGAATTACAAACTATTAGCATGCATCCAATAAGCAATCAGAATAAATCCTCCT
>OW240913.1:54976379-55066401 GCA_933207985.1 Pelobates cultripes | reverse complement strand
TGATATGTTACCCATTTAACCCTTTTAAGTTCTCTGCCACAAAACACTGACAGCTCTACAATTCTTTGAGTCCCTTTCAGTTTGTTAGATGTACAAATCAATAATCTATAAATACATGAATTTATTCAGAAGAGCCACGGTAATAGAAATGTGTATTTAAAGCAATATGCACTGTGTAAAAGGAGGTACACCCTGAAGTCAGCTTATGGTTGCAGCAGGTCAACTGACCCATAGCGGCTCTTGATCTACCGTCAGTCCATACAGAACGTATTCTGCTGCAGGACCTGGGTTTCTTGTATTGCCCATTGTCTGGCTGATATTGAAGTGGGAATTCTGGTTTAGTACATTAGTATTAGTCCAGTGTTTTCCCCTAATCGATCTCTATGGATAGCAGTATTATAGAGGGTATATGTAAATATGGGGGTACCTCCATCGCCTCTTACATTTCACCCCCTCCTGCTAGAGCTTTTGATGACTCACCTTGCTTGAGCCAGGGGCAGACTTTCCCTCCCAGTCATGTAGGATTTGAGAGTACCCCCTGGTACG
The DNA here is from genome assembly GCA_933207985.1 of Pelobates cultripes. NCBI lineage: Eukaryota > Metazoa > Chordata > Amphibia > Anura > Pelobatidae > Pelobates > Pelobates cultripes. The sequence continues at coordinate 55,065,855 of OW240913.1, read as the reverse complement.
TACTCCATGACTAGATAGGCGTGCTCCTATTTCAAAAGAGAGACAACAAATATCCAGTAAATATATACTGCAATAATGATAACAGAACACAATCAGCCATATAGAAATAAGAAAACATTATGGACACAGAGTTTCATACCTGGGACTGGAAGGCAGCGAGTCCCTGACATAGGAAGGGAATGCCGCTCGCCATTTGCAGTATCCGCTTCTCTTTCTGAATCTCCTTTTCCTCAACTCTATCTTTGTCTATTTGTTTAATAGCGACATACTTGGTGGGACATTCCTTGGTGGAAGCAAGCATCACCTGAGCATCACAGAGAGAGAGAATCAAAAACCTTATATCAGCAACAATCTCGCAAAAGAAGGTAGGAATTTCAGCTACTTTTTCATTTAAATCTTCATTTAAATAGTGGACACACATTTCCAATATCACTTTCTAGCATCGTTTCAACACCACCTGGGATGTATTTGCAGGGTAACCTAACAGAGCTCAATTTAATATTTTTGGATAAACTTTGATAATCAAATGATCACAATCTGCTAGAAAAATATTTATAAATTGTCTACAAAAATTTCCTACAAACTGTAATGGTGACGTCTGTAGAAAAATTATTTTAAAAAAGTTTTTCGCTGACATTGAGATCATTTGAAAAGCTTATTCAACCATATTAAATCGAGGCCTATGTCGGCAATTCTGTGTTATTATATTTTCCACATTCGTATACCATACGCATGACAAAGATTAATAATAAATTAAATCCCAGTGAATTGTTTTAGAAATACAATGATGAGCATGAGAAGTTGTAATTGTTCTCCACTAGATCAATAGATGTATTAAATAAGATGTATACATTGCTCGTAGACTCACCTTTCCGAAGCCCCCTTGTCCCAGCACTTTGTGGAATCGGTAACCGGAGATTGTCAGAGGTAGTGGCTTTTTTGGTTCTACCACAGACTGTCTACTTTCTCCTTAAAGGTTTAACACAAATAATAATTATTCTCCATTTCATCATAAACACAGGAACACGTTTAATTACCCCAGAACCGCTTTACAAATCTTCCCATCCCACCCAGTTATATGAAACAGTAATATGGTTTGTAATTGTTCTGGAAAAATTGATTAAAAATATATTACAGCTTGCAGTCTATTCCCCATGAATACTGTCGGCTATTTCAGAATGTATGAATAAATATTCTAGATGTATCAAAGGTTTTGAAATATTGGTCTATGCCATTACTTTCTAGTTTAAATCATCTCCTGAACACTTAAAGGGACACTCTTGGCATCGTGGCAATGACCGCTTCAGTCATTGCCACGCATGGGCATAAGGTCTCCCACACCAGCTGACGACAGCAGGTGAGGAGTGGAGGCGGAGCCTGAAACTGCCCCGAGGTACGTCAGCGCTGGAATCAGGTAAGTGACAGAAAGGATTTTTAACGAAGGAGGGAGTCACTATAGGGAGCTATAGTGCCCGAAAAACAACTTTTGTTTTCCTGGCACTATAGTTTCTCTTTAAGGTAGTTGAAGTGTGGAAATATTAATTAAATAGAGAGTGAATGCGTACAGCAAGTGGTCAATTGAGAGCAAAATCTCTCATATTTTAAATTGACCAGTCTATTTAAAACTTGTATGTTCATCTTACCTGTACCACATTCATTGTCACTCGTTGGCTCATTTGCTTCCTCTTTCTTTCGCTCACTTTTCTGATCCAGTTTGGCAGATGAGGAGAGCTTTGGTCTTTTCCGCATGAGCTGCTCCCCTCGATCGTATTCCCTGCTTCGTTTCAGGGCTTGCTTTCTGGGTGGAGATGTCTGACCGTTCTTTCCAGCAGACTTTCTCTCACTTTTCTGACCCAGTTTGGCAGATGAGGAGAGCTTTGCTCTTTTCTGTATGACCTGCTCCTCCTGATCATGACTGGAGGTCCTGTATCGTTTTAGGCCCTGATCTCTGCTACGTTCCTCAGCAATGAACCGTCTCTTGGGTTCTCTCCCTCTCTCAATATCCTGCTCATTGCAGCTTCTGCTTCTCTTTCTGCTGGAATGTCCAAGAGATATCTGCTGTTTTGAGCCGTTATTGAGTTTTCTATACTTTTGTATTAATTCGTCAGGAGTTTTCTGACTGTCCTCAGTTTTCTTCCAAGAACGTTTTCTTGTTCTCTTCATGCTTATATTATACTGTGTGAATCTATTGCTTTCAAATTCACAAATGTATTTAGCAATCAGCTAACTGATAATAGTAATAATCAATAAATGATTGAAAATATCACTCGAGCAATGCAGTAGCCACTGTCCACTCGCAAAGTGTCTAGACACTCTAAGTGTAGGTGAGTTTGACATTGATTGTTTCATCAGATGATGTCAGAGTGTGTATGATGTCACAGTACCTGACCATATATGGAGATATGAACCGGTCAGTAATGGGGAAACTAATATTATATTATCCCTGTTTTAACTTCAGATAGACACATGTATGGGTTATCTGAGTGTTCCAATAATGCTGCACTACAACTCCCAGAATCCCCATCCAACAGTGAGCTGAGAATCGTGGAAGAAATCTCTTTTGGTTATTTCTGTTCTGTTGGGGTGACAGGTTGATGTGACACTTATACCTGTTTTTTTTCAATAAATAATTAAATAAACCAATCAATAAATAATTAAGGTACCATACAGATCCCTTCAGTCTGTGTTGTGAAAGTTGCATTTCTCCAATAACTACTATCTGACATATACTAACAGCACTCCTCCTCCCCACCCTCCCCCCCCCCCACCACCACCACTCCTGTTTATTATTTTACATTAAACCCCTTTTGGTGCTACCAAAATAGTGACACCTAATCACACACACACGCCTCCCGCCCCATAAACACACATAAATACATCCAGTGATATAGACAAGTACAGACACACTGACACCAACATCACACACACATCTAGATTGAATCCAAAAATGACTGATATTTATTATTATTTATGTATTAGAAATATGATTTTTCCATAGGTGATCAGTTTGGATTTGTAATCAAAGTTCATTTTAGAAAGAAGTAGTGACGTGTACTAGCGCTTATTTTAAAAGAGGATTTTCCAATTGTGTGCTTTTAAAGTTCATTTTAGCTACAATGTTACCGCTTGTTGAGAACCCTAAATTCTCAGGACCAATAGAAAATTTCTGAAACCGTGGAAAACTGCAGAAAATGAGAAATGCCACAAATGTTGCACCTAGAGGGGTATTAGATGTGCTGCAAACCTTGCTCTGCTACTAGTCCCTTTCTGTGCTCCGTGTCTAAACCAGGAACTACTAACTACTCATCAGCGTCTAATGAGTAGGTAATGGCTAATCATATAAATAAAAGCAGAAAGCAACGGAAATTCTAAGTTATGGCTTATAGTGATCATTTGGTTTAAAAGTCCCATTGTCCTGCTGCATAGGAGAGGATACAAATAGTGTTAATATATTATTTCTTATAAGTGGGTTGATCAGGGTGGAAGTCAGTTTACCTCTACAATTTAGTGTGCCGAGGAGAGGGCTAGTTTGTATTTATTGGGTTTCGACTAAATAATATTCTGGTGACCCTCTCTCCTTTTCTTCTATTGTTATCTATATTTGGGAACATGCGCTGGCAGGGGATGAGGACGATTCTTCATTTTATTTTGCTTTAAATAGACACGGTAACAACTGCAAAAATATAACACCTGCAAAATGGCACTTTTATGAAAAAAAAATGTAATTGTCGACAGAATTCTCCCTTTGGTAATCTCCTGTACAGCTTGTATATCTTGCAGAGTTCAGTCAGATTCACGGGACAGTGAATCTTAACTTGTTAAGAATACATCTTAGATCTTGGATTTTTCAAAAGACTGAGAGTAATAGAAATAGAGTAAAAATATACAGAGGCAGAATATTTCTATTTATCGATCAAATTTTTCAAAAGACTGAGAGTAATAGAAATAGAGTAAAAATATACATAGGTAGAATATTTCTATTTATCGATCAATTCTTTCATTCCTCCTTTCATTCTCCTTTCATTCACCACTTCCTGAACGAACCTCTGCTGCTTTTCTGTGATATTGCATAATTATTATTATTATTTTATTATTTATATAGCGCCAACAAATTCCGTAGCGCTGTACAATGGATGATATGTATTATTACTTATTGAAATCATTATGAGTTAGTTGAATCAGATGGAGCAGAAGGTAATGTTTTTTTTTTTTAGATGCTCTAATAAAATGAATAATTGGGCTTTCCCCTGTAATTCCATATATGATCATGGAAGACACCAGAGAGATCTTACAGAGGAGTCTATGCTCTCAGTACCGTTATTAATCACTAGTGTATAATTTGTGAATTGGAGTGTTCCTTCAACCTGTGAGCTGAGAACTGAGGAAATCGTAATTTCATAATCCTGATCATGTCTATAAATACAGAAATGTAGAAAAGGGAGCTTGAATTTGGAAAAAAAACCATGATAATAGTTATGAAATCATGCTCTGTTTGATTTTCCTCTCTTTCAAAGTGCAGTCTAACCACTACAACATCTCACTGGAGTGATTATAGTGCCAGCATGTCCCTTATACCATTTGCCAATTTGATGTCAAACCATTTCCAAATATCTTGGTACCAACCGAATGTTCCACCCCCCAAGTTCGCTTAGCATAAGGCTAATGTGGCTGCTTTTTCAATGCAGGCATCATGTTGCCATCACGGGGAGAAGCACTGTAATTTGGAAAATTTCACTATGCTCCCCAAAGGTCTATTTAGTAGAAGAGATGCAGGGGGTAAGGAAGTGCGTGGTCTGTCTTTCTATATCAGACCAGGGATGATAAAAGCAAAGGAGGAAAAGTGTATTAATATCTCTTTGTTAATTCCTTCAGGACATAACACGTATTGATAAGTCAAGTTACTGCTCAGTAATGACCAACAATGTGCTGATAGCTCTTGGAGTTTTAGAGACTGTAAGTGCTAGATCCAGAAATACTCGATACTTGGGACTCTCCTCTACCAGTTGGGGTCATATATAGTAATCAGGGTTTGTCCATGGCTGGGGTTGGAGTAGGGTTATAGTTGGTGTAGTGTTAATATCTGTGCAGGGTTTACGTTTGTGTACATTTGGAACTGGGATTTAGGGATTTTTATGATTAGAGATAATGGAATACATGTCTTAAATATACCATGGACTGCAGATCCCATGATCCAAAGCCAGGCAAAGCCTATGTTATTAAGTAATTGTTAGCCACCGTTAACATTGTCATTAACTTAAGAACCTGTTGAGAATAACTCCCTTCACTCTCAGGATACAGATGAAACTATATTGAAAGCTGGTATTTTTATTGTGGTAGCCAGCTGTATAATTGTAGTTTATTGGGTTTTAAGAGAGTACTTTCTTAGCTCCCTAACCATAAGCCATCATCTAGTAATTTAATTACATAGGACTATGGAACAAAGTTCACTTTACCCCATGTTATTACTATGCCTTGTACAACAATAATGACACAAAATACACAATATATCTGTGGAGTAGATTGAATTCATGATATGAATTACTGATCTCTCTCACAAGCATTGTGAGTGAGGGTGGTCCTTCACGTATTTTTATATCATTGGATTTTCATAAGAAACAATAATTTGTCTCCCAATGTAAATTATGTGTCAAAAAAACACGAACATAAAAATATACACTGCTCAAAAAAATCAAGGGAACACAAAAATAACACATCCTGGATCTGAATGAATTAAATATTCTTCTGAAATACTTTGCTCTTGTTATTTACAGTTGAATGTGCTGACAACAAAATCATACAAAAATTAAAAAAATGAAAATCTAATTTTTCAACCCATGGAGGTCTGGATTTGGAGTCACACTCAAAATTAAAGTGGAAAAACACACTACAGGCTGATCCAACTTTGATGTAATGTCCTTAAAACAAGTCAAAATGAGGCTCAGTAGTGTGTGTGGCCTCCACGTCCCTTTATGACCTCCCTACAACGCCTGTGCATTCTCCTGATGAGGTGGCGGATGGTCTCCTGAGGGATCTCCTCCCAGACCTGGACTAAAGCATCTGCCAACTCCTGGACAGTCTGTGGTGCAACGTGACGTTGGTGGATGGAGGGAGACATGATGTCCCAGATGTGCTCAGTTGGATTCAGGTCTGGAGAACGGGCGGGCCAGTCCATAGCATCAATGCCTTCGTCTTGCAGGAACTGCTGACACAGTCCAGCCACATGAGGTCTAGCATTGTCTTGCATTAGGAGGAACCCAGGGCCAACCGCACCAGCATATGGTCTCACAAGGGGTCTGAGGATCTCATCTCGGTACCTAATGGCAGTCAGGCTACCTTTGGCGAGCACATGGAGGGCTGTGCGGCCCCCCAAAGAAATGCCACCCCACACCATTACTGACCCACTGCCAAACCGGTCATACTGGAGGATGTTGCAGGCAGCAGAACGTTCTCCACGGCGTCTCCAGACTCTGTCACGTCTGTCACATGTGCACAGTGTGAACCTGCTTTCATCTGTGAAGAGCACAGGGCGCCAGTGGCGAATTTGGCAATCTTGGTGTTCTCTGGCACATGCCATACGTCCTGCCCTCACTTGTGGGCGTCGGGCCCTCATACCACCCTCATGGAGTCTGTTTCTGACCGTTTGAGCAGACACATGCACATTTGTGGCCTGCTGGAGGTCATTTTGCAGGGCTCTGGCAGTGCTCCTCCTGTTTCTCCTTGCACAAAGGCGGAGGTAGCAGTCCTGCTGCTGGGTTCTTGCAATCCTACCGCCTCCTCCACGTCTCCTGATGTACTGGCCTGTCTCCTGGTAGCGCCTCCATGCTCTGGACACTATGTTGACAGACACAGCAAACCTTCTTGCCACAGCTCTCATTGATGTGCCATCCTGGATGAGCTGCACTACCTGAGCCACTTGTGTGGGTTGTAGACTCCGTCTCATGCTACCACTAGAGTGAAAGCACCGCCAGCTTTCAAAAGTGACCAAAACATCAGCCAGGAAGCATAGGAACTGAAAAGTGGTCTATGGTCACCACCTGCAGAACCACTCCTTTATTGGGGATGTCTTGCTAATTGCCTATCATTTCCACCTGTTGTCTATCCCATTTGCACAACAGCATGTGAAATTGATTGTCACTCAGTGTTGCTTCCTAAGTGGACAGTTTGATTTTACAGAAGTTTGATTGACTTGAAGTTACATTGTGTTGTTTAAATGTTCCCTTTATTTTTTTGAGCAGTGTATAATAAGACAATATAACAGATGTTAGTTGCTAAAGTTGCATTAAAAATATAAATATGCTACTTGGTAAATCATCTAACATGTCTACATTTTTAAAATTATTTGGGGAGGTTTTTTTTTTTTTTATTAACGGGACTGTTACTAACATTATAATAGCTTATTACCAAATAAAAAAAATACTAATTGTGGGGATATTTATGGGATAATAATAGTAAACAGTGAGAATTGCCCACTACTTCAATTCTCAGATCCCAAAGATCGTTATCGTGTAATTGAAAAGTATTTCATATAAATAAAATCACAATTTGTTATAAAAATAGATTTATTTATTATGACCAATAATTAATAATAATAATATGTAACATGCGTGACAATAATCAATGAATATCCAGTATAAAATGGTATGCAATACAAAGGAATGGCTATACACGTTTCAATGGCTAAACAGCATTTTCTGTCAAGACTAGATTTATGACTATCTTTCACAGAGAGAAAGAAAAAGTTTCACGCAGAGAACAGAATTCCTCAGAGTGCAGCGTAAGGTCGTAAAGTTTAGCTGACAGTTAGAAACATAGAAACATAGAAACATAGAATGTGACGGCAGATAAGAACTATTCAGCCCATCTAGTCTGCCCAATTTTCTAAATACTTTCATTAGTCCCTAGTCTTATCTTATAGTTAGGATAGCCTTATGCCTATCCCACGCATGCTGAAACTCCTTTACTGTGTTAACCTCTACCACTTCAGCTGGAAGGCTATTCCATGCATCCACTACCCTCTCAGTAAAGTAATACTTCCTGATATTATAACCTTTGTCCCTCTAATTTAAGACTATGTCCTCTTGTTGTGGTAGTTTTTCTTCTTTTAAATATAGTCTCCTCCTTTACTGTGTTGATTCCCTTTATATATTTAAATGTTTCTATCATATCCCCCCTGTCTCGTCTTTCCTCCAAGCTATACATGTTAAGATCCTTTAACCTTTCCTGGTAAGAATAACCCTTTCAATGCTGGCTAGACCTCCTAGGTAATTAAGATCTATTCTTATGTAATTTTAAATAAAATAACATTTAAACCAGTTCATTAGTCATTTCCTGGAACCATCCAATAAGAATAATCTACCAGATTTTTACAAAAGCCGAATTTAATTTGTCTAAAAAGATATCTTATTTTATATTAAAGCAAATCAATACACCTGGATAAAAACAGCGGTATGCTAACACGTGATACTATCACATTAATATATATTCTTTAGTTAACTAAGATTTCTTAATATGGAAATCTGACCGTGATTTATCCAGTCATATATCATGCTATTAGTAAATTTTAATTAATTTAATTAATTTAATTAATTAAATGAAACCAGTATAATTACCAGTTGAGTAGATATTTCTTTTCAGATGAGTAGGTAGTCTCAGGAACTTGTTTGGATGTCACTCTGCATGGAGGTGCGTGGGTAATAGTGAAAAGTAGTGTTGGTTAGAAAGTGTCAAAGAGTTTGTGAGTTTAGTGTTAGTCTCAGATGTTGTCCTGGGTTTCTCTGCATGTCCGAGTTGGAGTCCCCAAACTTCCAATTCCTCTTCCCCTCTCCTCTCTTTGTCTTAACTTTTAAAGGGCCAGACTCTCTGTACGTCATTAGTTGATAACCCAATAGGAAGCCATAGGTGTGTCCCATCTAGGGATCGCGATTTAGGTATTTGATCCATAGATGGCAGTCTCGTCTAATGAAACCTTCCTATCCAGGAAAGAGTTAACTTTTCCTGATGACGATTTTGACGTCATTTGGCTTATCTAAAATGACTACTATAACTTAGATTTGCTGTCAGTTCAAAGCATTTGTGCCAGTCTTTCTGGCATCTACTTGATCGTAACTTGTAAAATTTACAGTACTAAACTCAATTTAAACCCTTTACTACAATGGGAGGTTATACAATATAAAAAGTAAAATTAAATTATTTAATATTCTCTGTCACAAATGTCTGGGTTTAGAATTGATTATATGCCATTAGCATTTAGACAGTCTGTCCAACCCCCGTTCTCCTTATCACTTGGTTTGTATATACTATGCATTCCTTTAGCTCTGGGAAAGTGGTTAGTTTTACAGATAGAAATCTTGTGTCTTTTGTTAGCTTGAAAATAACAAAATGGAGTCTGCTCTGTTCAGAGTGACTTAGCATATACACTTTTAATTTTTATCATAGCACAAGATGTCTGCCGATATAAATACTCTGACATAACATTAACACAAAAATGTGCTCATTGCAATATGTGATCTATAAATGCCAAAATAGATAAAACCCCTTGACATAATGGATTTTTAAAATTAGAATAAATAAATTGATTAATTTTTAGATACTCTTCTCTGTCTAGTCTTGCACTGGATTTTATTAATCATAATAGTTAACATTGTGGGGGGGGGGGATGCGGAAACAAACGCTGAAAACTGTTTTTGTGCTCTATTTTTCTTTATGTTATTGATATTAAATAAGGAGATATCACTTTATGAAAGCCATTTCAGTCATTTAAACAAAACCCCAATATGTAATTTACAAAAATATGAATATTACGGTTGTGACAGATCCCTCTGTCTTGGACTAAAATAACCGTATGGCTTGTTCATTTATTTAATTTGTTTTTCTCGTTCCTGTGGACTCTATGGCATTCCCCTGTTTCTAACCGAACAAACTACCGAACGGCCGCCACCCAGTAGAGGAGTGTGCTGCTGATTAACCTCTTGGCCCCATTCGAACGTTCAGGATTAACCGCAGACACCTCGTAATTGATACAGCAGTTGGGTGGCCGCTATTCGAATGTCGAACACAAGGGCGCGGCCATTTTAAAACAAACGAACACACAGCGGTGTTCGACGCCTATCTCATGGAACTAAAAATGGACACATTTTGGCACGAACACCGCTGAAGCTGCCGACCTCCCTTCTTGTTCGGTAGATTGACACGAATGACTCTATATTCGGTGGATTTAAACAGAATACACCGTACCCCAGATAGGAATCCCGTGGAGCCCATTCATATGAAAACTGACTGTGTGAACACTTTGGCTCCACGGCGATTAGACTGTGTGTATAGGATCTGAGCGCTATTCGGTACTTTGGTGCGCTCAGATTCCAGCTATCTGGGGACCTGTGGAATGCCTGTATAAATGTGTAAAATGTAACAGTTATAGAATTTTATGTGTTTTTATGTACTTATGTTTTTAGTACTCAAAATGGCGTTTAGGCTCAGTCCGGGGAGATAATTGAATTTCTTCACAATTATCTTCCCGGGCAGAGCAGGGGGTTCTGGGCAAGAAAAGAGGAATGGCTTATTGTGTCTTCTGTGATTGGCTGATGTATTGTCCTTGTCACAGTCCCCCATTCGGTCCCCAAGGGGAGTGTCCACCGGGTGAGGGACTTGCATAAAAGCTGGGCATGTAGCCCCCATTAAACAGATTCCTGCTGACCCTCAATATGGAGATGTGTCTCGTCTTTGGGGGGATTATTCGTATGGAGTAAGCGTGTTCGGCTGTTTGGAGGAATACTTGATTCGTATGGTGGCTGTTCGACTGTTTGGGAGGAATATTGCATTCGTATACTGGCTGTTCGGTTACTAGGGAACTGCTGCATCCATATGGCGACTGTTCAGTGCTTTCTAACACGCAGTGGCTGCCTTCACATTCGGTAAGGGAACATCTCATACGGCTGTAACCCCTCGCATACCGGGGGAGCCGTAACAACGGTTGAAAAAAAAAAAATATAAAATAGTTTGTGTCTTCTGTACATCTCAACCTCTCCTCTCAATAAATAAATAAAGATAAAACTGGGTCCTTAAGGGGTTAAAGTTATGTTATCACTTAAAGCAAACAGGTGATAAGCTTTTTTTTTTTTTTTAGAGCTTTACTAAAAAATTCAACATTGGATAGGCTCAATACACAAATTTAAATACAAAGGCACCTTTATGCTATATATTAATATAATTTATAAAATGGCAACATATTTGGGGCATTAAAAATTCTCCTCTATCCAAATTCAGGTTTGGGGATTAAGCTATAGTAGCTCATTAATTGTAAGATGTATAATATGACTTTTTTTATTTATAATTTTTTTATTTATTTCAGCAAAAAAAACAACAACATCAGGGTATGGGGTACAGAAATTGAAAAAAAGGGAGGGGGGATGAGGGACATCACAAGAACGTTCAATATTCTTCACAGTGAGATTCTGTCATACAGGTATCATACATGTGTTGTATGTATTGCATGGGATCCATTGGGTCTCTTTGTTGTGTCGTCTGGATCATGTTCGTCTCTAGGAGTAACATCCTCATGTGGGTGAAATAAGGAGCAGTAGGGGGGGGGGAAGAGAAGGGTGTGTAACCGGGGTCACTAACATCTCATGTTGTATCATAGCATTTTGTACATATACAAACGTGTATAGAAGCTTAGATACATTTATAATCACATGTAGATACATAAAAGGAAAACATGGTAGAAACATAAAAAAACATAGTGTCACCTGTTCAGCTGGTGGAGATAGTACCGTCATTGTCACCTTTTGTGTAAGAGTGTTAGGGCGCGTGACTGTTTGTAGCTAAAACCCATACTCGGAGCTTGTTTAAAGCTTTGTGGGTAGAGGGAGGGGGGGGGGGGTCTTTGGTCTCTCTGCTATACTACGTGGGGGAGAGAAGTTCATTCTCATCACCTTAAGGGGGTTTCGGCGTTTGGCGCCATTTGGCATACATATTCACCCACGGTTCCCAAGTTTTTTGAAGAGTTTGAGATTGTTCATGGGAGGTTGTGGACATGCGTTCGTATAGGTAGTACTGGTGGATTTTATCCATCAATTTTTGTTTGGTGGGGCAAGTGATTTGTTTCCAGCCTAATGCAATGAGGTTTCTGGTAGCCAGTATGGTGAGCATCACCACTTGTTTGATGGGTTTGGCTAAGGAGGCAGGGAGGAGCAGAAACATACAAATTGAGGGGCTAAGGGTGAGGTTGTTGACATTGAAGGCTTTGAGGATATTGTCTACATACCCCTAGAGGGGTGAGAGGATTGGGCAGTCCCACCATATATGTAACATCGTGCCTTCTGCCTGTCCGCACCTCCAACAAGCCGCTGGTGTTGTGGAGTAAATCTTGTGCAATCTACTAGGTGTTAGATACCACCTGAAAACCAGTTTTTTATGTGCCTCTACATGTGAATGGCAATGGGTGATACCTTTGAGTGCATTAAGGGATCTTAACCAAGCGTCACCAGTGGGTGAAGCCTTGTTTTCTATTTGCCACTGTTTTTCAAAAGGGAAGGGTTTCGTATCGACATTGTTTAGTAGTGAGTTGTAGCATATGGACAATGTCTTAGGTTTTGTTGGTGTTAGCCAGCAGCGGTCATATATAAGGTTTAATGATTGAGGGTCGTGGCGTGCGATATCTGATTGCGTAAGTATTTTATGTGTGGTAATGCTTTTTAGTTGGAGGTATTGGAAGATGGACGAGTTAGATAATCCATATTTTTGTTGGAGGGCTGAGAAGGACATGAGTTGTTGTTCATGGAATGTATCTGCTATGTGTTTAATACCATATTTTTTTCCATGAGGTCATCGTTAGCCCTGAGGCTAATTAATTCAGGGCTGCTATTAGGGCTCTTGGGTGGAATTTGTTAATCTTTGTACTATTGTGGTGCAGAGTATCCCAATTTTTAATGGTGAGGGCTGTGGTGTGAAATAAGTGGGGTGTATGTGGCCGTAGTTGTGGAGGTGTCCACATAATAGGTAGCAGTGAACCTCCAGGTGCGCCGGCGTGTTCCATGTCTACCCATTGGAAGGTTCCTGTGGGAGAGTGAAGCTTGATTGCAGCTTCCAGAAAAGAAGCTTTATGGTATTTGGATAGATTGCTTTATTGGTATTTGCTCTGTGCGTCTCTGAATAAGTGACACAGCTAAACGAGGCTTACGAGCTTCCCATATGAAGGAAGAGAGTATGGCTTGGATGTGTTTGTAGAATGTCGGTTTGGCATAGATTGGTAGCATCCTAAATTTATATAAGGTTTTTGGGAGGAGTATCATTTTAACAGTGTTTATTCTACCAAGCTTTACCCCCAGATAAGTAATGTCTGTAGTTCTCCAATCAAATGGGTAGGTTTGTTTGAGTTGCGATTTTATTGTGTTGGGTAAATTTATAGGAAGAGCTTGTGTTTTGATCTAGTTGAATTTGTAGTAAGACACTTGTCCGAACTGGTGCAGTAATTGTAATAGAGCTGGGACGGATTTTTCAGGGTCTCTTACTGTAAGCAGAATATTGTCCGCAAACATGGATAAACAAAGCGTGCAATCTTTTATATCTATGCCTTTGATTAAGTCATGATGTCTGGGTTTGATGCTAATGGTTATAGGGTTAAGATAAAAAGTAGCGGTGATAGAGGGCACCCCTGCCTGGTCCCATTAGTTATATGAAAGGGTCTAGAGAGGAAGCCTGAGTTAGATACCCTTGCTTTTGCGTTACTGTATAAGGCCATAATGCCTGTTATGAGGCATTCTGGGAATCCGAATTTGCGGAGGACTTGTCGCATATATTCCCAGTTGACCCTGTCAAAGGCCTTTTCGGCGTCAAGGGCTAACACCAGACCCAGGGTATGTGACTTGTGTATGTGTGATAAGATATTCAGGACTTTTCTTGTATTATCAGAGCCCTGTCTGCCCTTTATAAAACCGGATTGGTCATTGTGGATCAATGTGGGTAAAATGTGGGATAGTCTGTTGGCTAAGAGTTTGGCATATAGTTTGACATCCGCATTTATGAGGGAAATTGGCCTAAAGTTTTGACAATGGGTTGGTGGTTTACCTGGCTTGGGTAGTGTCGATATGTGGGCTACAAGCATGTCACTAGGTATATGCCCTGAGGTGTAACAGCAGTTATAGAAATTTGTCAGGTGCGGTGCAATAATCTTGGTGTATGTTTAGTAATATAAGTTGGTAAATCCGTCTGGTCCCGGTGCTTTTTGTTTTGGTAGGTCTTGGATGGTCTTTCCACTTCTTCCACAGTGAACTTGGAATTGAGGGCGTCGCGTCTATATCCTGGGGCTGTAGTCTGGGGATATCTATAGATTGTAGAAAGTCTATGATAGAGTGTGGAGATGGTTGGATTGTCGTGGGGTTGTCTGTAAGGTTATAGAGAGAACTGTAGTAGGATGCGAATTCGTCCACTATTTCTTGTGGGTTTATTAATTTAGTTCCCTGGGAATTTTGTATGTGTGCTATTTTCGTTTTTTGGGAGTGAGTTTTGAGTTGTGCGGCTAGCAGGGCCCCAGCCTTGTTCCTGTTGGCAAAAAACTTGTGTTTATATCTCTGTAGGAGATAGGTAGTCTTTTCTAGTTCTAGGTGCTGGAGGTCTTTTTGTAAGGCGGTCAGTTGCGTTTGTGTGTCCTTTGTGTGATGGGTATATGTTTGTTTTTGTGCATTAGGTCTGTGATATCATTTATGAGCTGGATGTATTGCTGTTTACGTTGCTTTTGATGGTAACTGGCCAGTTTGATGATTGTGCCTCTAATGACGGCCTTGTGAGCCTTCCATACTATTTCTACGCTTGTGTCTTCTGGGGGATTGTCCGTGAAGTAGGCTTCTATGTCTTGCTGTATGGTGGTTGCTGTGTCTGGCTTTGTGAGTAATGTGTCATTAAGTCTCCATGTGCCCTGTCCTTTGGATGGGTATTGTTCCCGGATGTCCAGTAAGATGGGAGCGTGGTTTGACTACGTTATGGGGCTTTTTGAACCCTGTCTATGTATGTAGTGGGTATTAAAAATCGATCTATCCTTGTGTACGTGTTATGCGCCGCAGAGTGAAAAGTGTAATCTATGTCAGTAGGATGAAGTACTCTCCAGGGGTCCATGAAATCATGGCTGAGAATGGTGTGTGCTATCTTAGAGGTTAAGGATGTTAATAGTTTGGCGGTTTTAGTGTGGTCTGGGTGTTTTGCAGAGGTATCCATGAATGTATTCAGTAAGAAGTTAGTATCTCCCCCTATGATGACATCTCCAAAGCGGTATAGCGAAAGTAAGCTAAATATCTTAACCATAAAGTCATGCTGACTATCATTTGGACCATATACATTGACTAGAGTGTAAGAATTGTTATTGATATAATATTGAATAAACAAATATCTACCTTGTTTGTCTCCTATTTTTTTCACCAGTGTGAAAGATATATGTCTTTGCTAATTAGAATAGAGACTCCTTTCTTTTTTTGTTTTATAGCATGAATGAAAATCGTAGGGGTAAGAGGCGGAGTTAATTTAGGCCTATGACCCCATTTAAAATGGGTTTCTTGATACAAGCAATTATATAAGATTGTGAGGGTTATTATTTATTATTGGAAAGGTTTGCTTTAAAAAATGAGGAGCTCCTTTTCTTGTTTCCCTTTGTCATAACGGTACTTAAGATAGGTAACGTAGGGTAGGCTGTATTGTGTAATATATAGGTTTGAGAGATTAATACCATTGACATTCGGTTCAGTTGATATTTTGATACATTATTGTGCGTGACAATAGGAAACAGGATGATGTGGGTCTGAGCTACATAATGGTTGCATGGGTCACGTGGAATGTGCCCCAAACGTGAATAGTAGGGTGTAGCGGAGATGCAATATTCCCCAGGTTGTCTCCGCTTATAATCCAAGTGAGGCTCAGGAACAAGTAAATAATAAATCCATAGGCAAAGTTTCCAGCAGGTAAAATAACAGCAATCTCCCCACAGCAATCCCAATAACTGGACGACACACAGTTTCAGGAGCAGAACTGACAAGCCTTTAATCACAGTCTCCTTATAAAGCATGCTCCCATGCAAGGGAGGGATTTACAGTAATTATTACAGTAGCCAATCCTGTCCTGGTAACCTCCCACACATCTCCTCCCCTCAGCCAGCATCATAATCCCCTTATCCAGTACACCAATTCCCCCCGTTTCTGGATGTACCCCTAAACGTAGGGGTACCTCTTTAAATCCTACATCCCCTGGTAGCCCTGATCTGGGTGAACAACATATCCAAAAACCACCCAGATCAGACCAGGGGTTCGGGAAAAGTATGGAGGGAATAAAATGACCGACCGCACGAACTGAGATAGCCGAATTCGGTTCCATGTGAATGGGCCCTGCGGTCGGTCCTGGCATAAGGGAATAAAATACACGAAAACCTCTAGCTATAAAGGCTAGGGAGGGTTCGCCTGAATCCCCTCGTTCGGTATTCTCTATCTACCGAACGAGGGGCCGTTCGGTAGTTTGGAACCGAACGGACCAGGGCTGTGGAGGTCTCAGCGGTGTTCGCCTACTCGAGTGTCCGATTTTAGTTCCAGACACTCGACGGCTAAACACCGCTGTTCGGGAGGTTCGTTTGTCGAATGGCGGCCACCCCCGAGAACAAAGGACGGCTACTTACTGTTCAATTACCCGTTCGCAACAATGTTGCAACGGGTAATTGAGGACACACTTCACACAGGGAAGGTCTGTTTGTTCGGTAGTTTCATTCGAATAAACTAAGGGAACGAAACTACCGAACAATCACAAGAATACAAGGCTTTAAAACACATAGGAAACTAACAGATCACACGAATGCAATTATTTCCCAGACATTTGCAGAACAGCCCAGTGCCATCCGCTACACTGCTCCCCCTTGCCCACAAGCCGGCATACACAGTCTGATCCAACACGGATCGGCTTGGGGATGTCCGGGGACTCACGGATCATTTCTCCAGGTCAGTTTGTCTTGACAACCCGTCGGCATTCCCATTCTGTTTACCCGGGCGGTACTGAATATTAAAGTCAAAAGGCTGCAGCGCCAAACTCCAGCGCAGCAGCCTGGCATTGTCCCCAGCCACCCGGTTTAGCCAGACCAACGGGTTGTGATCCGTGAGTAACGAAAAAGGCTGTCCATATAGATACGGCTGTAGTTTCTTTAAGGCCCACACCACAGCCAGGCATTCCTTCTCGATGGCGGCGTAGCTTACTTCTCGGGGTAACAGCTTGCGACTGATGTAAGCCACGGGGTGTTCTCCGCCATCGGCTCCGACTTGGCTCAGTACTGCTCCCAATCCAAACATAGAAGCGTCTGTGTGAACAAGAAAACGTTTAGTTGGATTGGGAGCTGCCAAGACAGCGTTTATCAGTGCATTTTTCAGATGTTGGAATGCCTGCTCACACTCCGGGGTCCAGGTCACCTGGCGGGGCAAATTCTTCCGAGTAAGGTCAGTGAGAGGTTTGGCGAGGGCGCTATAGTTAGGGACAAACTTCCTGTAATACCCAGCGGTCCCTAGAAAGGCTAACACCTGGGTTTTAGTCCTAGGAGTGGGCCACTGGGCCACGGCTTCTACCTTGGCTGGTTCGGGCTTCTGTTTGCCGCAACCCACTCTATGTCCGAGGTACTGCACCTCGGCCATCCCTATGCTGCACTTGGCCGGTTTCAATGTCAAACCAGCTTCCTTAATCCTGTCTAGAACCGCTCCTATATGGGTCAAGTGCTCCTGCCACGTATTGCTAAAAATGGCAATATCGTCCAGGTAGGCACAGGTGTAGTCTTGGAACCCATCCAGGAGTCGGTCTACCATCCGCTGGAAAGTAGCTGGGGCGTTTTTCATCCCAAATGGCATGACCTTAAACTGGTACAAGCCAAATGGGGTGACAAAGGCCGATTTCGGGATGGCCTCTGGGGCCAGGGGGATTTGCCAATACCCCTTACATAAGTCAATGGTAGTGAGGTATTGACCCCTGGCCATTCTGTCCAGTAGCTCATCTATCCGTGGCATAGGGTATGCATCGGACACCGTTTTCTCGTTTAATCTCCGGTAGTCTACGCAGAAGCGGGTCGTACCGTCCCGCTTCGGTACGAGTACTACCGGAGAAGCCCAGGGACTATCTGAGGGCTCAATCACCCCCAGTTGGAGCATCTCATCGATCTCCTTGCGCATGTTTTCCCTTACCGCTTCGGGGATGCGGTAGGGGGTCTGACGCATCGGTAATTGCCCTGGGGTCTCTACCCGGTGAGTGGCCAGAGGGGTGTACCCAGGTACGTTAGAGAACGTGTCTCGTTTCTCTTCCAACAGCTGCTGTACCTCGATGCGCTCCTGTGGGCTCAGCCGGTCTCCCAGTGTGACTTCCCCTAAATCCCCAGACAGCTGCCCATCTTCCAGCAGATCTGGGAGTGGTAAGCTGTCAGACTCATCTGAATTGGGCGCGCATATGGCGGTTACCTCCTCGGAGCGCGCTTGGTAGGGCTTCATCATGTTCACATGGAGCATGCGTCGCCCTCCCGTCCCTGTACAGGAGCCAATTATATAGGTGGTGTCACATCTCTGTTCCACCACCCTATAAGGTCCCTGCCAGGCGGCCTGTAGCTTGTCATGTCGGACAGGCTTTAAAATTAGCACTTTCTGCCCGACCTGAAAGCTACGGTCCCTGGCTCCCCGGTCATACCATGTGCGCTGGCGGGTCTGTGCCGCCTGAAGGTTTTCCCTTACCGTCCTGGTTAAGGCTTCCAGGCGGTCTCGGAGAGCCAACACATATGGTATGATGGGGGTGCCATCTGCGCTCCGGTCTCCCTCCCAATGCTCTCTTATAAGATCTAAGGGGCCTCTGACCCTCCTCCCAAACAGCAGTTCAAACGGGGAGAACCCCGTGGATTCCTGCGGCACCTCCCGGTAAGCGAATAGGAGATGCGGCAGGAACCGCTCCCAGTCCTTGTGGGTCTCTGCGAAGGTTCGGAGCATTTGTTTCAATGTGCCATTGAACCTTTCGCAGAGCCCATTAGTCTGGGGGTGGTAAGGGGCACTGATAATAGGCTTAATGCCACAGATCCTCCAGAGGTGTTGGGTAAATTCTGCGGTAAATTGGGTACCCTGATCCGAGATAATCTCCCTGGGTAATCCCAACCGGGAGAATATCTGCATGAGGGCATCCGCGACCGTTTCAGCCTGAATGTTGGTCAGAGCCACCGCCTCTGGATATCTGGTAGCATAGTCTACTACCGTTAAAATGTACCTTTTGCCTGACGGGCTGGCTTTCTTGAGGGGACCTATCAAGTCTACCGCTATTCTGCTAAAAGGTTCCTCAATTATTGGCAAGGGGTGTAGCTTCGCCTTCCTCCGGTCTCCCCTTTTCCCTACCCTCTGGCAGGTGTCGCAGGTGGTACAATACCGGCGCACTTCCTGGCTGATCCCTGGCCAGAAGAAATTTTGGGTCAGGCGGTACCTAGTGCGGCTGACCCCTAGATGTCCGGATAGTGGGATATCGTGCGCTATCCGGAGTAGCTCTGCTCGGTACCGCTGCGGCACCACTAGTTTCCTCGTCACTATTGGGTCTGACCCCTCAATCTGCTTGTCTGTCTCCCTGTACAAAAGCTGCTTGTCCCAGACAAATCTCTCCCCCCCCTCCCCCCGGAGGGTCTGCTGTCACCTTGTCTCTGTATACCTGCAAGGTGGGGTCAGTCAACCGCTCCCAGTCCTTGTGGGTCTCTGCGAAGGTTCGGAGCATTTGTTTCAGTGTGCCATTGAACCGTTCGCAGAGCCCATTAGTCTGGGGGTGGTAAGGGGCACTGATAATAGGCTTAATGCCACAGATCCTCCAGAGGTGTTGGGTGAATTCTGCGGTAAATTGGGTACCCTGATCCGAGATAATCTCCCTGGGTAATCCCAACCGGGAGAATATCTGCATGAGGGCATCCGCGACCGTTTCAGCCTGAATGTTGGTCAGAGCCACCGCCTCTGGATATCTGGTAGCATAGTCTACTACCGTTAAAATGTACCTTTTGCCTGACGGGCTGGCTTTCTTGAGGGGACCTATCAAGTCTACCGCTATTCTGCTAAAAGGTTCCTCAATTATTGGCAAGGGGTGTAGCTTCGCCTTCCTCCGGTCTCCCCTTTTCCCTACCCTCTGGCAGGTGTCGCAGGTGGTGCAATACCGGCGCACTTCCTGGCTGATCCCTGGCCAGAAGAAATTTTGGGTCAGTCGGTACCTAGTGCGGCTGACCCCTAGATGTCCGGATAGCGGGATATCGTGCGCTATCCGGAGTAGCTCTGCTCGGTACCGCTGCGGCACCACTAGCTGCCTCGTCACTATTGGGTCTGACCCCTCAATCTGCTTGTCTGTCTCCCTGTACAAAAGCTGCTTGTCCCAGACAAATCTCTCCCCCCCTCCCCCCGGAGGGTCTGCTGTCACCTTGTCTCTGTATACCTGCAAGGTGGGGTCAGTCACTACCTCTGCTGCAAATTCGTTAGGAGGGGCCCAGGGGACACAGTCAAGGGAAGGGGAAGGGTCTCTTACCTGAACCTCCGGAAGTGTGTTGTAGTCCTGGGTGCGGGCCTGTTGACGGGTGACCACAGGATGAGCTTCTCCTGTGGTGGACGTCTGGGGCTCAAAAGCAGATGTGAGCCTCCCCAGATCGTTCCCCAATAAAACCTCCGCCGGTAACTGCGGCATCAACCCCACCTCCACATGTCCTGCCCCCGCTCCCCAATGTAAATGTACCCTTGCTGTAGGTAGCCGGTACACTGCTCCCCCGGCTACCCTGACGGCCACAGTTTTACTTAGTCTCGCTTCATCCGAGACCAGGTGACTTTTGACCAAGGTGATGGTAGCCCCCGAATCACGTAGGCCCTGTACTGCTTTACCCTCCAAGTATACGGTCTGCCTGTGATGCTGTCTGTTATCAGCATTGGCCTGGACTGGATCCGCCTCGTGTAGTACTTCCCACTGTTCCACAGTTGTTATGGGAACAGCTGACCCATATGGTGTGGCCACTATATTTTGGTAGTGATGGGCGGCGGCTGCTCTCGGTGGTGGTGGTGGTGGGCCGGGGCGAATCCAGGTAGACCGATCCCTCAGCTGGGGACATTCCCTTTTATAATGTCCCCACTTCTGGCAGTGATGACAGGGGCCAGAAGCGGGCTGGCGAAACCGGGGCTGTACAGCGGGTGGTGGTGGTGGTGGTAGTTGCCTCGGTGGAGCTGGGTTGTAGCTGTTTCCCCCAAAGGTTTTAAAAATAGCTTTTGGGGCTGCTGGTTTCTGCTGCCTGCGTGCATCCAAGTACTCATCGGCATTCCTAGCAGCTTCGGTAAGGGAGGTAGGGTTTCTGTCCCTCACCCATTCCTGGACCTCGCCTGTTACCCCCTCATAGAATTGCTCCAACACCACCATTTGCAATAAGTCCTCCATGGACCGAGCCTTATTGGACTGTACCCACCCCAGAGCGGCCCGATGCAACTTGCAAGCCCATTCCACATGAGAGTCCTTGTCATTTCTCTTTAGGTCTCTAAACCGTCGCCGATATGCCTCTGGCGTGATTGCATATCGGGCCAGGATCACTTCTTTTACTCTGCGGTAATTCCGAATTTCCTCATCAGGTACAGTTCTATAGGCTTCCGCCGCCTTCCCTGTGAGCTTCCCTGCTAAAATAGGCACCCACTCGTCTGGGCTAATATTATGCAATGCACACAGCCTTTCAAAGTCTTGGAGAAAAGCATCTATATCTTCCTCTGCTTCTATATACGTTTTAAAAGCTTGGTAAGGAATTTTTGTCTTACCCTGTGTGATGGTAGTTGTGGTAGCATTCCTCTCCAGCTGCTGTAGTGGCCTTTGGCGCAGTATAAACTCCTGTACCTCTGACATTGTCCTGGATATAATATCCGTTGTTGGATTCTCTCCATAAAAGGACAGCCTGAACTGCACCTCTCTCCGGAACTCTTCTTTTTCAGCTCCATCTGTTGCACTCTGTTGCTCAGGGATTACCCTGTCCTCCTGCTGGTATTCAGCCATCACTTCTGCAATGAGGATTGCTTTCTTTTTGTTGCTGGCTGCAATGCCTTTCGCTTCCAGGAGATCTTTTAGCGTGGATCTTTTAAGCTTGGCATAATCACTCTCCATCCGTATTCCATTAGTCCTTGTTCCCTTGTGAGTCTGGATCCCAGCGCTGCCAACCAATGTAGCGGAGATGCAATATTCCCCAGGTTGTCTCCGCTTATAATCCAAGTGAGGCTCAGGAACAAGTAAATAATAAATCCATAGGCAAAGTTTCCAGCAGGTAAAATAACAGCAATCTCCCCACAGCAATCCCAATAACTGGACGACACACAGTTTCAGGAGCAGAACTGACAAGCCTTTAATCACAGTCTCCTTATAAAGCATGCTCCCATGCAAGGGAGGGATTTACAGTAATTATTACAGTAGCCAATCCTGTCCTGGTAACCTCCCACATATCTCCTCCCCTCAGCCAGCATCATAATCCCCTTATCCAGTACACCAATTCCCCCCGTTTCTGGATGTACCCCTAAACGTAGGGGTACCTCTTTAAATCCTACATCCCCTGGTAGCCCTGATCTGGGTGAACCAAAAACCACCCAGATCAGACCAGGGGTTCGGGAAAAGTATGGAGGGAATAAAATGACCGACCGCACGAACTGAGATAGCCGAATTCGGTTCCATGTGAATGGGCCCTGCGGTCGGTCCTGGCATAAGGGAATAAAATACACGAAAACCTCTAGCTATAGAGGCTAGGGAGGGTTCGCCTGAATCCCCTCGTTCGGTATTCTCTATCTACCGAACGAGGGGCCGTTCGGTAGTTTGGAACCGAACGGACCAGGGCTGTGGAGGTCTCAGCGGTGTTCGCCTACTCGAGTGTCCGATTTTAGTTCCAGACACTCGACGGCAAAACACCGCTGTTCGGGAGTTTTAAAATGGCCGCCGCCACGTGTTCGTTTGTCGAATGGCGGCCACCCCCGAGAACAAAGGACGGCTACTTACTGTTCAATTACCCGTTCGCAACAATGTTGCAACGGGTAATTGAGGACACACTTCACACAGGGAGGTCTGGTTGTTCGGTAGTTTCATTCGAATAAACTAAGGGAATGAAACTACCGAACAATCACAAGAATACAAGGCTTTAAAACACATAGAAAACTAGCAGATCACACGAATGCAATTATTTCAAAGACATTTGCAGGACAGCCCAGTGCCATCCGCTACAATGAGCATCCCACAATGTGACTTATATAAATAGTTAGACAGTTGACTGATATGTGTCAGTATTTACAAAATACTTTTTCATTGATTATTACTAATTAAGATGGGTTTGTTAATGAGGAACGCTTGTGCTTTAATTTATAAAAGTGAGGATTAATCATGCTACTTGCAATTAGCACATGAACACATGCTTGATGTAATTAATGTTATAATTTTTTTGAAAAACTATTTTTCATATATTCTTTTTATAACTCTTATTATGAAAGAAAGATTCGTATAAACAAATTAGCTTTCATCGTAGCCTTTTCTTCTCACATATATCTTAATCGTGTCAGGAGGGTCAGCCAAAGAGTGGGCGTTGACAGACTGCGCAACGATGTACTTATCCGAATATAACTCCAGAAACCTAATATTACTCCTCATTTATATCTAAGGAGCTGGATTTATTGGGCAGCTGCCAATAGACAGTGGCAGAAACACACTTGGATGGAAATCAAATAATTTCAACATTAAGTAAATTATTGACAATTCAAATAAATTTAGAAGCATGTGTGATAAAATACTGTTTTAAAGGAACTTGAACATCATGTCAAATATGTTATAATCCTGTTTTGTTGTCCTAGTAATTTGTTTTAGCCATATACTCTGCTAGACCACCAGCTACCAAATACAGAGTTAAATAGTCAAATTATTTTGTATGGACACCAATACACTTCCTGGGCTGGGAACTGAGCTACAAAGAATACAATTAAAAGGCAAACAGTTACATACGCAATCCCAAAATGAAATCTGCACACTAATTAGCTAATTGGCTAGCTCAAGGTCCCTCAATTTTATCCCAGCTGACAGAAGGTAGTCATAGGTATCAGTGAACACAGAAAGGCGCATACTAAATGCAGAAGGTTTCCATGCCGTACACTAGTACTGACCCAAAAGCACAAGATAAATCAGCTCCAATATGCTCAAATTAATATAAATAAGCCACAGAGGTTTGGGGATTCCATTCTGTTCTGTGGAGTGATGAAACAAAATTGCAACTTTTTGGCCCAATGGATCAGCGGTATTTCTGGAGAAAGAAGAATGAAGCACACGCTGAAAAGAACACCCTGTCTACAGTTAAGCATGGTGTTGGCTCGATGAAGCTCTGGGGCCGCTTTGCATCCTCTGGCACTGGAAACCTGCAGCATTTGGAAGGCAAGATGGATTCTGCAACCAAACCAAGGCTTGGGTGCAGAAGAAGTCCTGAAAAATATTACAGTGGCCATCATAGTCATATGACTTGAAATCTATAGAAAACCTCTGGTGGGATTTGAAGAAACACAAACCCAAGAATATTATGAATTGAAGGCCATTGATCATGACCAATTGGCTAAGATTCCTCAGAAACGCTGCCAGAAGCTGGTGTCTGGCTATACATCTCGTTTACAGGAGATAATAACAGTGAACTAGATGAGCTAAAACCAGCTTGAGATCTGAGCAGGGACCCACCGAAAGGGAAGACTAATTGAGCTGTTGTCCATTCTCACCTCTCTTGCTACTTTGTTTTTTAAACGAAACAGAAGGCTTGGAAGAGCGGCATCAAGCCATGCCTCGAGGCCCTCTGAATATGAGAGCTGGAAATATTACTTCCCGGATCAAATACCATAACAGACCATGGCGTTGCATGCACAGTGTCATCATGGTCAGTCATAGACAGTCGTTGACTGCAATTACTAAAGGAATTCTATGCTCCCCAATGCTCCTCTATAAGGAGGGTGCTTTACTAAGTACTAGAGATGCTTGGGTTGAATCATTTTCAGACTGGTGAAGTCAATATAAGTTGTATTTTCAGCTGAATTTGGGGAAACGACTTGATGCATTCATTGTGTTGAGTTATTTCAATTGCTTTTGTTTGATTTGTTCATTGGAAACAGCTGAAAGTCTGTAAATTTTGATAATAACCTGATTTTCAATGGGGATTGAAAACTTTTGATTACAACTGTTTAACAAGATCCAGCACACTCGCTCATTCACTAAACAACAAAGACTCACAGAATGTAATAGTTTTAGTTTAAACACCTCACCTAGGCAAAAATAATAGGGGTTTAGTTACAGTATATGATCATACATTGCATACGCCTGCCACAACGCCAAGGACCCATTGTACTACTTTTTCACTCCTTGTCATCCACCTTGTCCCGGTGTTTTTTATTCCAGGGAAACATTTTTTAAATCAATAGCAAAGTACATCAATCAAGCACCATAAGTATACCCAATACACAGAAACATCATAAACCCACCAAGCTAGGGGAGTTAGTAAATCCAACCCTGGGCCAGGTTAGGATGGACAGAGCTGTCGGACTAAGCATCCATAATAGATTTTATCGTTTTGCATTTTTATCTGCGAATCCTTCCCATTTTCCCTAAGCAATCTCCCAATAGTATCGGTATTTGGGATGTTTTTGCTTGGGTGGTGTGTTTTGTTTCCTAAACGTTAACTCACACATACTAGTTTGATTGACATGTTGAATGCATATCTCTATTGTAGGGATTTGTTGTGTGGCTCAATTTCGTGCTATAGAAGAAAGAGCTTCTATAAGGATGTGGAATATCAGGTATTGGTCCAGTTTTGGTATTGTAGTCGGGAAATTGAAAAGTATAAAGTTTTTCATGAGGTAAGGTAGGTATATACCTGCGGTTAAATACTACCGATAGATTAGTATTTTAGCTAGTTCAAGGCGTAAAATTTAAGGGGTTTACAAGCATGTATTCCCACATTTGTTCAGGGAATGAATTATTTAATTTACTTTCCCACATTTTAGTGAATCATTGTTCCTTGAGTTTATGTTTGTGGGGTAGGGCTGCATAAATTGTGGAGATATGTTTTTTGGGAGGCTTAAGACCTACATACATGCTTTCAAAGTCCGTCAGCTCTTGTTAGGTTCCTTGAGCCATGAGCACAGTTGCAAATATGAATAGTTTGCTATAGTAGGTAGCCAATGGGTATGTTGTAATACAGCAAAAGTCATAAGAGTGTGGTTGATGTAGAATTGGTGGAGGAAGTAAAAACTGTGTCTTTCCCATATTCTATGGTTGAAGTCTGGGATTAGGAGTGTCAGTGCCTTGAGAGGCATAGCTAGGGATATAGGAATTGCTTAGTCAACTGTTTGGAATATGTGTTTCATATGGATAGTGTTAAGGATGTGGTTGGTAGACAGTCTGGTGTTCGCGATCTGTTTGCTGGGGGAAGCCATGCCATATGCTATGTTATTTGTCCAACCAGATTCTATCTGCTTCCATTGTTGTTCTGGTGTAGCAGTTTTGGCCTGGACTATGCTACTCAAAATAACTGCATGGTAATGCCATTTAAAATTTGGAAGGCTCATTCCCCCTTCTCGGGCAGGGCAGTGCATAATTTTTAGGGCTATGCGTGATCTTTTCCTGTTCCATATGAACTTAGAAACCCAATGCTGTAATGTGTTAAAATACGTGTGAGGAACCTGTATCGGTAATGAGCGGAACAAATATTGCAGTTTGAGGAGTATTATCATTTTTGTGGCTGCAATTCATCCGGTCCATGAAATGAACATGAGTTTCCATTCTTGTAATTGTAGTTTGATTTCCCCCAAGAGTTTACCGTAGTTGGCCTGAAAGAGATTGATTAATTTCTTTGTGAATGCTATTCCTAAAAAGGTGATATGGTCTGTGTGCCAGTCATAATTATATGTTTGTTTTAGTTTTTCCAAGGTTTCTGGTGGGATTCCCTTACCCAGTGCCTGAGTCTTGGATACGTTCAGTTTATAGTAGGAACATTTGCAGTATGTCTCTAGAATGGAGTCGAATTGTAGTAGAGATTTTTCAAGGTTACTTAATGTGAGAAGAACAGTGTCTGTGAATAACGTTAATTCGTATTCCCTTTGCTGCAGTTTGATGCCTGAGATGTGTGGGTTATGTCTAATTAGAGATGTGAGGGCTTCTAGCGCTAAAATGAATAGAAGGGGGAAAGGGGACATCCTTGGCATGTGCCATTTGAGATGTAAAAAGGATGGGAGAGGAAACCAGCGTTGGCGACTTTAGCAGTCTGAGAGCTGTATAAGGCTTTTAACGTGTTCAAGAATTCATCAGGGCAGTAAAATTTGTAAAGAACTGCTTCTAAGAAGTTCCAATTTAGGCGATCAAAAGCCTTTTCCGCGTCTAAGGAAAGATAAAGGCTTTTAGGACCTTTCTCGTGCCATCTGTACTGTGCCGTCCTTTAATGAAACCTACTTGGTCTTCATGTACTATAGTCGGCAGAATTGAAGCAAGTCTGTTTGAGTATATTTTTGCTAGTAATTTAATGTCAGTGTTTAAGAGTGATTAAGAGTGTTTAAGAGTGATATTGGGCGTAGGTTCTGTCCTTTGTTTGGTATTTTGCCTGGTTTAGGAAGGGTTGCTACATGGGCTAAGAGGTAGGCCGTATTTGAAATTTCAAGTCGTTGATACGCTGTGTTATGTTTTGTATGTCTGTCAGTAAGGAGGTCGTTTTTGTTTGATAGTAGTTATTTGTTTTATCCTGGAGGTCCCTTAACAGTGACATCAGCTGTGCATGTGATTGTTTTTTAAGGTGTGCTGCTTTGCTGATCAATAGACCCCGAATGACAGGTTTATGTGCTAATGTGTTAATTCGTAGTCTATGTGCGAAATTAGTTTCTGGTCATGCTATAAAGAGTCAATTAGACGCCAAGAGCCTCTGCACTCACAGGGATAATTGTCTGCTATTGTTAATAGGATAGGCGCGTGGTCTGACCAAAGTATATCTCCAATGGAGCAGTCGTGGCTCTGCGATAGACATGGGCCAGTTGTGAAGAATAAGTCTATGCTTGAGTGTGTGATGTGAAAACCACATTATTTTTACCTAGGTGAGATGTTTTTAAATAAAGTTATTGGATTCTGTGAGACTTGAAATTGCTGTTTAGTAAATGAGTGAGTGGGGTTCGCTGGATATTGTATGTTGTATAAACTGGTCACAGCCGCATCTTATAATGCATGCATGTTCAGGTGAGTGCAGCCCCTTCTCTTAGTTTCATAGAGAGAGAGAGAGAGAGAGAGAGAGAGTTGCACACACCTATGGTTACACTCCTTTTTTTCATAATTATTTCATGTTTGATGACTCCATGTGGTTACATTTATGCCAGCTTGTAGGCATCATGTTGGAGTGTTGCCCTGTTTGGTACTTCTAATCAAGGAAAATCATGTCACAATGAAGGTGGGAATGAGGAGAGACAGGTAGTTACAATTGTGTGATACTAACAAAACTGCAAAGAAGGCTGCTTTAACTCTGAATAGGAACTGATTATTGAACCATCTCCTAAAGCAATTAAATATATAATGTATTGCGTAAGGACAAATTATAAGATGAAGTGAACCTGTTAGGACAGGTTCAATTTAAGAACACATTTCTGAACATAAGCCAGGTTAAAAAGATCATTAAAACTGAATATTAAGACTCAGTTTTATTCTTAAGTCCTATAAAACATGTCTACGAGCTACACTTAATCTCTGCAGGCATTTAGCCAATATTTCAAGAGGTATTGCAAGTCTTCTTGGCTGTCAAATAACGGGTGCTGGTGGCGGGTGTAAAAGTTAATATATATTTCTGTATGTGCAGCGTTTCAAGCAGAAACGCTGCACATACAGATTCCAACCACCATGACCACTTCTAAAAGCAGGGTGAGGGGGCTGATGACATAATACCAAGCTAGTGGAGATAGAATGTCTTTTTATTTCATCACATTAAAATGTTTATAAGATTGTTTCAAGGGCATCTAAGTTATTATTATTTTTCTTATCGATAACGCAAAAGTCACCATTTCACATCAGGAGACATTAATGCATGTTCTTGTTTTGTCTTTTTGCACGTTTAAATGTTTGGGTTTTTCCGGTAGCACACAAGGAGTTAATTAAATTGTGTGGATTGTGCTGGGCATTTGTGTAAGGCCGGTCAGGGGTATTCATGGAGAGGAATTATGTTTAGAGGCAGAATTACAAACTATTAGCATGCATCCAATAAGCAATCAGAATAAATCCTCCTTTGCAGTTATTGCAGAAATGGTCAAATTCTGCCCCAGTTTACATTTTTAGCCTAATTATGCTGAATGACTGCCAGCTAGAAATCGAGAAGGAAAGAGTACGATAAAAATATAAAAGCATTGCTCCATACAACACAAAGCCTCATAATAAATGTCAAACAAAACATTTTAAAACCTATTTTCCTATAATTGCCTCCCTTTAGAACCTATTCTCTCTCTCTCATTCTCTCTCTCTCTCTCTCTCTCTCTCTCTCTCTCTCTCTCTCTCGGATGATATCACATCTCCTAACCCCCTTTGGTTTTAGTTTAGTGCATCATCGTCCTGGAACACATTGTAAATCTACACTCTGTATCCCTGAGGCATTAGTAAATTCTATATTTAATTTGCCATATAAATATAGACAGCACCTCTCCTTTCCCTGCTCCCCCCACCTCTTCAATGACAGCAATACAGAAGCACGCCATGTCATTGTGCACGTCAGGGTAGAAAAGACACAGGGAGATAATAACCTGCGATTACTATACAATGACACTGTGTCAGTTCTGCTCCACTGATCAGCAAATCAAATCCACATATTACGGATTGGGAAAAAAATCCAGATTTAATACTGGATTACACTGTGCATTGTGTGCTGTGTAATGTGGGGGGCTAACATTAGTTTTTGTGGTGATAATTAATATACTGTAAGTTAAATGTCAGCCACATTGTATTAAAGTGTTTGATGCATTGGTCCTGTCCCATCTCTCTGGCAATATAAAACATTGCTAATTCATAGACCCGTTGCTGTCAGGCAGGCATTTTCTAATGATATGTCCTCCTGTATTTATAGCGTCATTCTAAATGTGTTTTGATTTAAATATATTTGTATATTTTATATTTTTAAAATTTTTTTATTAAATCCCCCCCCCCCCATTTTTTTCAAATTATTTATTTATTATTTTTATTTTATATATATATTTAATTATAATTATATATAATTAATGTCATTCTAAGTGTATTTTAATATTAAAATTTATATATATATATATATATATATATATAAAATTGATATTAAAATACACTTTTAACCCCTTAAGGACTGAGTCAAATGTACACGTTGTGATCAAAACAAAACGTAAACAAAACCTGGAAGTGACTAAATGTCTGTTCAACCGTAATTCACCTCTTTCATATTATGTGCACGCACACTTATTATATATCATTGTATTCAGGGGAAACAGGGCTTTCATTTAACATAAAATATTTAGCTATG
Source organism: Pelobates cultripes (assembly GCA_933207985.1). Classification (NCBI taxonomy): domain Eukaryota; kingdom Metazoa; phylum Chordata; class Amphibia; order Anura; family Pelobatidae; genus Pelobates; species Pelobates cultripes. Next base: position 55,035,338 of record OW240913.1, on the reverse strand, counting down.
AAACATAATTTAATATGAATAAAATATATAAAAAAAATGGGAGATAAGAGATGTTGTTATTTTTTTTAGTTCTACATAACATTTTAACTGTGAATGTCAAAATACTGTTTGCTTTTACTGCAATAAAATACACATATTTGTATTCAGTGATGTCTCATGTGTAAAATGTGTTTTATGGTGTTTTGGGAAGTTACAGGGTCAAATTATTTCAGTTTTTCACATTGAAATTCGCCAGATTGGTTATGTTGCCTTTGAGACCAAATGGTAGCCCAGGAATGAGCATTACCCCCATGATGGCATACCATTTGCAATAGTAGATAACCCAAGGTATTGCAAATGGGGTAAGTCCAGTCTTTTTTAGGTCTTCATGTCCAACCTCATCACCATTTAAATCTCATACAGGCTATAATCACTGTAATATCTTGACAAAAACACAGAAAAAGTGATTGGCTGTTGTTTTCTTTTTCTTCATAAAAGATGAGAGCTTATGAATTACTTTTACAGCACAGAGAACGATGGCATCTGGTAAATCGTTCCATCTGCATCCAATATGCGACAGTTATAACAATTTAAATTGAAGGCCTTTTCCAAATATGTACGGCCTGGGATAGAACAGTAGATCCCCAAAGGTTTTAAAACTACAGCTTCCATGATGCTTTGTCATTCTAAAGGCATGCAAAGCATCATGGTAGTTGTAGTTTTACAAGATCTGTGCATCTACCTTTTAGGCAGCCCTGCCCTAGATGTTTTATTCTGTTCTATCCCTGGCCATCAGAATAACAAAGTATTATGGAAAATGTTCTAAACCATTTGGGGATCTCTTAGTTGTGCAAATCTGAGTTAAAACACACATATACACACACTCAACATTGTAACAGCCAAACAAGCAGACATCCAATGGGTAACTATAGCAGGGCAGATACTTCCTTATTTTTCAATTTGAAAGTTTATTGTTTTACATGTTATAAAACATGGGGTACAGAAAAGAAAAGGGTATGGGGGAAGGAAAGGAATGGATCAAGTAAATACACAAAACACAAAACACAAAACGTTCCATGTCTTCCGGTTACATCACTAGTCACACATTGTCCTTGTTACATCATGCATTACATATTGTGTTTCATACACTGCATGTCATACATCATAGATTATATATAGCGTGCATCATACATTATGCATAATACGTGTTGTCCTGCTCTAGTTTCTGGGCTCTTGGGTGTGAGGGTGCCTACTTCAGCGCCAGCTATGTGAGTGGATGTTACCCTTTCCCATAAGGGTTCTCGTGGTTTTTTGTGTTATCACCTGCTCTAATGTTGTTGCATGTTACTTGGTATGATTTCCAGGAATTCCCATCTCCTAGTTCCTTGTTGGATAGCCTTTTCCTGCGCTCTCCTTGCGCCCACTCACGTCCCCACTGTTTGTTCGCTTTGTCCCTTACCCCTATATTCTTCCCACCTCGCATTGGCTAAGTCTATGTGTTTTCTTGGTCCAATGTGTTTGAGTGCCATTTTTTCGTATCGCCAATTTATATTTATTTGTTGTGTTAGGGTTTCTTTGGATGGAATTTGTGGCGATTTCCATGCTCTAGCTATGAGGGTTACTGCTGATATCAGGACGTGGAACAAAAAGGATTCCTCTGTTTTGGTCATTGTGAGTGGTAACATAAATAGTATACATTGTTGTAGGGTGGGTCGCCACTGCCTGCCCAGCAGGTCACCCGCTAGTTCCTCTACTACCTTCCAAAATTTTTAAATCTCCGTGCACGACCACCATATGTGGCTCATAGAGCCTCCTGTTGTCCCGCATCTCCAGCACGTGTTTGGAGAGTTTGGGAAAATCCTGGTCAAATGCTCAGGTACCATGTACCATCTGTAATGTAGTTTCCTTATTGTTTCGAGATGTGTTGTGCAGCGTGTGTTACCTACGTGTATTGTAAATGCCCTGTGCCATTGCTCTTTGTCTATGGTTTGTCCCAGTTCCTTGTGCCAAGCTATTTGGAATGTCATGTCTGGGTGCGCCTCATCGTCTGTGAGTATGTTGTAGATCGTGGAGATCGTTTTTTTAGGGGGTTTGTTGGTTAGGCAAATTTGTTCTATGGAGTGATTGTTGGGTGTCACCTGGCTATTTATTTGTACCCCTGTGAGCAGTGATTTCAGCTGTAGGTAGGAGAACAGCGCCTTGTTGGGGATGTTGTGCCGTGCCTGGAGATCTGGGAATGCCAACAGGTTGCCTTCATGGTATAAGTGTCTAAGCTTAGTGCAGCCTGCCTCGTTCCATTTTTTTGTGTCGAATGTTGGGATCCCTGCTGCTATGCACGATATTGGGGCGTCCTCTAGGAGTGTTCCTTCCTTTCCTTCCCTCTTGCGGATTTCATCCCAGAAGTATAGTGTTAACTGTGTGGTCAATAGGGGTTGTATCTGTTGGGGCCGGAGTTTTTTCGGGAGCCACAAGAGCTCCCTCAGAGACGGGCTATTTGTCCAATGGGCCTCTATTTGGGTCCATTGTGGCGCTTCTCCTTCCACTGTTGCTGCCTTGATTGCTGTTAGTTGTGTTGCCCTATAGTATTCTCGAATGTTTGGCAGTCCCAGACCCCCCTGCACGGTTGGTTTTTGCAGTATTTTTGTGGCCACCCTTGGTCTTTTGTTGGCCCATATAAATCTGATTAGTGTTTTTTGAAAGGAGATCAGGTACGCGTTTGGTAGTTTTATGGGGAGAGTTCTCAGGAGATACTGGAGTTTCGGGAGCGTCATCATTTTTATCGCCGCAATTCTCCCCACCCATGACAGGTATTTCCCCTCCCATGATCGTAGGGTGGTTTGCGTGTCCTTCAGTAATTTGTTATAATTGAGGTCTAGTAATTTTTCAGTGCGGGGTGGGATGCGGATGCCCAGGTAAGTTAGGTGGTCCACTCGCCAGTCAAAAGGGAAAGCGGTTTTGAGTCTATCGAGTGATTCCCCTGGTATCCCCATTCCCATGGCTTGTGTCTTTGTGACGTTTAATTTGTAGTAGGAGTGTTTCCCATATTCCGTAATGGTGGCCATTAGATTGGGGAGGGATATGTGGGGTTGTGTCAGGGTTAGGAGGACGTCGTCTGCAAATAAACTCGCCTTGTATTCCCGATCCCCTATTTTTACTCCATGTATGGAGGAGTGCTGCCTAATTGCCGCCGCCAAAGGCTCCAGGGCCATGACGTACAGGAGTGGCGATAATGGGCATCCCTGTCTGGATCCGTTTGAGATTTTGAGGGGGTCCGATACGAACCCTGCATTGACGACCCTCGCTGTTGGTGCATTATATAAAGCCCTGACCGCTGAGATAAAACCCTCCGGCACTGCAAACTTTAGGAGGACCTGCTCGAGGAACCTCCATCCCAGTCGGTCAAAGGCCTTTTCGGCGTCTAACGATACTAACACCCCTCCCACTTTCATTCTGCGGACACTGTGTACAATGTCCAGAACCTTCCTTGTGTTATCACATCCCTGCCTGTTTTTTATAAATCCCACTTGATCTGAGTGTATAACCTGTGTAAGCATTTTGCCCAGACGCAGTGCATAGATCTTTGCATAAAGCTTAACGTCAGTGTTAAGTAGGGATATTGGGCGGAAATTCTGAGGGCATGTGGGTGGTTTGCCCGGTTTTGGGAGTGTGATGATGTGGGCCAGTAGGGATTCAGTGGGCAGTTGTTGTCGTGCAGTGGCTTCATTAAAGGCATTTGTTAGATGTGGCGTGAGGATCGGGGCTAAGTGTTTGTAATAACAGTTTGCGAAGCCATCCGGGCCTGGAGCTTTGCCTATTGGCAATAATTTAATGGCTTCCGCGACTTCTGCAACTGTTATGCTAGCCATGAGTTCCTGTTGTTGCTGGGGTGTGAATTTGGGTAGTGGTATGGAGCTTAGGTACGTCTGTATCTCCTGGGGGTCCGGTTGGGGTGTGTGATCATCCTCGGCTAGGTTGTATAGTGAGGCGTAGTATTGTGCGAACCTATTGCTGATGTCTTTAGGTGCTGTTATTTTGTGTCCTTCAGGTGATGTTAAGTACGCTATTTTTTGTTGTGCCTGTTTGTTTTTGAGAAGTTGGGCTGTCAGTTTGCCTGCTTTGTTTCCCTGTGAGTATTGGGTTGCTTTCAGTTTTTGCAGGTAGTAGCCTGTTTTTTCTAGGGATTGTTTGTGTATGGCCTGTGTGATTGTCATGATGCGCAATTTCAGTTCCTGGGACGGGGTTCGTTGGTTTTGGGAGTTAAGGTCCTGCAGGTCCCTTTGCCAGTGTCGCAACTGTGTTTGTGCTTGCCGCTTCAAGAATGCTGCCCGCTTTATCAGCAACCCCCTGATTACCGATTTGTGTGCTTGCCATACTATATTGTGGGATGTGTCTTCAGTTTTGTTTTCTGTGAAGTAGTTGGTGAGCTCAGTTTCTAGTGTTTTTTTGAAAGTATTGTCTGTGAGAAGTGTTGCATTGAGTCTCCATGGGCTTCTATGTGTGGAGTCGTATAAGTCTGCCAGGGTCATTACCACTGGTGCGTGGTCCGACCATGTTATTTGTTCTATGGAGCAATCTTTGACCTGTTCTAGATATTGACCCGCAATCAATATACCATCAATTCGTGAGTAGGTATTGTGTACTGTGGATAGGAATGTGTATCCCCGTTCCCCTACATGTAGTGCCCGCCATACGTCATAGTGGTGATTGTCTTGTAGTAATTTTTGAAGTGCCCTGCCCTGTCTCTTGAGTGGCTTCAGTCTAGTGGCTGTGTGTGGGCCTGTGGTGTCCAACATCGGATCCAACACATGGTTAAAGTCGCCACATATCACCCCTATTCCTTTACTTATAGTCGACAATTTTTTAAACACCTTGTGGAGGAAATTTCTTTGATCCTTATTTGGGGCATATACGCTTGCAATCGTGTATAGAACATCATTAAATGTCCCCACTACCATAGCATATCTACCCTCTGTATCTACCTCGGAGTGCATAAGGGTGAACGCCACATCTCTGCTAACGAGGATTGAGGCCCCTTTAGATTTGGTGGAGTGTGTGGCGTGAAATTGGTGTGGGTAATCTTGCTGGAACAGAGGCGAATGTGCTTTGAATTTAAAATGTGTTTCTTGAAGGCACACTACCTCAGGTTTGAGTTGTTGTAAATCTTTGCGAAGCAAGCTTCGCTTCGCTGGGTGGTTGAGCCCTTTAGTATTGTGAGAGTATATTCTCATGGGGGGTAGTATATTTGGATTTCGAGTTGTAATGGACCTGTAATATCTATTTGCGAAGGGGACACCCTTCCCAGTATCAACGAACTGGGTGACCCCTCCCTAATTCGTGTCATGTGTTGGTAGTAGCCTCCACTGTGTGGGGGAACCTTGTGTGTCTTGTCAATGGAAAGTAGAGCATGCATTAGTTGTGCAAGATGGAAAACATGGAGGATAAACAAATAACTTAAAACAGTAATAACTAAACATTTTGCCATAGAATTGGCCTTGTGCCTCAGGTAGGCACTGTGGGGTAGGAAGCTGCATGCCTCCATGCCTGATCGCATTGGTCTTCGGGCCTGATTATGGTGTGTCAGAGGTGTTTGCACCCTCTTTGCGTGTCGGCTGGTAGGAAAAAGTGTAAGATGCCGAGTTCTTGTTATGGGGGGGTCAGGTCGGGTGCGTCTGGGTGCCCGGTTTTACCACGGTCACCCTTGGTAATGATTTAGAAAATAAAAATGCTAGGGTGATGTCTATCACACTGCGTACCCTCTATCAGGCGCCCTTTCCCCCCTCATAGTCAGTGTCCCATTGTCTTAGTGCAATACTTGCCACTGTTCGTGGATGCAGGCCGCGGCCTTATTTGTTTCTCGTGATTTTCTTCCATGTTGGCGGTAGCTTGGCCCTTGCTGCGGCTTGGGACGGCATCCTTGGTGGTGGCAAGCCCCAATCTTTCAGTGCTTGGATACCGGCTTCTGGTGATGCAATGGCTGTCAGCTTGCCTTCGTGCGTGACTAGTAATTTGACTGGGAATCCCCATCGGTATGGCTTCTTGTGTTGTCTCAGTTGCTCTGTAATTCCTGAGAAAGTTTTCCTCTTTTTCAGCGTTGCTGCAGATATGTCCGCGTAGATAGTGATCCCCTGGTATGGTGCTGGGAGGTTTGGGCGCTGCCTGTTTGCCCTCAAGATGTCTTCCTTTACATGGAAGTAGTGTAGTCTTACTAGTGTGTCTCGCGGTTCGTCCGCCGACAGAAACCTCGGCTTGGGGACTCTGTGGTACCTGTCCAGCAGGAGCATGTCCTGGTGGATGTCTGGAATAAGGATTTTGAACAGGCCCTGTAGGTAAGCATGGAGGTCTGCCGTGCTGACGGTCTCTGCTACTCCTCTCAGGCGCAGGTTATTCCGTCTGGAGCGGTCTTCCATGTCCGCCAGCTTGTTTCCGTAGGACTCTATTGTGTCTTGCATTTCATCCATTTCGGCTCGCATGGCATTGTATGCTTCAGCTTGGTCAGCCATTTTGTCTTCCAGGGATGACGTGCGCATACCCAGATCTCGGATTTCAGATTTGATTTCGTTCAGTGAGGTTTTTAGTGTGAGCTGCAGCTTTTGGTGCATGTCATCCAGCATTCTCTGTATTATATGTGGGGTTGCTGGGATTTCTTCAGGAGTTGTACCCTGGGTGTCGTTCAGTCCGCCATGGGCGCCATCTTGGGGCTCCTCTGATCTCGCCATCACTTTCCCCTGGGCATTCCGGACCGTGAAAAAATCGGCTTTCTCCCCCTTTTCGGTCTGTCTTCTCCCCTTGTGTTGGGACATCGTTGCTGGGTGGATTCCCGGTCTTAGGGTGCTCGTACCGCTTTTATTTAGGCCGTGGTAGCACGGAGCTACACAGACATGCGGCTGCTGTGCTCGAGCTCCAGGCCACAGATACTTGCTTATTTAATCATCTAATCTTTATTTGTGTGATGTATGGATTTATTTCCCATGGATACACCAGGCACTCGAACATTAAATATAAACTGGGAAATTAGTTAAATCTGTCAACGGTAACTACTTGCCAACCTGTGTGTGGATTTTATGTCTGTGCAATAAAAAGAAAATTCCTCACAAGGAGAAAGTGCAATATAACACAAAAATAAATTACAATTTAAACCTGGTAAACCAGCAGGCAGCTCAGAAACACACGTAAAATAGCAGTAGAGAGCTAAATTAGAATCCAACAAGGGGATCTTACTCCTTTTTGTCAGTTTGTGGATTTTATGTCAGTTTGAACTAGATCTTGGGACTCTGGTTTCCAGAAAAATTCAACTGGAATGCAAAATGTCCAAAAAAAATCAGGGCTGACATGGACACATAGACACGTAACAACCAGTTCATGATCAGATTAACAGGTTAAGGAAAGCAGAAGTCGGGCTCCAGTTATAACTGGATTATTAATTAGTGTATTTGATATTTATTTAAAATTTACAGTCGCTCAAAAAGATTAGCCAAACACACCATAACATAAACCTGCCACAATACAGCAGGCTGATTTATGGTAGGTATCAGCCTGTACACACAAAAGACCTTAAAGGGTTACTCCAATCTTCACAACCACCAAACCCACTGATGTGGTTAAGATGCCAGGAATACATTTGCCCGGTTCCTTTGCATAAAATATTTAGAAATGGTTTGCCCCCTTGGGTTTAAATGCCCCCTGTTGGTCAGGTGAGCCGCTTTTGGCTTCTGAACAGTAGCAGAAGTTGCAACCATTGCCATTCGACCGCCAATGACTGATATTTTGTGCAAATTAGATTTGCACAGAATTGACATTAGCCAGCCCGGAACAAATAGGTGGCTGATGACACTCCAATGCTGCTGCCATAGGTGGAGTTACATCTCACGCAGCAGAGGAGTTAAACTCGGTATGTGCAGTGTGTCATAGTGAAGCACTGCACATGCAGATTCCAGGCACCAAGACCACTTCAAATCACTAAAGTGATCACGGTGGTTGGAGTAACCCTGTAATCAATCTGTAGAAGGATGTGTCATTTTCTAGAAATGGAGAACCCTGTTACTTGAAGACTGGACCATCTCAAGGTGTTTAGATGCCAACTGGGTCAGCTTTAAGCTTCTGTGTGCCCTGTGCAAAATGTATGAGTAATATCGACCAACCCATCCTTATTTATCATTTGTCATTTAATTTAAATTAATATTGTATGGCTCATTCTAACCCACCTTTTCATTGCTCTTTTAAAACCCCTTGTTGGCTCTTTCTGCCCTCCGTTGTATAGCTGTTCCTCTCCCACCTCCTAAGTGTTGCCCATCTGCATCCATTTTTTGTGTGGGAAGTAGAAAGACCGGACAGTTTCTTGGTTAATTTAGTTTCTTGCAGCTCACATATCTATGCATCTATCACAGCATCCAACTCTTCTGACCCCACTAAAACACCTTGGAGCCTTAGCCAGGGCTCAGAATACCAGTTAAAACTTTTCTTCTCCTGGTATGAGGAGATACAAGCCAAAACAGACACTGTATTTGAATTCTGAGGGTTGTGCAGGATACGTGTCTGGGTATATACCTGAATTGACAGATTTATGGAATGAGGCAACATAATTGGAAAAAACGATTTAATTTTTCTAGGATACTTTTATATTATCATGGATCATTGATACTCTTTTAATAGAAAATTAATTTATGTTTTACTTTTTATATTTTAAAATGATTTTGCTCTTTTGTGAAAAATATATTCAGAAAATAAATTATTAAAACTAATTGAAAGGATGCTTGTCTGGACCTGGTTCTAAAAAAAGAATGTTGATCTTTTGAGCACTTGGGAAATAGTGATCACAATATAGTGTCCTGTGAAATAAACTAAAAAAAAAAAAGTACATGGGGTATACTAAAACATATAATTTTAAAAAGGCCAATTTCTATAAGTTAAGGGCAGCTTTACAATATATTGACTGGCATGAACTCTTCAGTGAAAAGAACACTGAGGATAAATAGAATATCTTCAAACAAATATTAGAAAGGTACATTTCTCAGTATGTACCATTGGGTAATAAATCTAAAAAAAACACATTTTAGCCAGAATCAGTCTTTGTATATAATACAAAATATCATGCATGCTCAATTAAATTTATACCATCTTAATTCTGAAAAGCATTATTGGCAAAGCATCAGTGCTTAACAAATTTAACATTAAAACTAGGCACAAATAATATTGTGATGATTTGTATTTAATATCTTACTTCAACCAGAAGTCAAAGATTAGAGGTTAATTGAGAGGTCAGTATTCAGTTATACTAGCCTGAGGTCAAACATGTTTCTTGTCTCCATGGTAACAGCGTGCTTCATTGCATATATATTGTGGCACATGTACAGCAAAGCGATTAGTAGCTCAGATCTGTTAACGTAGAAAATCACATATTCCGAAAACAAGATATTCTCAGATTCCTGGAAATGGAGCATTATGATACGTTTCTATAAGAGTCATCTTGCTTGTTAACATGAAACATCCTTTAAATATTTGAACAGTAGCATTCAGCAGTTAATACCAGTTAAATACCAAGAAAATGAAGATACACTATATTTCATTTTTTTTTAACAACAGCCACTACGTTATAATAAAAGATCGGAGTAATTATATCTACAATAATGAAATACTGCCACTTACACATTTTCTAATTGTCATGGCTTCCAACACCTGTTCTCCTATGTCCCAGTGTGTACATTTTACGTTGTGAGTGACACAAGCTACTTTATCCCATTAGAACGCTCAAATAGACACAGTATGAGATATATGCTTGTGTAAACACATTGACGTAAGAGCAGGTGAATGTGATAAACAAACCCACACACTTCTGAGAACATGAAGAGTCATTTCCCAATGTCTGAGATAATAATTCACTATGACTTTTTTTTTTAATGGTTCCAGTTCTGTATTCTGCTACCCCTAAACAACCTGCTTTGTTTAGTATTACCTGTCCTAACCTAATGGCTTGTTGTTTGGATTCTCATACTTTGCGGTCTCTAGCCTTGCCTTGGCCACTATATCTTGCTGGACCATGAATAATCTGACAGTGTCAAACCTGAAGGTCAGTAGGTATGAATAATTCCATTCCAACCATGAGTAGTTTCCATAATGCATGTCTATAAAAAGTGTATTTCTACCCAGTCTTTGTTTAACTTGGTACCAACCATAGTGGGCATTGGAACATCTTGCACAATGAATGGAGGTAATAAAAGTAAATCAAAATATTGACAAAGCGATGAAACAAAAAACAAAGAGTGATATTTGTGCTTTAGCCGAGGTGGGGGAGGGGAGGCGGATGGGGGGGGGAGAGCTTCTTGCATATTGTCAAAACTCTGGAAGTAGAGAATGCCAGATGCAGCGAGTTGTACACGGTAAGTTCTGACCAGCCAGGATCAGGTGGCGGAAGCGATGCTCGTGGTGATGTGCTCACCCTAAAGATGTAGCTACTTAGGGGCTGGTAGGGTAGTTAATCAGGTATAAACTTTGTGAGTTATACACTACCGATTGCATTATATTAATTAAATATTTACTGTTCACTTATTGTGTCATGCATTTCATTTACTATATATTCCACAAATCCAACTAAAATCCTCAATGTGTATGTGTGTACCTATCTACTGATAACACGATACAAGTATCTCTAGCGTAATATATTGATACAGAGATACATTATTATTATTATTATTATTGGCATTTATATAGCGCCAACAGATTCTGTAGCACTTTACAATATTATAAATGGGGTGATTTAACAATAAATAAGACAATTGCAAAAAACTTACAGGAACGATAGGTTGAAGAGGACCCTGCTAAAACAAGCTTACAGTATATAGAAAGTGTGGTATAAAACACAGTAGGATAGGAGTAGCTGTACTAGAGGAAGCTGTTCCTTGTAACAGCCAAGGGAATAACTGGGTAATAAATATAAAATAAACAAATTGAAACCAGTGTGGCTTGGTGGGAAAGTGAATCAAGAAATTAAAAATAAGAAAAGGGAATTCAAAGCCTTTAAATCGGACAAATCAGAGGCATCCTATAAAAGATATATGGAAGCCAATAATGTGTACAAAAAGGCAATTAGATTAGCTAAACTAGAAATCAGAAAGTGTTAGACAATGAGAGCAAAACCAACCCCAAGGCATTTTTTAAGTACATAAATTCTAAAAAAACTAAAAAATAAAGTGTAGGTACACTAAAAACTGGGATTGGGGTGCTAGTTAATGAAGACCACTAAATGGCAGAAATTTTAAATAACTATTTCTCCTCTGTATATATTAAGGAAGAACCTATGACAATAGATATGCAAATGATTGCTGCAAAAAAACTTGCAGAAAAATTATAATTGGATGACTCAAGAAAAGGTGCTGCAGCAACTAAAGAAAGTTAATATACACAAAGCTCCAGGGCCTGACGGTATTCATCCACAAGTACTTAAGGAAATAAGTGTGGAAATAAGTGAACCTCTGTTTTTAATCTTTTAAGATTCTTTTCTTTCAGGAAGTGTACCGGAGGATTGGAGGAAGGCAGATGTGGTTCCTATGTTTAAAAAGGGTTCAAAATCCTTGCCTGGAAATTATAGATCTGTAAGCTTAACTTATGTGGCTGATAAAGTATTTAAAAGGCTATTAAGGGATAATAATTCAAAATTCCTTAAGAAGAATGTGGTTTTTAGCAAAAATCAGCATGGTTTTATGAAGAACAGGTCATGTCAAACTAACATGATTGCATTCTACAAAGAAGCAAGTAGAAGTATCGATCAGGATGTTGCAGTGGATGTGATCTATTTAGACTTTGCCATGGCAATCGATACAGTTACACACAATAGATTAGTGTTCAAACTCAAAGAAATTGATCTATATGAAAATTCTTGTTCCTGAGTAGAACATTGGCTTAAAAATAGAGTACAGAGAGTTGTCCTTAATGGTAAATTTTCAAGCTGGGCAGAGGTGGCAAGTGTTGTCCCTCAGGGTTCTGTTCTGGGACCCCTTCTATTTAACATGTTTATAAATGATGTTGAAAAAAGCATTGAAAGTCATGTTTCAGTGTTTGCTAATGACACAAATACCGGTGTGAGCAAGATATTACTTTGCTGCAGAGGGATTTAGATAGACTAGGGGACTGCACACTCAAATGGCAGATGACATTTCATGTGGAAAAATGCAAAGTTATGCACTTTGGCGTAAAGAATGCACAAGCAACTTGTACCCTAAATGGAAGCGAATTAGGGATGACAACACACAAGAAGGATTTGGGAATTGTTATAGACAAAAACTATGCAACAATGTCAATCAGCAGTGGCTAAGGCCAGTAAGGTATTGTCATGCATGAAAAAGGGCATTTATTCTCAATATGAGAATATCATTCTGCCTCTTTATAAATCAATGGTAAGACCATCTTGAATATGCTGTGCAATTTTTGGCACCTGTTCTAAAGAAAAATATTATGTTACAGTATATATTTGCACATTAATATTAATAGATAGGCTCTAAAGAAGGTCACAGTCTTAACAGAAAAATAAGTGTCATGAGTAGGCTGTTTGTATCCTTGTGCATTTTCGCAGCTGACGTCTCCCTAGGGCCTGATGTAGGCATTGAACACTTACACTGCTAATAATACTGAGTTTTGGGTCCCTCAGGAAATATCTCATTCCTGACTGAGGTTAAGAATCTCACGCTTTTTGCTTCAGATTATGCTCACTCACAGATTGCCAATTTTATTGTAAACTGAGATGTGGAATAGGAAAAGTGGTAAACCGCGCCAAAAAGTGCTCAAAAGCGCAAAATAAATATGTTATACATACATATTAATCTTGATTAGCATAGCATGGTAAAATTCTCAAGGGAAACAAAAACAATAGAATAATAGTGCAATATGCTATGATTAATAGATACAAATGTATATAAAATTCCAGATAAAAGGCAAACTCACACTTTGCAGAGCTGCTAAGAGCTCTGCTGTATAACGCCTGGACGGTATAATCCCCGTCTTAGGATATATAGATGTGTGGAATATCCAGACTCAGCAACCATATATAGGAAGAAAGACAAAATACAAAATACAATGGTACAGTATAAAAGCTAAATTTGGAATAATAGAATGTAAATATCCTACTTACAGTATCCAGAGCAATGACTTGCTCTGGTGTAGTTAGCTTGTGGTGGTATGATCCCCACCATATGACAGGAATCCAGCAGCACCAGGAAAAATGGGAAAACCAGAAGAGGATTGGATAAAAAAACTTGACTTTATTAATAAAAACAAATAGAATAAAAATCAGCTTCCAGTCCTTCACTGGGCACGTTTCGCCCAGGTTTGGGCTTAATCAATATACATTTGTGTCTATTAATCATAGCATATTGCACTATTATTCTATTGTTTTTGTTTCCCTTGAGGATTTTACCATGCTTTACTAATCAAGATTAATATGTATGTATAAAATATTTATTTTGCACTTTTGAGTACTTTTTGGCGCGGTTTACCACTTTTCCTATTCCACATCTCAGTTTACTACAAGCAGGTATTGGGAAATCCTGCTGGTTCACTACTGCCCTACATGTGGTTATATAGAGAGCGCCTAACCTATTTTTTATTCGCAAATTTCATTGTAAGCCTTCTGAGGTGGTGTGGTATACAAGAGTGGGTTCCAGAAAAAAGCAATGACAGGATTCCAAGCACATGGAATAATAGAGGAATTTGGGGCACACTCGGAACATCCATTTCTCAGCAGTGGTGATGTAATAAAGAACAATATTTATACAAACTACAGATTAAGGATCCTATGCTAAGCCCATGCCAACTTTCAAATAAAACAAATCAATCACGAAATGCTGGTTATGAATGTACTAGAAAATAGATATATTGCAAAGGTAAATCTCACACAACTAACCCCAGTTTAATCATATTTACCGTGATCAATAGTTTTGAAATCAGCTATCAGAACCCTCAAGATTGGGATTGGTGTGCATGTGTGTCTACACAAATGTGAGTGTGTGTGTATGAATTTTTCAGTGTTTGTATGAATGTTTGAAAGCGGTGTGTGTACAAGAATGAGTATAAATGTGAGTGTGGTATTTCCCTAACAATAGGGTGTTAGGAATATTGCAGAGTGACTAAAAATGAAATAAAAATTCTACAGTGCTCTTGGGGGACAAACTACGTATCTGTCATAATTTGGCTTATTCTCAGTCTGGTGCAGTACCTCACAGTGCCACTACCTGCCTGTGGTGCTATTCCAGGCTGCTGCACCCAGACTGAAATCTCTCTCTGTTCCCAGCTGGCCTTACTTTGTGATTAACCTCTCCCTATTTAGTTGAGCCTCACCCCTTCTTGCTTTCCAGTTCATTAATGTTAATGTTGCTGGTCTGGTTCTTTGTTTCTGAGTTCCTGTGCTAGCTGGCTGTCCCCCTGTAGCCAGATGCCTGCCCTGCCTGTCTCCAGGCCAGTGCAAGAATTTTTGGGTACACAGGCGAAGATGATTTTGCCCCCCCCCCCCCAAAAAAAGCACCTGTGTGCCCCTTTTGTATCTCTTACAACCCCCCTTTGTGTGTCTTACTCCCCAGTCCTTTTGTGTGTCTCCTTCTCTCCCAGCCCTTTTGTGTCTTTTACTCTTCCAGGCTCTTTTGTGTGTTTCTCTTTCACCCCTAGCCTCTCTTTGTCTCTTTTTCCTCTTCTCAGACCCTCTGTGTCTCTTTCACCCCCAGCCCATTTGTTTTCCCACCCCCAGGCCCTTCTGTGTGCCTTCTACATCCCCAGCCACATCTTTGTGTCATTCTCCCCACTCAGGCCCCCTGCCCTTCATGTCCCTTACTGGTGCTTTCCCCTTCCTGTCCCTTAGTGGCCCTCTCCCTGTCACTTAGTGTTCCTCTCCCCTCCCCTTCCTGTCCCTTAGTGGTCCCCTCTCCTTCTCGTCCATTAGTTGTCCTCTCCCCTCTCTTCCCTGTCCTTTAGTTAGTGTTCCTCTCCCCTCCATGTCCCTTAAGTGTTCCTTGCCCCTCCTCTCCTTGTCCCTTAGTGTTCATCTACCCTCCCTCCCTCAGTGGTCCTCTTCCCTATCCCTTAGTGTTCCTCTTCCCTCCCCTCCATGTCCCTTACTGTTCCTCTTCTCTCCCCTCAGTGTTCCTTAGTGCTCCTCTCCGCTTCCCATCCCTTTCTGGTCCTCTCCCCTCTCTTTGCTGTCGCTAAGTGTTCCTCTCCCATCCCCTCCATGTCCCTTAGTGTTCCTCTCCCCTCCTTTCCTTGTCCCTTAGTGTTTATCTCCTCTCCCTCCCCTGTCCCTTAGTGTCCCCCTCCCTCAGTGGTCATCCTCCTTGTCCCTTAGTGTTCCTCTCCCCACTTCCCTTAGTGGTCTTCTTCCCTCCCTTCCCTGTCTCTTGGTCTCTTTCCCCCTTAGTGTTCCTCCCCCCCCATCCTCTTAGTGCTCCTCTCCCCAAGCTTCCCTCTCTTTTAGTGGTCTCCCTCCCCCTTAGTGATCCTTTTCCTTCCCCTGTCCCTTAGTGTTTATCTCCCCCCCTCTCTTAGTGGTTCTTTCCCCTCCCTTCCATGTCTCCTAGTGCCCCCCACCCCTCTTAGTGTTCCTTTTAGTGGTCCCCCTTAGTGTCTTTTTTTAGTGACCTCCCACCCCTAAGTGCTCCCCCCATCCCTTAGTGTTCCTCTCTCCCCCGCCCCCTCCCTTAGTGGTCCTCTCCCCTTACTCCCTTGTATGCCTCATTACCTTTCTGAGGAAGTGCTCTCCTAGTGAGCACTTGCTGTCAATCCAGCCGGGTACAGGAAACTGGAGATCCACTCCGCCCGGCCACGCTACACTGAGTGACAGGTAGGAGGGAGTGCTGTGTGCTTCCCTCCTGTTATCTAGCGCCCCCTGGGCTGGTGCACCCTAAGGCGGACAACTGTGCCACCTTACGCATGTGACAGCCCTTCCTGTCCTGTATCCAGAGGCCTGTACCACCCTTCCTGTCCTGTATCCAGAGGCCTGCCCTGCCCTTCCTGTCCTGTATCCAGAGGCCTGTCCCGCCCTTCTTGTCCTGTATGCAGAGGCCTGCCCTTCCTGTCCTGTATCCAGAGACCCTTCTAGTGCACTCAGTTATCTGTGTTTGTATTTTATTTAACTGCCTTCCTTAAATATCAATACGCTTATTTTTTGCCTTTATTTGGTTGTACATTGGTTTCTTTGCATTCTGGGTTCCACCCTATAGAGCTTGCTGCACTGGTCAGCACCCCTTCCTGACCAACCCCTTGACAATATCCTATATAAATGCTATTAATAATAATAATAATAATAATAATAAAACCTTGCTGGATTTACTTTTTATGGGTTAAGAGTCTCTTCCTAATGCAGGAAGCTGCAAGCAGAACCTCTAAACAGTGCATGAAAGGAAGCTGTAAAGTTGTGAATACTTGTTATTTATTTTTTTGCATTTTAATTTACTCGATTGTCTATAATATATTAATATATATATATATATAATACACAAGATCCAGCACACTCACCTATCCACTAAACAGCAACTTCAATGTTGAAAGATTTTATGTGGTTTTTTTTTTTAAATACCTAATCTAGGCAAAAATAATGGGGGTTTAGTTACATTATATGATCATACATTGCATAAGCCTGCCACAACGTTAATGTACCCCATCTTTGGCAGGTCCTACTCTAACAGCCTAATGTCTGCTCTTATGAGAATAACCCACTTAGAACACAGTTTCGTTTTAAGGTGCTCTAGGCATTTAAATGTAATACAACAAAAAGAACCTATTTATTTTAATTTTGTGTGTTGTTTAGAAACATTTTCTGTATTTTCTATATAATACTGAACATAATGTAGATAATGTGCTTTTTAACATTCATATCAGAACAAAAACACAGGTTTGATTCCCAACAAGGTGAAGTAAGTCATTGGCATTTATCTTTTCAAAGTCAATGAAATGAAAAGCAATAAGTTGGCAAATACGAACATCTTGACTCCATAATATACTTGAAAAATGTCAAAAGATATTACTATTATCATTGTTAAAATTAATAATATATTCTCCTACCCTATCCAGCAGCCGGTCAGTAAATGAGACATTATATGATTGTGTAGATCATAGAAATGATTTTCCTAGTACATAACTTTAGTAAATCAAATGATTCATCTGTTGAAGATGTTGGTTGCCCCAGCAATGTGAATCAGGCTTATTAATGAAATGTAATAAGGCTGAAGTGCGGTGAATGTGTTCAGACAATGCACAGTGACGTAGTGGTTCATTATTTGATAAGAGATCTCCTGTCTCAAGGTTGTGACTTACGCAAGTCTATACTAATGCAATCTGGACTTAACCGTTTTAAATGGAATGTCTATTGTATGAAACCAGGCTCTGCCGCGGAGAGAGCAAAACTACTAATGTAATAATTACCGGACAAGCTACAGGTGGATTCTCTTCGGATTTTCTTTGTACAGTGGTGTATGCTGAACATAAATGATAATTTACTATCAATTGCATTTTTACACAAGTCATAAACAGATATAGAAGTGAATGCATAAGCACATGTACATGTACGTGCAGAAAGATGGGTTTTTCAAAGGACTTAAAATTCTAGATTTGTAGAAAACCAAAAACTAAAGAGGAACTGTCAGCCAGCAGTGTTTATTATTTTTAATATTAGCATTTATATAGTGCCCTTGCCTTCCGCAGTGCTTTAAGATTACATAATGGGGTTATAAAAAAAAAATTGACAGGCAGAAACTAATAATGTAGAAACAACAGGTAATAAAGGCTGTAGCGGAACATTTATCATACAGAAAACCTAAGCAATCTCGCCTAGCTGAATAAAATATTTTAGGGGGCGTGGTTCCGGCTCCGACTAAGATGGCCGCGTAGAGAATAAGCTCCGTCTCGCCGGACCCGAATATAGCGATCACGGCAAGCAAATTAAGCTTAATGGGGCGCACTAAACGCCCAGAGCAGCCCCAGACCCCACGGATAGCCTCCCAGGGCCCGCTGGACGGATATCTGCAGCAGCAGCCAGGGGGGAGCGGAGACTCTGGCAGCCCCAAGATGGCGGCGACATCCACTCCCGGACAGGGGATGCCGGCCCTAGACCGGATTGAGGGCTCCCTGAGGGACCTGGCAGCCACCATGGTGACAAAAACCGACCTTCAGGTGATAACTACCACCATCCAAGACACATTGCGGACAGAGATCGCGGGGATTCACACAGAGCTCACTGCGCAGGCGGGCCGCATTACCGCGACGGAGGAAGCAACTGAGGCCCTCACGGCCCGAGTGGCAGCCACTGATACCGCTGTAGCACGCCAGGGTGAGATGCTGCTTTCCATGCGTCGACACCTGGAAGATGTAGACAATAGAGGTAGGAGGCGCAATATCCGGGTTCGTGGGGTACCAGAAACCGAGGGGCCAGAAAATGCTGAGGCTTTACTAACGGAATTATTCTGCTCTCTACTGCCACCATCCCCACCGCCAACTATAGAATTCGAGAGGGCACATAGGGCCTTGCGGTCTAGAGCAGCTGAAGAAGGGCCGCGTGACCTAATATGCTGTCTACACTCATTCCCGGTGAAGAACTCCATCATGGCCAAAGCCCGGGAAAGACAGAATTGGCCCTTTAGGGGAGCGCAGGTTTCGCTTTATAATGATTTATCCCCCATAACGTTGGAAGCAAGGAGAGCCCTCCGCCCGGTTACAGCGACATTGCGAGACCGCAATATACCATATAAGTGGGGCTTCCCCTTTGCACTAATGGCTAGACACCAAAATAGATGGATCACCATGAGATGGCCGGAGGAGGTACCACGGTTTATGGGAGAACTGGGCCTCCCCTCTCAGTCGGTCCCCAACTGGATCCTGGGGACACTGGGGCCGCAACCCAGACCACAAAGAGGGCCCAGACAGCGTGAGGCGAGAACTCATCCGGCTCACAACAGCGGAAGACGTGGAGACCCGACTTCCCCGGAGGAGTGATCAGCATGCCTGCCTGCGTCCAAGACCACCGTATATCGCCCCAGGCTAACACACCCACGCCGGCACCCAGCTTTTCCTGTTCACGCATCGTCCCTGGAGGGCTGGACCCCAATCGCTTACCGCACGCAACCCACTTCTACCCCCTGATGTCGAGATGAAAAGAACGTACGGCACACCCACAGGTACTTTGGGTTAATGTTCCGGGACATGGAGCTTTGGGAGGGGAGATCCTGGGTTTAAGGGCGCACACGGGAGCTGATACCCACCTGAAGCAGGCATGCGTACGGGTCTCTGGGCCACCCCCTGACTCTCTACCATGGTTGTTGCCCGACACGGGGTGGGCACAAGATACTTTGGGGGGGGTGGGAGAGGGACATAAGGGGGCAACGGACAGCAGATACCGACTGCCTGACTGGATATTCAGCACAAACTCAGGCATCCTGGACGCAAAAACGGTGACCCCCCACGAATGAGGACACTAAATTGGGACACTTGCATTTAAGAAAGGGTATCTTTGATCCAGGGAGCTGGGGGAGAGCGGGATGGGAAGTGGGGTAGAGTGGAATATTTCTAACTGTTAATGATGCATGCTAATATAACCTGTCGCTGACTGAATCATATTTACTGCTATTCCTAATTGTACAGGCCCATTGTTTCCTAGAGGCATCAGATAGAAATAGTTTGCAGAACACCAACCGGACCCCACTGTATCAACGGGAAGTAGCGGTCCCTTAGGGGGAAAACAAGGAGGACACGCAGACTGGTATATAATCTAGACCTCAGTGCTTACAGTACCGCAGACACACAGATAATTCAAAGCCCTGACTAGTATAGGCTGCACATACCCGCTTGCATCTGCCTGCTTAATCCAAGCTACGCACCCTATTCAGCCCTCACTTACAGATACCAACACACTTAGGTGCGCCTTCCCCCCTCACCCCCCTTATAGGTACTGGAGAGAATAGGGACGAAATGACGGAAGTGAGTATCGAATAACTTGCGCATGATCATCGGAGCCAGAGCTCTAGGGATAGTTATAGTTTTAAGACGAGTCAGGGTGCTTTAACCATGACACAACACCAATACTGGATCTGAGAAAGCCACCACTCCACAACCCGGTAGATAGGGGAGGTTGACGTGGGGCGACCGGTGCGAATGGACGCGGGAGGGATGTTCGCTGCTGGGGGAGAAGCGAATGGGGAATGACGGGACGTTCTGGATTAAGGAACTGCTATCTTAATCGTGACACTTGTAAATATGTTAATTTGTTAATTTGATGTTAATGCTTAAATGCCTTGAATATGAATACACAATACATGTTAGCTGCTGCCACTCACTCAGCTATGATTTTGGGGGTCGCGGCGGAGAGGAGAATCCCATGTATACTCTTAGACACCTTATCTGGGCGGAGCTCGAGTCGCGTTCCCTAACACATACACTCGCGCTAAGAGGTCTGTGGCCAGGCTACGGGGTGTCTCGTCTCTTGGGCTGGTACCAGAGTGGGCGCCTGTTAGCGCTGGTCACTGCGCGAGACCTCCCCCTACTCTGTAGAGGGATTGCGGATCTGGGACATTACCGGATTCCGAGGGGATACCTACACTGAAGGGTAAACACCTCCTTTTCGATCTTAAATCTCACACAACACATTCAGCTCCATACTCGGGCACTGGGCCCTGGACCCCGGACTTGTCGCATCGGTCGCAACCCCCTATTCACGGTTCCCTCCCATACACTTAACCCTTGCCTCCCTCCACCTACCTCCCCTGCCCCTCCCCCGCACCTCGGCCCATCCTGTGCCTCGGACGCGTGGTCCCCCCTTGGGACGGCGGAGCATTGGGAGAGACTACGGGTCCGGCACTGGTCTGAAGAGGTTCCCGACGTACATAGAGATAATGACCTACCAAAGCGCACCTTTGAAGATCATCACACAGAATTGCAGAGGACTTAACATCCCTGAACGTAGGACACACCTGCTACGAGAATTGAGGAAAAAACACGTAGCGATAGCAATGCTCCAAGAAACGCATTTCAAGGAAGGATCGTCCCCAAGAATACGGAACAAGCATTATCCTAACAACTACTTCTGCAACCATCCGACGGCTCATAAATCTGGAGTTGCCATACTACCAGCCTACTCTGGAGTTCAAAGAACTAGAACATTTACAAGACTCACAAGGAAGATACCTCTTCCTTAAAGGCACCATAGCAGACAGGATATACACAATAGCAACCATCTATGTGCCCAACAAAAGACAGGCCCCATTCCTCCGAAATGTGTTACAACAACTGGAGGACTTCACGGATGGGATACTTTTGGTAGGAGGCGACTTCAACACCCCACTCGATCCTACACTGGACTCCCCTACAGGTCATAGCAGCATTTCACAACATAACATTAGATCCATCCGACAGTCGTTGGAGGCCCTGAGGCTAGTGGACTGTTGGAGAACGCTTCACCCCACAGTGAAGGACTTCACCTACTTTTCCGCCCTTCATGATCGATATTCCCGTATAGACTATATCCTTACTGCTCAGGAAGGACTTTCCCACCTGCGCGGAGCTAAGATCGAGACTGGCACCTGGTCAGACCATGGATCGGTCGAGATAGAACTGGACTCACCCCTGTACAGACCAAAGGCGTGGACCTGGAGACTTAACGAAGCTCTACTGCTAGATCCAGATACCAAGGAACAAATTCAAAAAGCACTGGAACAATACTTTAGGGAAAATGACTCTCCAGAGACCTCCGCAATATCCATATGGGAAGCCCACAAGAGTGTGACACGCGGTGAACTTATACGCATCGCCTCTCGGAAACGGAAGGCATTTATGCATGAAATGGTGGATTTGTATCACTCTATATCGACCCTGGAACGCCAACACAAACGCTCCCAGCTAAATGCAGTTTACGGAGAATTGATGGAACACAGACGAAAACTCAAAGACCTAATCTTGAAAAGGCATCTTCGAGCCGTACAACGCACAAAGAGCTTTTACTACGTACACGCCAATAAAGGAGGTAAATACCTGGCGAAACTGCTGAAAGGTCCTTTGCCCCATAGACAAATACGCAGGATTCGCCTGGCTTCTGGGGAGATCTCCCCCTTTCCTGAGAAAATCGCTGGGGAATTTCGGGCCTTTTACGAGCATCTCTACAATTTGTATGCGCCTAAAGAGGCCACCGAAGCCGCGAGAGAAACTGAGAAAATACAGGACTACCTATCCAACACAATCACAAACACAATCAATCAAGACTCGGCAACACAACTGGACACACCAATCACAGTGGAAGAATTAGCCGCAGCCCTTAAGTCATCTAAAACTGGCAAGGCTCCTGGTCCGGACGGCTTCTCCACGGGATACTATAAAACCTTCTCGGGAATACTGTTGCCCTGGCTCACCAAGGCACTCAACGTGGTTGGTGAGGGGGGAGAACTGGGTGGGGAGTCCCTATCAGCCATCATTACAGTCCTACTTAAACCAGGGAAAGATCCACTACATTGCAGCAGCTATCGACCGATTTCGCTACTAAATGTGGACGCTAAATTGTTCACGAAAACACTAGCGACCAGAATTAAACATCTCCTCCCCGATTTGATACACGAGGACCAGACGGGATTCATCCCAGGTCGAGAAGCTAGGGACAGCACCCTACGACTTTTCTCTATCCAACACCACGCGAGGAAACTGGGGACCCAGTTGCTATTGTTATCAACAGATGCAGAAAAAGCATTTGACCGGGTCAATTGGACATATATGCTGGCAACACTGAAACAACTAGGCTGTGGTCAGAGACTCCTCACGTGGATATCTGCCATTTATAGCAAACCGCGCGCATCGGTGCGGATCAATGGGGCTACGACAGCGGACTTCGCGATCAACAATGGGACCCGGCAGGGATGCCCACTGTCACCGTTGCTGTTTGCATTGACCCTGGAGCCACTATTACAGGCAATCCGCCAGAATCCGGACATACAAGGATATAACTGGCAGGGAGTACAGCACAAAGTTGCCGCATACGCGGATGACCTCCTCTTCTTTGTCCATAACCCTAGGATCACTATGCCGTGCCTTCTCTCTGAGTTTAATAGATTTGGCCAGATATCGGGATTTAAACTTAACATCTCGAAATGCGAGGTCCTGAATTTAACAATCCCCACAGATGAATACCGCTCTCTAGAACCGGAATTTGGGTTCCACTGGTGCCACGACAAGATGAAATAACTGGGCATCTGGGTAACCACGAACCCGAGGATACTCGCAGACCTGTCCAAGTGGTCTCACCCTAACATAACATGGCACGGGAGGATTGCGGTGATTAAAATGAATATCCTCCCGAGAATCCTATACCTCATGCAAACCATACCCCTCGTACTACCTCCAACCTTTTTCTCCACCCTGAAAACGGCGGTGATCAAATTCGTCTGGCGAGGAGGAAGATCCAGGATTAGACACGACATTATCTGCCGACCTAGAATCTGCGGAGGACTAGCGCTTCCAGATTTTAGGAAATATCATCAGGCCACGATCATGCATCGCGTACTAGATTGGCACGCAACACAGGAAATTAAACAATGGGTGGTACTCGACAGGGGCCTCATTGGACCAACGTTGGAGACGAAAATCTGGGGGGATCTTGAAAGATCGCCCTCCCGCTCGGCGGAGGAGGGATTGATCCTACAGACAATATGTGGATGGAAAACACTGAGGACTCAAGACCACGTGTCCCCTATGCCCAGCCCAATGATACCGATCACGTATAACACAGCTGTTGGGGGGGGACTCCCTCCTGCAGCATTTCCCTTCCAGGATACTGGGGCATACATACCCATACATAAGGCACTCGAAGGCGGGAGGATGCGAGACCTCCCCTCGATGCTAGGCGATAGACCACGGACGCCTATCCTCCAATTTAGATATCTACAACTGAAACACTTTTACGATTCCTTCCCGCACAAAGATCGCTTGCATAGAGACCTCACGTGGTTTGAGGGCCTCTGCGACCGAGGCACCAACATAGAACATGCCATCTCAGCGTTATACCAACATCTTCTAATCGGAGGCACCCCTACGGCTACTACGTTCAAAAGGCAGTGGGAAGAACAACTAGGAATAACATTTACAACACAGCAATGGGATACGGCGTTGCTTTGGCAGCATAAGAGCTCTATGAGCTCATACTACCAGGAGATGAATTATAAGTTGATATCTTTCTGGTATAGAACACCAGTTCTTATGCACCGCATATTCCCTTTAATTCCTCCGATGTGTTGGAGGTGCCAGGAAACACGCGGCACAGTACTGCACATATGGTGGGAATGCAGGGTTATCATCCCATTCTGGCAAATGATTAGAGAAGAAGTGACGATCATCCTGGGAGACTTACCGGAATGGAATGCGGAATTGGCATTGCTACACATCTCGACACAACCCATAAGATCATATAAGAAAATCGATACTACGACACCTGCTTAATGCTGCCAAGGCCACTATTCCAGTCCATTGGAAAAAAAGTGAAATCCCGACCAAAAAAGAGTGGATCCGTAGAGTGGAAGAGATCCAAGGAGCAGAAGAAGCACATGCTATTGTAACGGGAAGAGGGACCAAGCACACGGAGATGTGGACGCCGTGGTTCCTATACATATCTCGCTATCGAGGAGACGGAGCCGCACAGGGGCCCGCGCCGGGGGCGCAGGCTGGGTCAGACAGTGCCAGGGGGACCACACCCTAAGAGGCCCAACCGCCACTGCTCCTCACCTCTTCCTTACCCCTTATCCTTGCGCACCGGGACCGAGTGGAGTGGGGGTCGGGGCCGAGTAGACTGACTGTGGGATGGATAGCCAATACAACATTTCACAAGGATTCCAGGGAGGCACAACGTACACTAATAGAGGGATACTAATAAATGCACAGAGATTTGAACAGGCCTGGGAGACACGGGTCACACTGTGGCTCAGATACCTGATGAGTAGCCAGGATTATGACACACTTGTGAATAAATAACACTAGATAGCCGCCAACCATATCTTCCTCATACACTAGGGTAACACTCAGGCTAAATAACACCACGATAAGTACCACACTGGGGCCAGACACGAGCATCTGGCTACCACAACTGGGTGAAGGGACTCTCGAACGCTACACGAGCTCAGCCATAGGTAACAATCAAGGGAATACTGGTGCTCCAAGTAGTGAATACCTGTTATAAATGACACAAAGCTCCCACCTGTAATTGTTACACATGAAACTGTACTGTCATACAAGAAATGGATATGCTTGTCCCTCACTATGGGGTAAGAGTACCTAGATATACACCTTGGATAGTTATTACGGACCTGCGTGTCCACTCATTTCGTAAAACAAGCTGACTCATAGGCCTGCAAGCTTGGTAGGTGGTGGATCTATTTAATAATTTATTTTATTTATGTTTTATTTCTTTTCTCCTTTTCTCATGGATCACCAGTTTTTCCTACCTCTGTTACACTTACAATGTATGCGTACCTAGACCTGCGAGTCTTTATACTGTTCTAACTGCTGACTCTCCAATTTACTAAATAAACATATTTTCAAAAAAAAAAAAAATATTTTAGGGTTTCCTAGTCGACAAATCAATATGTGGGCCAACACTCGCCTAAGTATCTTGCCAGGAAACCCCCCAGTTACAAAAGCACCAGTAGTGTCAACCCCTTCCTCTAATGACAAAAATTGTGAGTCATGGTGGTGTACATTAATGGGACACCCAGACAACCTCAGTTAATTGAAGTGGTCGCGGTGTACTGTCCCAGGTCCCTTAACCCTGCAAAGGTAATTATTGCAGTTTTTTTATAAACTGCAATAATTACCTTTTGAGGGTTAACTCAACTTCCAGAAAGCCAGTAGAGGGACTTCCGGATCGTCAGGCAACTTTTGGTCAGGATCACCTGAAACCCCATACGAAAGCATTGTATAATGCTTTCCTATCAGCGAAGTAGTAATGTGAACGTGGCCATTGCAAGCGGAGGCAGAGCCTGAACCAGTGCAGAGGGACATCGGCACTGGAGTCATGTAGGTGATTTTTAACCCTGGCACTATAGTTTCCCTTTAATATGGGTCTTCAGTATCTGAGGTGATATGGTACGTTCTTTAACTTTGGGTTACTTGGGAGTATTAGAGATGGCCACAATTTTTTTTATTAGGAGAAAACAGAAGTGAACATCCAGACTATATACTTAATTACTTGGGAGAAATCCTTGAATCTTCCTCAAATTAACCTTTGGTAGTACATTTTTGTTCTTAAAATTCAAACTAACATCTAACAGATTCAAATGATCCTAAATCAAATATAAAAATATAACAATAAATAAATTTACCCATAAACTCCCTATTATAAAAAAAACTTCTAAATTAATTTTTGCATTTTAAATGCAAATTTGAAGTTTAGTAAATGACCTTCTTCTTATCTGACACCTTTGACCTTGATACTTTGCCTTTTGTCCGATTGTATTCGGTTCGACCATTGGAAATCCCACTGCTGCTTGTTGTCCTAACATTGTGGACTGGTTCTTCTTAAGAACGGTTCTTTCTCTAACAAGTAGTTTATTTTGCAGTAGTTCTTTTTAAACTATGGTGCTTGAAGGAACACTCCAATCCCCTTAACAACTAAATCTTCTCCTCCTGGTTTCCATTCCTATCTGTGTTGCCATATTTCAATTACTGCTGTTTTAGGTTCAATACCTCAGAACATGTGCTGCAGAGTGCTTTAATCAATGTCCGTCTCCCAGGTGTGAGTAAGCTCAGGGTTCTGGTTTGAGATGGTGAATATAGAATAAAGTGGATGCTACTTATAAAATATAGAGCCTCTACACGAAGTGTTGAACAAAAAAAAAATCTAATCCTTTATTATTCTTTAAGAGGCAAAAACACAAAACTCTATATACATATTTGAAGTAATATTTGCCTTTAATGGAGGATCAGTGGGGGTCTTTTCTTCCACACATGCTCTCCTATTTAGTTTGGTATAAGACATGTATGTACGTAGTGGGGAATCGCGATGCAGTATAAACATAAACTAATCCCATTCAACTCCCCAAATAATGACAGACAACGTAGTATGGATGAAACAGGCCATAGCATTTATTATAATATATGCTAAATACTGTATAACACATCCATAATCTATCTAATAATCTCTTTTCTTTCTGTAACCAAAAGTTAAACATAAATAACCATAACTTAACACATAGTGTCATACAGTGAACCCAACTGTCCTTGCCAATAAACTGACCATGCGCCTATGTACCAATTCCTCTCACCTCCCCCCTCGGCCTAAACTCCTTTCCTTCCAGTGCTTACCACCAGCCGACCTTTTCCACGCTTGGTGGGCACGACATAACAGGTAACCTAGGGTTAACCCTTTAGAGCAGGGGTGGTTGAGACCTGAAAACTTGCTCACTTCATTGCACATAATTAACATAACCATCTCAAACTTAATTGGCAAGGACATACCCCCGGCTAGCTGCGACTAAATATACTAATGGGGCGGGAGGGAGGGAAGCAGTTTGCTGGCCCGAATCCTAAGTGGCACTGAGGTAAGACCACCCCCCACTAACTCACACAGAACATAATCCCACCCACACATTCATACCCAACCAATCCCATGCATCTATCACCACACTCATACAAGTGCCCTTGTCCGCTTAGCTGCGCTATCTCCCCAGGGCCTGCTTTGGCAGTTTTCTGGCTGCTTAGCTACGCAGGAGTTCTTACTGCTTTCTTTGTCTTTATCTGCTTTCTGAATATAAAAACCTGTCACATTAGGAAATTATCAATTTGGTAAATTAGACCAGCTGATCATTTCACTCTATCCCACCGTCGAAACAGCTGTGACCAAAGTATCCAATGATCTAATCACTGCAAAATCCCGTGGACAGTATTCTATCCTAATTCTCCCAGCATTCTTGCAGTCTTTTTTTCCCCTGCCTCTTCTCCCCAACCCCTATCTGTTGGTGTTCCCCAAGGCTCTATCTTTGGTCTCCTACTGTTCTCTATCTTTAATGTCTCCTTTGGTCAACTCATCAGCTCCTTTGGCTTCCAATAGACATGTGAATTCGGATGAATTTCGGGCAATTCGGACATTCGGGTACTTCCGAATGTCCAAATAGCTAAATTGCCGAATTGCCGAAGTTCCGATTGTCGCAGTCCCGAAGTTCCGAAATTGCAGAATTTCCGAAGTGTCGAAGTTCTGAATTGCTGAAGTTGCGAAGTGCCGAAGTTCTGAAGCACAGTATTACCTAAGTACTAATATACTTACCCAGTGGAAGAATGAAGAATGTTACACTGTATACAATTTTAAATAAAAAGTATACAAACATAGCCAGGATTCAGCTGTAAGCATTTGCAACACTTACAACAATCAAGTAACACACATTCATATAAAATGTAAGTTACTTAGCCTGTCAATGGAATGACAGGAATAAATAAGTAGATAACTCCCTAATTCCCACGGTATTAGGGAGCTATCTACTAAAATGCTGAATGACCGGAATAGAAATTACTTAGTATTAGTAAATTATGCCTCTACTCACTATATTGCGAGTAGGGGCATGTCTATTAAACAGTGAGCAAAACTGAAAAAAAACCTATTCCCCCCCCATGGCCCATACCCCTGAAGGGTGGGTGGGGGCCCTAAAGTAAAATAAGGGGGGGACCTATTGTCTTCCCCCCGGCCCCCACCCCTGAGCGGTGGATGGGGGCCCTAAATTAGAATAAAGGGGGGACCTAATGTCCTCCCCCTGGCCCCCACCCCTGAGTGGTGGGTGGGGTCCCTAAATTAGAATAAGGGGGGGACCTTATGTCCTCCCCCCTGGCCCCCACTCCTGAGCAGCTGGTGGGGGCCCTAAATTCCACTAAGGGGGGACCTATTGTCCTCCCCCTGGCCCCCACCTCTGAGCGGCAGGTGGGGGCCCTAAATAAAAACTCAACCCCCCCCCAGGTGACTAGGGGTCCCCAAACCCCTAGTCACCCCCCTCCCAATGAAAATGAACCCCTACCTACCCCCCTCACCCTAAAAATAATGAAGGGGGACCATTAACAAAGTACCTGTAGAAAAAAAAATTACCATTTGATGTCTTTTTTTCTAAAATCTTCTTTTTTCAGCCCCCAAAAAAGCCAAATAAAAATCCATAATGACCGTTCTTCCATCTTCACCCATGGAGGGCTCCGCACAGACTGAGCTCTGCAGGGCGGGGGAAGGCTTATAAAGCCTTGCCCCACCCTGCAATTAGGCTCAGATGACTCTGATTGGTTGGTTTAAGCCAATCAGAGTGCTCTGTGTCATTTTACACAGCGCGGGAAAGTTCTTTGGAATTTTCCCACGCTGTGTAAAATGACACAGAGCACTCAGATTGGTTAGCTTGAAATCCAGAAGAGAAAAAAGGGGACTAAGGAATCAGGACAAACCAAATCCCAAGGTCCAAGGATAGGACTATGTGGGTTTAAACGGGCATGTACCCAAATTATATAGAAGAAAAAAGTTACCTCGGAGCATTAGAGAGGAGGGAAGGCATAAAGCCGTTCCTCTCCAAATCTCCCCAGTGGTATACCCACAGTAGCAATATTAACTCGTAAGGCACAGAAGTAATAGTATAATAAGAGTTAAAAATTATCTTTATTAAATTATATTTGTTAGAGTCTTATGGACCCGTTTACACAAAACCAAAAACAAAAGAAAAACAAGTATAAAGTTAACATCTAGATTTCGAAGTCCGATTGAACTAACTGCCTAAAGTGGTTCCAAAATAATAAATCAATAAATGGAAGGTTACATAGAGAAAACTGCCCTAACGTTAAAAAAAAGAAAAGCGTCAAGACTCAACGCGCGTTTCAGCGCTCTCTAGCGCCTTTTTCAAGAGTGAGCCTTGCAGGGTATCCAGCCCACCTTTTAAAGGGATGAAAAACATACCCCCGATGAACACGTCATGCAAACGATCTAGACGGTATATATGAATATACAATATCATCATGTCCTAACCTTATTTGACTATACTTGTAATCATATATCCTTTCCATTTTCGCCTGTAGTTCCTAAGTGGATGTTACGTGAATAGTATTCCACTTATATAATTTAGTTCATATAATTTACTTTAGAACTATTCACGTACTCCCAAATATTTATATAGGCTACAAGGATCTGTCCTTTTAAAATCACTTGCACGTTTTTCTTTTTCTTTTCTTTTTGGTTTTGTATAAACGAGTCCATAAGACTCTAACAAATATAATTTAATAAAGATCGTTTTTTTACTCTTATTATACTATTACTACTACTCCTGTGCCTCACAAGTTAATATTACTACTGTGGGTACTCCTCTGGGGAGATTTGGAGCCTTCCATCCTCCGAGGTAACTTTTTTCTTCTAGCTTGAAATCCAGCCAATCAGAGTACTCTGTGTCATTTTACACAGCGTGGGAAAGTTCTTTGGAATTTTCCCACGCTGTGTAATTTGACTCATAACACTCTGATTGGTGGATTTTTGGGAAATAAATAATAATAATAACTAGAAAAGCTACAATTTCTGGGGAAATTGTGTGAAGTGTTCTTGCCTCCACCAGTAGTCTACAACTGGAGTGGGCGGAGTAACTTATCATTTATATAGCACATTTAATTGCAACGTTGTTGCACAGTTACATTAAACCATACATTTATAAAAACATTAGCAGGTGTACAAAAGGCCCTGTCTATGACATCACTTGCTGCTCCAGCCTGGCACAGGTCAGAGTATTTTGGCGGTTGCCATTTTCAAACAGTCGTATTTAAAAAACTATAAATCCTACAGTGAAGAGCTTTATATTGTGAGAATCACAAGACCCAGACCTACATTTTGATGCATAGTATGTCTCTGAAATATTAACAATGAAGTCGCAGTTTAGAAATTGCCCTTCAGATTTGAGTTGGCTAGAGTGGAGTTTCAATGAATGTCAATGGACGGCGTTAGTTGCAAACAAATGATTATATTGTGAAAACTATCAGGACTATGGCTTAGCCGTTTACATGTTTAGTGGCAGCAGGGATAGCTGAACGTTTTGATATAAGATTTGTGTAGGTGGGCTTGAAAATGAGGGAGTGGTGGCAGTTTAGAAATCATGTCCTGATTTTTCAGCTTGTGCCAGCTCCCATTCTAGTTTTGAACATTTTACCATTCATTCCTATAGGACCAATTTCGTTACAAGAACGACAATATTCCGTGAACCATTCGGAGAAACGTTCCACAAAGTAATAGCAATCCGATCGGGAACAATCCGCGTGTTTCAGTATATTACTGTCTATCTAGTGTAAAAACTGTGGGAGGAGTTAGGGTGGTAAATTTGGCTATAATAAGAATAATAATATATATGTGAGCTAACATTAAGTGGTCTTAAAAACACTTAATAACACTTAATAACAATTTTCACAATTGGAAATCATGAAATTACTGACAAATGGGGGGGGGGATACTCTATCTAGAAGGTAGTGGCTTTCAAGAAACATCTCCCTGAATTAAACCTTTAAGGACACAACTTCTGGAATAAAAGGGAATCATGACGGAATATTGTCATGTGTCATTAAGGGGTTATTATTAACCCTTTTTTAAAGTGCTTTGGGTTCCCCGGCAATGAAAAATGTCAACGTTTCAATGTCACGAATATTAGCAGTCATTAATTTTCCCATTTCCTAGTGACAATAAAACATGCCATCTCTCACTGCACACTGTGACTCATCAGAGTGGGCTGCTGTTACTGGATGAATAACAGATAAAAAAATAAATGTTGTAAACTAAACCATTAGTTTTGTCTATCAAGTTGTCAACAAGGTTGTGAAGAAAACAATATTTAGAAAATTATCATTTTTGATCTCCTTTATCTTACAATATTTCAGAAAGCTTCCTATAGTGTTTAAAACATGCCCAGAATAAGTTTAAATAGAAATTTGATGTTATCGATACAAGCTATTGATCAGACTACAAAGGGGATTCATTAGATTGGCCTTTGGAATGGATTTGTGAAATTGTAAACCCAAATTACATCAGAATTCTCACTGACCCTGTGGCAGAATGTACCGTTCCCTTAGTTTATTTTCCTTTTATACGTTTGTGAGTTATTGTACCCGAACACATTGCATTCGACTCTCAAATGAGAACCAGCCCTGTACCCCATTAGAACCTTCACACTAATGAACGTAAGTGCGAAACCGCAAGGAAAGTGATTAATAAATGCTTCCCTGTGTGGCCGCCATTTCATGTAAACGAACACACATGGTCGCTTAAAGGATGGTGGCCATTTTGTCTCGCGAATGTGGGCAGCGGTACTTGGGCGTCGAGCACCAGGAACCCTTTTCGGCTGGGTACTCGCAATAACCCTGGCTAAAATCATACCACTGCCCGTCCTACTTCCCAACCAGCTATGCGAACGACGTTCGGGAGATGGGAACTACTGACTAGGGGGACAATTCGCTCCCTGAAACCAAGGGAATACCTTGTAAGGTTGTTCGCACAGGAATCCCCGAACAAAGACTGCCTGGGGTGCCTATTTCCCTGGAACTATTTGGGGCTATCACACGGTGGTTGGCCGATCAGAACTTTACCCTGGTGGCGATTCTATTCTGCTGAACAGATCTAAGTGATATTTGGCCAGGTTGGGCACTCAGACCAAAGCAATCCGGGGATATAACTTGTGTGGGGTTCCTGTTTATATTGGGGTACCTTTGAGGGACTGTATATATTTTGCATGTTTTTCTGTAACAGAGAGATAATTGAGTTATAGTTTTCTTTCTCGACTATCTCTCAGAGAGGAAACCCTTGTAATTTTGTGTTAGAGACCTCATGCTAGGGGCCAGTGCATAAAAGCCTTGTGTGGTGAAATAAAAATCATTTGACTCCCAGAACTATGTCCCATCTAGTTACTGGGGGAATGTATGCGTGATCATATAATGGTTTCATTCTGGCTGAGAGGAGGAATTAGCGGAGGTAACCAGTCGGGTTACCCAGGGTCCGCTACAGATCCATACTGCAATAGTATACTGGCTTTATAATTAGACAATCATAGAAAGTGTACATTACACTTGTGTATTCGGCCTCAAACAAATTGCAACTTATACAAACTGGGCGATCAGTGAGTTTATCCGAATCCATAGCTCCAAATCTCCATATGGCTAAATCATGAAGCAAACAAAATGGGGAATGAATAATACATTTAATTGGTTTTATGAGTCAGAGTTCCGCCTGTGGCGTGAAAAAAAGATGATTGATGGAGAAAAAGATGACTAATTATGGGAAAGCCTCTAAATGTTGATCTTATTCACAGGTCAAGATAGAGAGGAAAAAGGAGAAGCAGCAAAAATCTAAATTTTTAAATACATATTTAATTACTATATTATATATAAATAACAATAACAAAGTGTTTAACCATGAATGGTACTTGGAAACCAGAGAATCATATTCTCTGGTTTCCAAGTACTTCCTGGGGATGTCACTTTTACCCAACATAAATAAATAAAATCTATGATTATATATTTTATAAATATGTAATATATAAATCTAGATATTTTTTTTCTGTCCTTTTTTTTAACCTCTTTTACTTTTCAGAGTAGTTTCAGAATGAATTAAAAACACTAGGTTAGGGGCACCATGTTGGAATTAAGAAGTGTAGGATAAGACACTGCAAGCAGAGGTCTCAATTAAACAGCAGTAAAAGAGGAAAAAGCTGTGAGCAGTTTATAAGTTTATAATTTTACAAGTGTAACAGTGCCAGTAGCATTGGGGTCATGTGATATGGGCACACAGATCATGTCAATTCTAACCGGCACATTAGTATCACAAACCTCTACTTCTAATACAGAGTCTAGATTTTAACCAGAGAGCAATATCTACAGGAAGTGGACCTTTTCACATCCGCAGGAAAGCTATTCTGTAACACTATCTAGCAAAAAAATAAATACAATTGTATAACCCATCACCAGATTGGTAAATAAACATTTTGTGTTTTATGTAAAAAAACAAAACAAAACTAAAGAGTCTCTACCTCTCTGCTATGTAAAAGAGCTTCGTAGTAGATGTGTCGGTTCCTACATGATATATATGATGATATATATGTCTAGTTATCTGAGCATTAAAACATAGAGAAACACCTTTGTGCATGCATCTGTGGGGCTATGATCAGCTAACAATGCTAATGGCATTGTTCTCTAATTAAAACAGAGATATTGAAGTCGATACTGAAAGGGAAACGTCATAGCCTTAAATGGGGCAGAGGAGTTTGATAAGATGAACACATATAACCATATGTCTGGGCAAACTCCAATTCAGTGAGGAACTCACACAGGTTATTCTAAGGACTCTGGCATCAAAATGACTTAATTATACATAATATATTTAATGGCATTTAATCTTCTTGGTTGGGCTTTTTAGCTTGAAAAGAGTTTAAACATAGGCTGGCACTGCCTTGTAATTTGATACACTTATTGGTGGGCTACAATTTATCCTGTGTTTGAGTTAGTGTAATATTCATATATACATATACACTGAAAAACCGCAAAACTGCAAATGTTCCTGGTAACTACTTAAATTTCAGCAAAAAAAAAAAAAAGAATTTGTTAGAAAAGTCTACAGTTTATTACGATCCAAGACTAAACATTGGTTTGTGTAACCATAACAGCATTAACGCCCCAGATGCCTCTGACAGAGCTGTAGTCCACATATTAGCTTTAGTTTGACCCTGACCTTAGTGAAGATGTACACATAGTGGACGGAAATTGAAAATCACATCTTGGCTTATACTGTCAGCTGGTATTTTGTGGGGATATGAGGATGACAGTGAAGACAGAAGCAGCGATCATTCAATTGAATCTTCCCGTTCACACAGCATTGAGCAATGATCGTACATTTCTGTCAGGTGATATGAAGATAAAGTAAATAGTCACACTGTATAAAGTTGTTCATCACACTGACAGGAACAGGCTGACGGTGAGGGAACGTTAGTCTCCTGACTCATTGTTATTATAGTGTCACTACCAGACAAATACAAAACAGTACAAACAGAAAATTATTCATGAAATCAATAAATTTGGGGACTTGACCAAAGAATTAGAAAAATAGGTAAAAAAAAAAAATTCTCAGTTTGAGATTGATTTTATTAATGACACGGAGGCGAGTATTATACTATCTCTTTCTTACTTTATTCCTCAGCAGCAAAGAGAAAAAATAGCTGAAAGAGAAAATATGTATAATATGAATAATATATAACAGATTCAACCAACTCTGCCTAGTAACAGGGGCAGCCAATCAGCTTATAGGAACAGTCCATAAATGCCTTGCTGTATACTTCCACTTCCTCTTTCTTTGCTGCTGTTCTCAGACCAGCTAAGTATAATTTTACCTCCTTATGTTGCTCTGTTATTTTGATATTGCTGACTATTGTGCCTGATGAGGCTATTTGATTTTGGTTTTCATTGCTTTCTGCAAAATTGTTTATTCATTTATTTGTTTTCTGTATTTGTTTTTTGCTCCTTTTAAGTTTTTTCCTGTCTGTGTCTCTCTCCCCCTTTTCTGGTGACCGGGTTCCATGCCTGTGCTGGAAGTTTTATGGACACAGGCCGGGACCCGCGACTACCAGGGGACAGAGTCTGCTGGAGCGTCTCCGCTCCTTGTTTTACCCCTCCTCCAATGGCTGGGGAGCACGTTACCACTGTGCCGATCAGTCTCTCCTCGCACCTGCTAGTGCGAGGGAGTTCCCAGCCGCATGTGCTACACGCGCTCCCCAGCCATTGGCGGGGGAGGTGTCCTGTTGGTCCGCGGCGCACGTGGCTGGGACCCCTCGACGGCACGGCTCCTCATACCTCTCCCTTTTCCGTTTTTTCTCCTAAGGTATTATCAGTGGGTTACTCAACCCCCTTTGTTATTCCTTTGTGTCAGTTTAGATTAGTAGTAGGTTAATTTTCTACTTACTTATTGTATTCTGGGCATATATAGACACTTTCTCTCTGTACTTCACCCACTTTGGCATATATTGGTATATACTGTGGGATATTCCACACTGCCTCAGTGATGCAGGCTAGAGCTGATGGGGCTGACAGCCCCAACTTCTCCATTATGGACTCTATGCACACCCAGGCCACCGAGGAGACCGGCCTTACTCCCTCTCAGGAGTTCCAAGCCCTAATTGATTCTACCATGTAGAGAGCCCTGGCCTCGGCCATGGGAGCAATGTCTTCATCCCTATCCCATACTATACAACAGGCATTAGTACAGCCTTTGGCCCCTGCTCTAATGCCCACCCCCCACCCTACGCAACAGACTAAGCACGTCTCCCCAGGTGTGACACTGGTACAACCTGCCCCGACTGACATGCCTATAGCCATCCAAGATGGTGCGCTACCACGCAAGAGAGCCGCTGGCCGGGCAAAATCGGCCAGAAAGTAGAAAATGGTGTGTGCCCATGTTAATGAAGGATCAGACTCCGATCTGAGTGGGGAGACGGGCTAGGATGTCCCTGATTACGCCTCTTATGAGGAAGAGGGCTCCGACGCTGAGGCGGGGTCCGATGCTGCGGCGTTACCTCTGAATGGGGGGCAAGGCATATGTGATCCGCGGGGTTACCCCCTGTTCGATCCAGATGACCTTCGCCATCCTCGCTCGGCGGAATGGGACCCACCCGAGCACATAGCTAGCTATCTAGCTTTGCGGATGTGCGCTCCTCTGTCCAAAGAGGGGCGCAGCAAATTTTGGGCTGAATGCCCAAGGCCCTGGAAACCCAGAAAGGGACTGAAGTTCTCACTCCACAATTGCCAGGACAAAATTTTGGACACCCTGGGACCCGCTGCCAAGCTTTATGAGCTCTTGGAGGCATCTAAGGCAGGGGGTATCCCCCTTAATTTTGATGCACCTTTACCGTCCTAGATAAGGCCCAGTCCAACTTAAAACAAGTTTTGGGCCAAAAGGTTTTCCAAGGGGCCGGGAGGTATAGGAGCCGTCTGCCCAGTCCCATGGAGCTCGAGGTCCCTCACGGACTCACAGAGGTTCCTCTGCTGCCCCTCAAGCCTACCAGGAATACAAGCCCGCTCCCTCGTACAGATGTCCTTATGGTAAGTACCCCCAAATGTGTTTTTTCCCATGCAAGCGTAGGGGGCAGACTAGTTTGTTTATCGATATGTGGGGCATGATTACCATGGGTGTGTGGGTTTTGAATACGGTCGGGGGTTTCTGCCTAGATCTGTTGCCCCCCCCCTTTCCAGGCATGTATACCACAGGAACTGAGATTGCCGGAAGAACAGTCCGGGTTGATTACCGCGGAAATTGCGGAACTTCATACCAAACAGGCAATACAGGAAATCCCGTACGAGACCTTGGGTTTCTTAAGCAATTTGTTCCTCGTGGCCAAGAAAGGCAGAGGAGTTCAACCGGTCATAAATCTCAGACGCCTCAACGAATTTCTCCGCTACCAACACGATGGAAGGCATTCATTGCCTCAGGGACCTGCTCCGACAAGGGGACTGGATGGTCAGGCTGGACCTCAAAGATGCCTATTTGACCATACCAATGGCAGAAGAACACTGGGATTTATTGCACTTTACGTGGCAAGGACGTCGGTGGAGGTTTACCTGTCTGCCCTTCGGTCTATCTTCAGTTCCCTGGTGCTTCACGAAGGTAATGAAGCTGGTAGTGGCGTTCCTCAGGGCTCGAGGTGTCTGTATGATTATTTACCTGGACGACAGCCTGATTATGTCTTCGTCCCCCGAACAGCTCCTACGCCATCTGGACTGGACGGTGAGTCTTCTGGAGGATTTAGGGTTCCTCATAAATTGGGAAAAATCCATGGTGACCCCGGTACAAAAGATAGAATTCCTGGGATTCGAAGTCGACTCGATCGCCCAATTCTTGTTCCTTCCAGAGGCCAAATTAAAGGCTATGAAGAAGGAAATAAGGCATACACTACGGGCCACCTTTATCTCCATACGACAACTGGCGTGAGTGATAAGTCTCTTGGCCTCATCGATTCAGGCAATTTTTCCAGGACCCCTGCACTATCGGGCCCTGCAACGATTGAAGGGATCCCATCTTCGGTTGGGCAGTTCGTACGAAAGCAAACTGAGACTGGACAGGGATTACAGAGAGGAACTGCTATGGTGGTTGGACCACATGGAGGCGTGGAATAGCCGAGCAATCCTCAGATCCGCTCCAGACGTGGTGATAGAATCAGATGCCAGCCTACATGGTTGGGGTGCTCGCTGTGGAAATATTTCCACAGGTGGCAGATGGTCCGAAGTCGAGTCACGGCTACACATAAACTGTCTGGAACTGCTGGCGGGATCCTTCGCCATTCGCAGCCTTTCTCCAACACTGGGATATTGCTGCATTCTTCTACGTATGGACAACGTGTCCGCGGTCAGATATATAAATCATCTGGGTGGCACAAAATCGAAACAACTAGTGAACTTGGCAAAGGACTTCAGGCAATATTGCCTCCACAGCGCAGTGTCGGTTACTGCTGAACACATCCCGGTTCTGGACAACGAATGGGCAGATTGGAATTCGCGCTACTTGAAAGACTCAGGGGATTGGCATCTGCTCCCTTCGACCTTTCGACAGCTGGATCGGTTATGGGGCCCATTGGAACTGGATCTGTTCGCATCCAGACTAAACTCCCAACTGCCCCATTACTTCAGTTGGAGACCGGACCCATCGGCCATGGCGGTGGATGCTTTCCTGCAAACGTGGCCTCGGGGTCGTCACTTTGCGTTTCTCCATTCAATTTGAACTCTCGGACACTGGCGTACCTGTCCAGGCAAAATTGTACATTGGTGATCGTAGTTCCCCTATGGCAGACTCAACCTTGGTTCCCTCGTCTCCTGGAGATGACGGTGGATTTCCCACGGATGATTGCAATGCGGCCAGATGTGCTTCTGGATCTGGATGGGAACTCGCACGGATTAGTGGATCAGGGCCTGCTCCAGCTCACGGCTTGGTTGATTTCAGGGGACCCTGGTCTGTCGCAGACGTTCTGCCAGCAACTACAAGACTCCTGGAGAGTGCCTGGGCACCAGGAACCAGAACAGTTTACAAATCCGCATGGCGCGTGTGGACTGGCTGGTGCGTGGGAAGGTTGTTGGATCCAATTTCTGCCTCTCTGAATGAGGTGCTCAGTTTTCTGACCACGCTTTTTGAATCAGGTTTGGCCTACCGCACTATCAATGTTTATAGATCGGCCATTTCGGCTGGACATCAAGGGATTGATGGATCGCCGGTTGGACAACGTCCCTTCGTGTGCCGATTGTTGAAGGGTATCCATTTCTCTAGATCCCCGAGATCCAGATAGTCCTCGTTTTGGGATGTTAACATAGTACTTTGCTTCCTGGAGTCGTGGCCCCTTAATGAAGAGCTCTCGCTGAAACAGTTGTCCTGGAAGTTGGTTATGCGCCTGTGTCTACTTTCATGCAAGAGAGTTTCGGATGTCAGAGCTTTTGACTGGAACGCGATATCATTCACCCCCGAGGGAGTGTCGTTTACCATCTCAAGAAGGACTAAGATGGCTTCTAAGTCAGTGTCCTTCCCGAGGTGTTCAGTCCGCCCTGCTCTGTGTCCGTTGGCTGGGTTTACCTGGATCGCACTCAACAGTTGAGGTCATTGGACTTGTCTCAACTGTTTATTTCCTTTAGAATGCCGGTTCTACCAGTCTCCTCGACTACGTTGGCTCGTTGGGTTAAGGATCTCCTTTCCGCTGCAGGGATTGATACATCAATTTTTTCAGTCCATTAGGTCAGAGGAGCCATGGCATCCAAAGCTTCTAAGATGGGTTGTCGTCTGCATGATATTTTGAAAGTGGTGGATTGGTCTAGTGAATCTACGTTCCATGATTTCTATTTCTGCCCGATTGACCATGTTTCTTCGTTAGTTGTGGCTCAGCTTTGAACTAGCATAATAGGAGCCTCCGTGTCATTAATAAAATTCCAAGATTTTACTATTTACATGACGTAAAGTCATGATTTTATTAATGACACGGAGGCGAGTATTATTCCCACCCTCCCACCCGGTGGGTATGTTGTTGGGTCTGCAGTTTTGGTTCAATCGGGATGACCTACCTCACGGTAAGTGTCCATTGTTTCACTTGGTGTCCTGGGACACGGTATGGTCTTTATACAGGTATATATGTTATACGCGATATTGGATATCTTTTGTTATAAATGACGAATTTTATGGTATATTACATATAGATCCGGATTTTGGATTTTACCACCTATTTCTCTGTTTTTACATGTTGGCGATTGTTTGTTCCTGATGGGGATATTTATTTGGTTGTTTGGTCTTCAGTTCAGAAGGCAAAGAAGAGGAAGTGGAAGTATACAGCAAGGCATTTATGGACTGTTCCTATAAGCTGATTGGCTGCCCTGTTACTAGGCAGAGTTGGTTGTATCTGTTATATATTATTCAAATTATACATATTTTCTCTTTCAGTTATTTGTTCTCTTTGCTGCTGAGGAATAAAGTAAGAAAGAGATAGCATAATACTCGCCTCCGTGTCATTAATAAAATCATGACTTTACGTTATGTAAATAGTAAAATCTTGGAATTTCTTTACAAGTATTTTGGACTGAAATTTGAAATTTACTGGTCAGTCTCTAACATTTCCCAATAAAGGACTTGTTTCAGTGTTTATCTCAATCATGTATCGACAAATTGGTAATCTCTAA
Organism: Pelobates cultripes; assembly: GCA_933207985.1. Lineage (NCBI taxonomy): Eukaryota > Metazoa > Chordata > Amphibia > Anura > Pelobatidae > Pelobates > Pelobates cultripes. The sequence continues at coordinate 54,994,709 of OW240913.1, read as the reverse complement.
AATGTTTGCTATTGTTACAACATTGACAGCAGTGTCAATGCTATAGAACGTAACATTTAATGACTGGCAATTAGGAGCTGCTGAATGTTTTAACATAAAAAGGAACACTCCAAGTACAATCACCATCTCAGCTCGCTGTTATGGTACCAGGAGTGCCACTCACATTGTAAGGAGTCAAACTGTGTTTCAAAGGTTTGACTTTTTACCTGGGCTCTGTTGGTTTATTCGCTGGGAGTGTGGGAGCTAATCAACCTCAGCCAATGAGCCAAGCCCTACTTAGGAATGTACGGCTCTCGGGAGATTGTAGTGGAAGTGAGGAGCAATGACTGGTGGACCCCAGGTAAAAAGTAAAACAAATGAAACACAGTTTGACACCTTATAATAGGTGGTAGTGGGCTTCAGCGGGTTGTGGTGGGTTATGGTGCTTGGAATGTTCCATTAATAGACGTTAAACGCTAAGGAGCTCCTGGTCTCCATAAAAGATAATTACCACCAGTCACTATCTGACTAAAAGTTATACCTAACTCAGTCATCGAGGTGTAAAAAGAGAAGACAAGTTAATGGTTGCAAACTCTCAGTACATCAAGTATGAAACACATTTATTCAAAATTTATATACATTAAGCACTAAAGCATGTACATGTAGTTTCTAAGGGCTCAGACAAGCAAGTTTCTTGCTCAGACAATTCTAGGTGAAGTGCGTATATACCGACAGAACCTTCTGTAGTGTCTGGTGGAGTTGCTATGGCAATTGAATTGAAAATACAACTTTTTGTCTCAACATATATCCAATTAGCAAAACAGTAAGCATTACATGCTGGTGGTCATGAGTGGATCTGGACACAGGTTATGTCTAGACATTAAATAGCTGGTGTTTATCAACAAGCACGGAAAGTAGCCCTTAATAAATAACTCCGATTCACAGGGTTATTCACCAAAGTGAGAATATAAAGTGAATTCAAAGTAAATTTCAAATGTAAAGGGTTTCGTCAAGCACCATTACAACTACAGCTCGCTGGCCCTGGTTCTCCTGTAGAGGGGTAAACATTTTAGAAATAGTTTACCTACTTACCTGTCACCCTGATGGGCTTAGAGACACTCTCTCCTCCTGGGTGTTGTGCTTCTGGCTGTTGCAGAACCTGGAAAGCCCATCCAATCGCCATTCACTGGCTGAAAGTGTCTGCTACCACTATCAGGCAAGGAATGGCGCATTGTGCAAACAAATATCCAGCCCAGAACACCTCCAGAATCCAAGGGGTTAAATTCGGAATGTGTTGCTTTAACAGGGAAACGTTGGACATTCAGACTCAAGGCACTATAACAACTTCAAATTACTTGGCCAGAATTGCTTTCAGTTTAGCTAGTCTTGCCTTAAGTTTCAAATTCACTTTGAATTCACTTTGAATTCTCACTCCAGTAAATAAAACTGAGATTGTCAAAATCCATGTCATATTAAATCAATGTGAATATACATGCTAAACAAACAAATAAACAATATACAGTATACCCATTGGGAGCTACTTACAAGCAGACTCAGGGACATTTTTGCTTTTCGTTGAATTCATTTTCTAATACTGTAGATCCCAATGTGACCCAGTTCTGCCGCCAAGAATCTGACCTAATACATTGTAATAAGCCAATAGCACAAGAAATATGTTAAACCACTCTGATCTGAAAGCAACAAACAACAGTGTTCTATGAACCCCAAAGGTAAATTGCTAAATAACAGTTTGATCTCTTTAATTATAATGAATGATCATGTTAAAGAGCAAATGGAAATATTGATCATGAATCCTGCCTGTTGAGATGCAAATAATTGAAAACAATTCCTATGGTCTGCACAGTGCCCTGGACATAATATGCTTTAAACTGTAACCAATGCCAAGTTTTCTAAAATCCCTTTTAAATTTAAGCACATGCAAAATAAACTATATTCAAAATAATAATAGTAATAATAATAATAGTAATAATAATATCAGTACTGGGGAAGCTTTATAGTTGTATTTAAAAGGTTATTACATTTCTATGATTTAATTGGTATAATGTAATTAATATATGGATAATTTGTCACAATACTGTGTTTGTCATGGATGATATCTATAGTCACCAAAGACAAACCTCTAGTAATACTAACAAGGTATCATAATGTATAATTGAGCAGTGCTCATATAGGATATATATATATATATATATATATATATATAGGATATATAGGCTATATAGGATAAACTATTATCTGCTAAATTGGATTTGTCACTTTCAGGTGTCTTTGCATATTTTTTCAAAGACCCTTGAAAGTGACATCTCTGCTTAGAGTTCGATAGCCACAGAGTGCAGTGGAAGGTAGGTATACTTACCTGAAGCTGTCCCTTGTGGCCACCACTATCCATGTGCCATGTACCATGTGCCAGGAGCCGCTTCAGTGCTGTACTCTCACACATGTGCCAGAGTGCAACATTGAGATCTATAGAGGATCTCACAAGCCCTCAAGAGACTCCATAAATCACCCCTCACAGTCAGTGAGACGATGCCTAAATCCTACAGCCATTACTTGCAATAGCTGCTGGGATGGGAGAAAAGTTGAGAGGGATGCTCCACCTTTTGTCAAGTTTTGTCAAACTCAGGCTTTAACAGAAAACAAAGTAATCCCTGTAATATAAAAATATAGATTCTTTTTAACTCTTTTCCCCTTTTCCCACAAGTTTTTTTTTTTTAACCTTTTTCTCAATTTATCTGTAAACAAAATAGCAGGAAAATACTCCTATCGGTGTACTACAAAATATATTTATAATTTTAATAATTAATAATATTTTGTAATACAATGATTGGCTCATTTTAATGCCCTTTTGGTTCGTGTGATTTATTTCCTGAATCATTTTTTTCGTTACCAAAATTCTGACAAGCCAAACAGCCATGTGGCCGAAATTCGACCATCCCGAAAAAATGTTATTTGAGGAATACATTCTTTGGCTAAAATGTATTTTCTTACTGTGCACAAGCCTAGTACTGAGTGAAATCTACAGTTTAGCTATAATGACAGCTTGGTAAATACAGCATTTTTATTAAGCTTGATGAAAAATGCACATGCATCCCTTCACAGATTTGGTGTCAAGTAGATGAAAGATTATGGCATTACAAGGCACTTTATTATTGTCAATTAATTATAGATCAACAACATAATTAGCTGCATTGAACACTTTGTGGTAAATACTGAAATAAGATGTGATAATGTCTGACAGTGGAGAATTTCGTGCCGGAAGCATGAGAAAATTAGCTAACATGTGGAATGCACATACAGAATACCACCGAGGATTCCACTAGAGTTCAACTGATTTACATTTTAATCCTTTACAGTACTTGCAGAATTATTCACCCCTCTACATATTTTGTAGTGTTACAGCATGAAATTAAAATGAGGTTTGCTGGGATTTTTTTTAATTTGGTTTGAAGATGCTAAATATTTTTATTGCTTCACAGAGGGTTGCATATGTATTCACCCAATTTGATCAAACTCTTACAGGTTTGGAGCAACCAATTGTCTTCAGAAGTCACATCATTATTTGAACGGAGCCTACCTGTCTGCAGGTGTCACGATGTTGTGTATGAATTTTAGAATGTCCAGAAAGATATTGCAATACACCATTGTTTTGAATATCCATCATTGGAGTACTCGACACTAAGATATTTTTAGTGATAGTTTTTTTTTTACTAATTATTTATTGATACTGTTGTCTAACTTTATATACAGACCTTTGTATATACACTAAGTGGCATTATGTTATCCATATCCACCAAATTAGTATTTTTCACATTGTGCTGGCTGGGGTAAAAGTCTACTAAACTGTTAATTGTTAAGGATGGTGTTATATAGGATTAAGATTAGTTAGGGTTAGCTAGTGTAAGGGTTAGCAAGGGTTTCTGTCAGAGTAAACTAGAGTTAAGGTTAGCTAGTGTTAGGGTTAGATGTGGTTAGTTATGGTTAGTGTTAAATTGGGCATGAATCGGGCACTGCACCTATGTAACATCTGTTTTACACTGCTTCTGGTGATATGTACATAACTTTTGTTTAAAGTGCTTATTAACATGGGGGGGGAACTAGTCTTTCCATTAAAATGTCCAAGGTTATTGTGTAATGTGATAAGAACAAAGGACCCCTGGGGAAATTTAGCTCAACCTAATTTACATTACTCAGTCAGGCCCCTGGTCTCCAATCCCACGTGGGTAAGTAAAGCATAATTTATGTCTCTCTATCTATGTGTAACTGATAATTCCATCCCAGTTCATATTCTCATCGGTGTACAGAATTGTAAATCCATTTCCTTTGTGTGCTGTTGTCTTTAAGAAAAGGTGGGAGCTTTAAAATTAGGCGATTCAACAAGTTGCCAGCAAGAAGTGTGTCGTCTTGTCTCTTTCTGAGGTCTTTAAATCAACACAGTTTAAGTCGTGCTAAGGAACCATATGCATTGAAGTGTATTGCCAAAGAAACAAGCTATATTCTGTAACAGCCAGAACACACAACCTCCATATATTCTGGGTTGCTGATGAGTCCGCTACCAAGCAAACGCAACATTTGGGCTTAGTTGAGCAATTAACAGGTTAGGCAAAGAAACTCATGGACGATAGTAGCCCTGAACTGGTACACCTTTAGTGCCAGAGACACCAGGGCCATATTGTCACAGTGTGACTTTACCAAATAGCGTGTCTGGCAAGAAAGCATGGTGGAATAAGAAAATTAGGGAATCTCTGTAATTTGATCTCCTATAGGTTCCTCAAAATCCTGACAAAGGTGCACATGTGGGGTCTTCCTATACTCGGGAGATGCAATAGAATTTATAATGAAATGACCAAGTAAAAAGACTCAAAATGACCTATATTAAATTGACCAGTAATATTATATTAAATAGTCCCAGTAAATGAGTCCATGAACTGGAAATTGCTGTGTCTGTAATTTGACCCTCTAACATTTCACTTACCTGTCCAAGATCTACAAGGAGGTATTGCTGTACTTATGGGCAGAAGAATACATATGTAGGATCGTTTGTAGTAATGAGACGCAAACAGTCTGAAAGTCCCCATGAAAATGAAATGTGTCTGAAAAACACAAAACTGTAAATGTAAGCAGCAAATTTGGCAGAGGTTGATGATCAAGTGGTTAAATTAAAAGTGTCAAAAAAAAGCTCTTAGTTAAATACCCTGAGGTATGCCTTTTATAAATATATGCTTTTAAAGTTATAGTCTCAGAACATCAAATTCAGCTTTAAAACTATAATCTTTAAACTATTATTGAACAGTCAGAATTAATAAGTGAATTTATTTTAAGTTATGTTTGGTTTTTTAGTTGCACTAGTTGTGTAAAAATTATTATAAGCAACATTATGGGAAAAAAATAATTATAATTGTTTAATATTGTATTATTAGACTTGCGTACAGTAGAAAATGTGTTGTTTTTTAGCCCGGAATTCAGCTCGGCTTAATTTCGTTAAAGAAAAAGCTTTTGGAAAATGAATCAGATGAACCAAAAGGCACAAAAATGGGCCAATCAGTGTACTGAATAATATATACAGAATTATAGTAACCAATAGAGGGACATACAGGAGGAGGAGCAGCACAAAATCCATATTTATATATTAAATATTTATTAATTATAATATATATATTAACATATATACATATATATTCCCTCTGTTGCTCACTTCTCACTTAATCTGTAAATAAATCAACATTTAGTGACTGTCTCCTGGGTGACAAATATGATGTCAGAATCACATCAAAACAATCAGGTTCAGTCAGCCATTGCAAGTTGAATTTGTTTCATGATTCAACTACATTTCAGCTAGAGTTTGAGAACTCGAACAGTCATGTGATCTGCCCAAAATTGGGACAAATTGCAGTTCACAATTAAAAAATCTCCAAGTCTAGTTCATATGTATTATATATACATACACACACACACACACACACACACACACAGTGCCCACCACTGATATTGGCACAAAGGCTGTGAAAAAATGTTTTTATTGTTTAACCTTCTGATCTTTTGTTCAAAAAATACACAAAAATAATCTCCTGTGAAATAAACACAGGTTTCGAAAAGAAAAAAATCTTTGTGAAATATAAGTGTGGCACAATGATAGGCAGTTCTATAAATTCATATGAGACAATATATTTATAGTATATTCCCATTGATATTTTATATTCTTTTGGTACACCTGGGTGACTGAGAACAGGGGATTGTTCAACCATGACTTCCTGTTCCACAGGGGCATACATAGTAGGTAACACAAAGGGTCAAATTCCCTTAGTAATTCATCACAATGGATAAGACCAAGCAATATATACATGTGATGATTGTTGAGCTTCACAAAATGGAAGATGAAAATAGCCACCATCAGGGCAATAATGAAGAAGTTCCAGTCAACTGGAAATGTTATGAATGAACCTGGGAAAGGGCATATGGCTATATAGTCTTAACACTGTGAAGAGGATGGTTCAAGAGTCAAAAGGTCTCCAAAGATCACAGTTGGAGAATTGTAGATGTTAATTGCGTCACTCACATCACCATAGGTGGTAGCTCTCTGATGTTTTGGGGCTCTTTTCTTTTATTGCCAGAGGACCTGGACATTTTGTTAGCATACATGACATCATGGACTCTATCAAATATCAACAGATATTAAATGAACACCTGACTGCCTAACATAAACGTGGGCTATTGGCCCAGCCGAGACAGTTGGGAGAGTGTGGAAGTGAAATAGTTAATAACATCAGACCCCATGTTACCTGTTGCTAGTCCCAACAACCACTAAATTAACCCTTGCAATCCCTTCTACACTAACACCATAGTACACACTTAACTGCCACCACCAAGACTTTATTTCCGGGCGTCTTAGGTTACCCCACACACAGTAGAATTATAGTATCACAACCTTACTTTACTGATCAGACATACATAATTAACCCTTTTGGTAACGTGTTTACCAGAGCTTTCCTCACGAGAGTGAGCTCATAGAGAACAAAGACACAAACTGATTAAGTAAACATTTAATCTGACAAAAAAGATTCACAGTGCTGGGTACAAAAATACAGAAATAAATGACATACAGAAACACAGATAACAAGCTGCAAAACAGTCCATAAAATAACATAAGAGAAAACACAAGAAATACTTACATATATTTACCCGTTATATATAATTCTTGTGGGAGATTCAGATGTTACAGGTCTCCAAGTAGTTGTTGAAAAAAGAAATCACTCTCAGGATAGTCCAACATCCTCAATATATACCTTAAAACCAGTTGTTTCTAAACAGGCCTCATCGACGCATGGAGGGCACAACACCCCTGCCACAAAGATTACACCTATTACTCGCCGCCCCACGACACATACTCACGCATAGACATGTTCTTAAATAACCATGCAGGCTACACAAAAACACAAAAAAATTAAATAGGCACCATCGCATGGTCAGACCATGCGGACATCGCAATCTAACTAGCCCTACCCCATGAACGTGGGGACTCAACACGTCCCTCCTCAGAGATCCCCAAGTCGTTGACGACATTCAAAAACAGATAAACACATACTTTACAGAAAACCTAACACCAGATATCCCCATGACCACAGTATGGGCAGCCCACAAAGCCGTGATCCGGGGCTCCCTTATCAAAATAGCGACTCACAAAAAGAAACAAAAAACACAGAAACTCACTCAACTGCTAGAAACCCTCCGTACAGCGGAGCAACGCCATAAAACTGACCCAAATCCCCAAACACTACAACTTCTCCAAAACACCCGCATTACTATCAGACAATTACTCATAGACGACACAGCCTGAGCACTCACATGGTCGAAAAGGACATTCTACGACAAATCCAACAAAATGGATACATTAGTAGCCCGCACGCTATGACCCAGAACCCAACAACCCCATATCACAACGATAAGAGCCCCAGATGGCACATTGAAGACCTCTCCGACTGAAATATCCCAAATCTTCACAACCTTCTATACAACGTTATATAACCATTCCCCACAAGATAACACAACGAATGCCGATGCGAATCGGAAAATAACTGACTTTCTCACCCGACTGAACCTACCAAAACTACACACCACAGCCATAACAGAATTATCAGCACCGATTACTAAGGATGAAATCAACGCAGCCATCTCCTCCCTCAAAAGCAATAAAGCCCCCGGCCCAGACGGTTTTGAGGGCAGCTATTACAAAACCTTTAGAGAAGCACTAATTCCACATTTAGAATCCCTATTCCAGAACCTGATGACGGGAACTCCACCAGACAGGGACATGACATGGGCCAACATCATACTACTTCCAAAACCAGGCAAAAACCACACTCAACCAGAAGCATACCGACCTATCTCCCTCATAAACCATGACAGCAAAATCTTTGCCAAAATCCTAGCAGGGAGACTAAACCCATACCTAACACATTTAGTTCACGCCGACCAGGTAGGTTTCATACCCGGAAGACAGTTATTCGAAAATACAAGACGAAACATTTACATAATATGGATGCTAGCAACCGCAAAAACACCATCTTTAGCGCTTTCACTTGACGCAGAAAAAGCGTTTGATCGCGTAAATTAGCCCTTCATGTTCGCACACTTAGAACATCTGAACATACCCCCTCCCCCTCGTATATCACAGCGGTACGCGCATTATACACGAATGTTTCAGCACAAATAAAGATAACCGGGACGACCTGCTCATCATTCAACATAACCAACGGCACCCAACAGGGATGCCCCTTTCCCCACTACTCTTTGTGCTGACTCTCGAACCGCTCCTCCAAGCTATTAGGGAACATCCCCAAATTAAAGGTGTTAAAATAGAGGACCAAGAATTCCTAGTATCTGGATACACAGACAATATCATGCTGACCTTAACCGAACCTATTCCCACGATGCGGGCATTGCTCCCACTCCTGAGAACATACGGTGAGATCTCGGGATACAAAGTAAACGTGGAAAAATCCAGTGCACTCCACATAAACCTCTCACAGACGGACATAGCCCAAATCACCTCTGACCACCACATACACGTTACACCAACGTTCCTTACATACCTTGGTATCAAATTACCAGCAGACCCTACCGCACTCCACAGTCTAAACTACACACCAATAATAGACAAACTCATCTCGGACATGGAGACCTGGGCGGACAAACCCATATCTTGGATAGGGAGAATTCACTCAATTAAGATGAACGTCTTACCCCGAATTTTATTTCTATTCCAGGCCATACCCATCCCCATCACAAAACACAATCTCATCCCACTACAACGGGCAATTGATAGATTTATGTGGCAGAATAAGAGACACAGAGTAGCCCGTAAGATACTATATCGCCCCAAAACGAGAGGTGGCCTAGGTCTACCCCATCTACACTTCTATTACATAGCTGCACAGATGGCACAAATAGCCCTGTGGCATACCCCCCCGGAGACTAGAAGGTGGGTGGATCTGGAATCGTCGCTTATGAGATCCAATCTCCCACAATTCTACATCTGGACCCCAAAAGAGCACAGGGCGCTCCTGAGAACAGCATGCCCAGCCATTACCAATTCAATTAAATTATGGGACAAATATGCCCTTAAATACGAACTAATCTCTACGACCTCCCCTCTTACCCCGATATACCGTAATAGGGCTTTCACACCAGGCATGAGAACCTGGGACTTCAAAGGCCTAGAGCAAGCCGGCCTCCATACCAACTTTATACGGGCAACACGGGTAATCACCTTCCCAGACCTACAATCCAGAACAACCTTGACACCAGCCGACTTCTTTAGATATTTACAACTCAAAAACTATGCGGCCAAGCAACGGTGAAAACCGCCGCCAAAACCAAACCAACTTTCTTTGAGCGAATCTGCCTAGCGGAACAATATCAAAGAGGCATGATCACCCAACTGTACTCCCACCTCTGTACTCCCACCTAACTGCAATACACCGACAAATGGGAAACAGACTTGGGGGAATCTTTAGAGGGTATTGACTGGCAGGATATATGGGAAGCCAACACCAAAACCTCCATCTGTGTCACGATGCAGGAACAGGCTTATAAAACAATGCTCAGATGGTACATTACCCCGGTCCAATTGTACCACATGAAAAAACACCTACACATCTCTGCTGGCATAACTTCGGAGAAAAAGGGATATACACCCACATGTGGTGGTCCTGCCCCACAATTAAACTCTTCTGGAAAGACATCCAAACGCTAACATCACAAATACTACATAGACCGGTAGACCTAAACCCATGGACATTCCTGCTGGCCAAGCCCCTTGACAATTGGTCCAGACCAGAACAACAATTGCTAAACAAAATAGCATTGGCAGCTAGAAAAGCCCTAGCCCAAATATGGTTACAACCCACCCCCAATGTCTACAGTGCTCAACAAAATTAAAGAGTGTCACCTCATGGATAAATTGACGGCCCAAGTAAGAGGCTCAATGAAAACATTCACTAAGACATGGTAACCATGGGAAAATTACATCGACAAACAATAACTCACAAAGACTACCAAGACCCCCCTCATATACCCCTTCCCCCTCCCCCTTCCCCACTCCCTATCATTAGGCCGAGTCAACCGGTAACCCGGCCTATAAGTTCAACACACCAAAGCCTCAAAAATAAGATGGCAACTTAAACATACTGTTATGATATATTATTCATGTTTTACGTTACCGCTTGTTGTTCTTTCCATTTACAATACTTATAAAACCAATGACAGACAGATCTTTAGCAGAGATGATGCACACGAAATGCCATGAACACCTCATGAACCACCTAATGGCAATACATACTTCTTGAATTCACAATGAGGCTTCTGCGCAAGCCATATGACTGCATTGCGTAACTTTCTCTGTAATTGCAAAAATAAAGAATTATATTTTTTTTAAAAACTAGTTGTTTCTAAGTGGGCAGACCACTGGGTGGATCAGAGTGGTTTGGCCTGGCAGTTTATTGCCCACTCCAGATTTTCTTAAAATATGTTGTCCTTTGAAGAACCCAAAGTCAGAGCATATCCACTAATACCTTTTACAATGCCCTATATCCAGCTCTGCTGATGGTTATATAGCAGTTTTATGGCTTAAGCCTGGTGTAAGATCAAACCCTACAAGAAATGTTATCCCAACATGTACAAAAACAACTCATAATATATATCAATAGCCACCTCATTCTTTAGCATGACACTGCCTCTGCCAAAAATCCTAAAATGGGCCATGGTTGAAACTTCTAGCAAGACAATGATCCCAAATCAAGGTCCTGCCATGACCTACATAGTGCCCTGACTTGAAACCCTAAATTGTGAAATGAAGAGGAGAGTCCACCATAAGTTCATGGTTGACTCAATGACTGTAAGGTTCCCAGGTCATGTGGCTGCAAAACAAGCCGAAATCATCACCCATCTACCACCATGCTTGGCAGCTGATATGAGGTGTTTGTGGTATTACGCTGTGTTTGGTTTTCAGCAAAAAAAGCCAAACATCTCCACTTTGGTCTTGTCTGTCCAAAAGACATTGTTCTAGAAATCTTGTGTTTTGTTCAGAAGCAACTTTGCAAATCTAAGTCGTGATGCTATGTTCCTTTTAGAGAAAAGTGGCTTTCTTCTGGCAACCTTTCCAAGCATTGCAAGGTCTGACCTTGGAATGAATTTGCTGGCATGTCCACTTCTGGGAAGATTGGCAACTGTCTTGGATGTATTCCACTTTTGAATAATCTTTCTCACTGTAGAATGATGGACTTTAAATTGTTTAGAAATTTCCTTATAACTCTTTCCAGTTTGATGGGCAGCAACAATTGCTTCTCTAAGATCATTGCTGATTTGTGTGTGTGTGTATGCTCACGCGCGCATATGCGTGTGCACTTAAAGAGAAAATGTTAAGTTACAGTGGAACAAACTCGCAGAATTTGAAAAAACGGCTCAGTCATAAGTGGTTAAGCTATCTTATCTTCTCTTTGCCCCCAAATTAATATTGTTTTTTTCCTCAAAGGATTGCAAGACATGTGATATCCCTAAATATCTCTACAACTAATGTATGAACATAAATATAAAAAATATTTACTTGCATATATGCAGTATTTATATGTTTGCTCTTGTTGCCCCTGAAAAGCAATCTGTTTGCCCTTATTTCATTTTAGTCACACATCTGTTTCATGTTAATTAGTCGTTATATCGTTGCATGATACCATGAAAACTGAGTTATGAGTTCCATCTCTTAGAAAGTGCTCCTTAATGAGGGGGTGGACTAAGCAACCCCCCTTTATACATATGGACAAAAGAATCCTAGTGCTGTTTGGTTTTGCTTTCAGCATGAAAGGGTAATCAAGAGAAAAATTAATGACTTTCTCCAGCATTTCTATGACAATCCAAGTTTTCGCTCCGACCATATGTGATGTTTGCTGTTTTCTACCGCCTCTGTTTATGCTGCTGGGAGCCAGGGACAACAACACGGCAGCATGGTACAGTATAGTGACAGATAGTAGGCTGACAGATTACATGGCAAAAGGGAATTTAAAAAATTGTATTTGCAGCCACTAGGGCAATCTCATGCATGAAAAAAAAAACCAAAAAAAACATGATAGCAAATCTAGTCAGCTCACATCTCTTTAATTCCTCGGCGGTTCACTTTATCCTTAATCAATCAAAAGTGCGTAAAACACATTGAGTCGAAAGAGTCCCTGCTATTTTTAAAAAGATCTCAATGCAGCAATGAGATTCATATAAAAATAGCTCTGACTAAATTGTATCCTAATTGTAACCGAACAGCAGCTATAAAAAAAAAAAAAAATTTGTTTTAACCCCTTAAGGACACATGACATGTGTGACATGTCATGATTCCCTTTTATTCCAGAAGTTTGGTCCTTAAGGGGTTAAAAAAAACACACCACTAAGTTTGACGTAATATAGGAATTGGATATTGCTCAAAAGTGTTTCTTAGTGTAGTGTTTGGGTGACTTGAAGTTTGGGGGGCTTAGAATTATGGGTGCAGTTCCCCTGGTGTGTATTAAGAATATCAGATAACATGAATTAAGAGGATTCAGTGGTAACTTGGATATATATATATATATAAAACAGAAGTAAAAATATAGCTGAAATAAAAAAAAAATCTGTTTGTGAATAGCCATAACAGGTTATAGAAATTTTACATTGAAATCGCTGCATTTGAAATGTCCTTCGATTCAGTTTATGGCACAAAAATCCAGTAAACATTTTAAATGGGAAATACAAGGAATTACCAAAACACTGCACCAGGCTGCAGATGTTATGGTGCTTTGGTTGTTCCTTTAGGTAAGTCATAGAGTTGAGTGGACACCCGGATGTTTGGGTCCGGCAGGTTCGGTGGAACTTTGAAAAAAAAGTCCGGGTCCGTGATCGAACTTGACCCCGAACGTGAACCCCATTGAAGTCAATGGGGACCCAAACTTTTGGCCACAAAAATGCCTCTAAAAAAGTCATGAAAAGGGCTAGAGGGCTGAAAAAGGAAGTAAAATGGGGGTAAGAGTAGGACAAATGCCCTGCAAACAAATGTGGATAGGGGAGGAGGAGGTAGCCAACACTGTTTATATATATATATTTTTTTTATTTTAATTGGGGTAGCCCCCAAAATTGGGACATACAAGAAAAGAAACATTTGCGGCCTGCGGTGCATTTCTTGCAGTCTTGATGCATGGAGAAATACTCAACCCCTGATGCATGGAGAAAAAGCCTTCACAAGCCTCTGCTATGGTGTATATAGTTTATACTAAGTGACCCATAGGTTGAGGAGGCGGTGACCGTAGCAGTGTAGGTGGAAGCGGCGGTGGAGGAGGAGGAGGTAGCAAACACTGTTTATATATATCTATTTTTTATTTATATCTAAAAAAGTAATGAAAAGGGCTAGAGGGCTGAAAAGGAAGTAAAATGGGGGTAAGAGTAGGACAAGTGCCCTGCAAACAAATGTGGATAGGGGAGGAGGAGGTAGCCAACACTGTTTATATATATATATTTTTTTTATTTTAATTGGGGTAGCCCCCAAAATATTGGGACATATAAAAAAATAAAACTGTCAGAATTCTAAAGATAACACATGCCGACAAGCTTGGGGACGGCTGCTCCCCTTTTGCACCCTGCTCTCTCTTATGCTGTGCTGGTGTCTCTGTGCGACCAGTGCCTCTTCCTCCAAACTGCACACATCACTCGCATGACCTTGATTCCATGGACATCATCATCCTCCACATCATCTTCCACCCACTCCTCAACCCTGCCCTCCTTGCCGGTATGCACACTGAAGAAAGCCAGAGCAGTTGGCACTTGCGTTTTTCCAGCATGTAAAGTCTGCAAAGGACATATGGAAATTGTTTTAGAATTGTATCCAGGCAACAGTTTTCCCTATAAACTGGCCTCTCAGTTTGACTTGTGAGGGTATTGCCCCAGAATTACAATATTGTTTAAGTACCTCTTAGCTATTGATAACTGGTTTAAATATAGCAGGCGGGCGCGCAAGGGAGCACTCAGTGCTTCCTTTTCAGCTCCCTCGCGCACCGCACTGATACCGGAGCCGGAAGATGAGCCGGAAGGGGGAGCAGGGGGGGCCCACGGATCAATTTTCGCACCGGGGCCCCATGGGTCATGTGTACGCCACTGAGCGCAGTTGTAAACATTCTTATCTTCTGGGTGCTAATCTGCTAAATAGTACATTTTGGGGCCTGCTCTTCATATGTGAGAGTCAAATTGAAGCGTAACTTTGATTTGAATTTACTACATCAGCCACTTGTAATATTGTTTCATGCCTACAACACTTGTTACACAGATGTAAGTGATAGAAAACAGACTGATATTTTCTACACTAGAAACTACCAGATAACTCATGGGCGGCTCATGGGTCGGCTCATGAGCCCCCCAGGGGAAGAGGCTGGCCCAGTGGCATACATACCGGGTCGCAGGGGCGGCCGGGCCCCCTGGTGGGCCGGGCCCGGTCGCAGCCACGACCCCTGCGACCCTGGTATGTACGCCACTGACTGAGCTGTAAGCGCACTATTAGACGCTTCTATTGACTCTCAGATATGAAGAGCACACCCAAAATGTACTATTTAGCAGATTAGCAGCAAAACAATTAGAATATTTACAACTGCGCTGTAAGCGCACTATTAGACGCTTCGATTTGACTCTCAGATTTGAAGAGCAGACCCCAAAATGTACTATTTAGCAGATTAGCAGCAAAACAATTAGAATGTTTACAACTGCGCAGTAAGCACACTATTTCACACTTCTATTTGACTCTCAGATATGAAGTGCACCCCACTAAAATATTATTTAGCAGTTTAGCACCCAAAAAATTTCAAGTTTTAAAACTGCAATGTGACAGCAGTATTTGACGATTCTATTTGACTCTCAGATATGAAGTGCACCCCACTAATGTACTATTTAGCACCAAAAAGTGAGTACCTGTCAGTGAGTGTATGTCAGGGCATGTATCAGTGAATGCGCTTGTCAGTTAAAGTGCATGCTGGTCTTAAACAGGAAGAGGTGTGGCCTTGACAGAAAGGGATTGGGCAAATTTAAATAGGAGGATTCCCGAAGGTTAGTCATAAATACACCACTGCAAAATACACCACTCAATTAAAAACCAGAGAGGTTTCTGATTGCTTCTGTTAGCTCCCCTGAGCTAACAATAATGACTGTCGCACTCTACTAGAGCGTGCTTGCCTCTCCTCCTCATACCTCTTCTTAGAAAGCAGCGTGTGTGTTATCAGGCACGAACAGGTGCACACACTGGCACAGGGGATGGTTTCAGAAGCCTCTAAGTGAGAATAGACTGAAAGTTCATAAGCTATTGTAAGATATACCTCCAATGAATATATTCATGAAAAATGCATGCGTGTATTAATTTGTGGTATATCTACTAATTTTTTATCTTCTTCGTAATTTTACCTGTGGAATGGTCCTTTATTCTCAATATAGTGTTTCTAAAAAAAGCTTTGGTGAACATTCTAAATTGTCTTTTCCATTGAAATCCCATGGAGTTGAAAACATTACAGGGAATATTAACAGTTACAACTCCATCCAGCTTGTCCCTTTTCACTCCCTCACTGCACTTTAGTATTCTAGCTAAGAGCTCTTATTAAATCTTAATATGAATAGGTTCCATAATGAAAGCCTTATTATTCAGGTAAAAAGTCTGCCCCGTAATCCTTGTATAAATTTGCAGGCTTGTTCGGCTTATTAATTTACTGATTAGCAACTAGGATATTTAGAGATTTCCTTTTAGTCTTTCTTTAAACATTAAATAGAATGTATTATGGTCCATGCATTCGCCAATTAGCTATTTCAAAGGACATTTAGAAAGAGCCCACGCATCAATTTCAGAGCTTTCCTGTACATAATAAAATCATGCACTTTATTATCTACAACTGAAAAAATATATGTATCCCTTCCCGAAAGCTGACAGTTTCATAGAGCAATCTTAGATTATTTTCAACATTGAAATGCATATCAACATCAAAATCTATTTCTTATAATAAAAAGGCGTTCTAGAGACTGAGCAATAATTACCTTAAATAAAAGGTGATGATTGGGCAGTGCTGAGAGGGATTAAAGTAGGTGATTAAAATTCTTAATTAAATTTCAGCTAACAAAGATTAGAAGATCGGGCTATAGTGAGGAGTCTGTCCCGGCACTGGATTATATTAAGACTAAGGGTGCTTTAATTATTATTATTATTATTTTTTTAAATGGGGCTGAAATATTAAATGCCCATATAATATTTAGTTTTCCTTCACATTTCTTTTTTACTTATGATAAATCACATTCTTTGATTTGATTCCTTCACGTTTTGTGGAATTTCCTTTAGTGTGGTACAAGGTGCAATTTTTGTATTTTTTGTAATCTAAATCTGAAATTTACTTGTGATGTTAATGGTGGATTTTTAAAAAAATAATGCAGCATGATGAACTGAAAATATATATTTTCAAAATTGGGAAGTAGAGCAGTGCAAGAGGTCTTTTTCTACCTGATCATGAATGGATCAATAATTTTCCCAAAAATATGTCTTTAATCTCGAGACACAGCAAATAGCATTCCGTCCATATTTGAAATTCACATGGAATTCTATATAATTTCCTGTCATTGATGCACAGCGTTAAGGTTTCGATTGCATGGTATTTAGTGAAACTCTTACAGTATTATACCCCTTTATGAGAACCTGCCACTTTTGTAGCACCCTTCATTCATCTCTCGGTCTTCATTAATTTGCCCTGCTTGAGGACTCTAGCCAAAGGAAGCTAAACTTCCTCCATTGACATTGGCATGCTGATTTCATCGCCAGCATGCCAGCATTTGAAATGACTTCACACCATTCCTATACTCCCCAAACAGCGCCAGTAGTGTTTGCTATGGAGTTTCCATAGCAACCACTGCGCATGTACTGTGGTTGCTATAGGTGAAGAGCAGAAGGGCAGTCTGTGGGAGGTCCCTTTTGTTCTTCCTTATCAATCAATTATTTGGCGTTCTAAGCTGTAGAATTGATTGACGGGTGGGAAAAAAAAACTTATTTTTAAAAATGTATTTCTCCCAATCCTAAACTCTGCTATTACATTCCTCCCTTTCTGCTAACACAATGTATAGATGAAACTTGATGCTCTTTATAAAAGAGCAAAAGTTGTTTTGGGCATGATAGGTACTGTGCCCTTTAAGGAAGTACAATACAAACACAATGGATGGAGCATATACTTTTTTCTCTCTCCTCTCTTCTCAATATAATGCTGTGGAGATAGAGAAGTACACAAAATAGTGCAGACAACTTAACAATAAATACTTTAAGAAAAATATGTGCAAGGAAACACTCACAAAATCAGAGCCAATATAGAACCTGGCTCTGGTATTGATGGATCCAGGATCTATTCCAAGGTGATCCTAGCCCTTCTGTGGCTGGTTGGTATATCCAATAGAAATGTTTCCAATAAATAGGAGAGGATCCGATAAGTGGAATAATAAAAAGCTAAATTTATTAAGGAATATTACATAAAAAATATATAAAATAATGAAAAGATAAAATATCAATTAAGCCAATACGCGTTTCGCCTGTTGTGGCTTCCTCAGTTGGCTCTCTAGTCATATACCCAGTCCATGTCCATTATAAATACTTGTGTAAATTACAGTTTGCGGGTAATTCCGTTTTGGAACGCATTCATGCGTTCCATTCCTTCAGTGCCTGAACTCCTCTGATTTAGATACCCACTGTGTATTACTACTAATTAACACTTACTAAATCTGCAATTGTTGTCTTGCCATTTGTCTGTGGTGTGGGGCATCAAGATC
>OW240913.1:54930672-54970747 GCA_933207985.1 Pelobates cultripes | reverse complement strand
CATAATTAAACACGGGCAGTAAAAATACAGTTTTTAGCCATACCCTGTAACTTTAAAACTACACATCCCATCTTCATAATTACATATTTGGAATCAGCACACTTAAAACATAAACATAACCAAAAATCAGCCAAATCCATCCAGGGGTTAAAAAGTTAGCTGGAGGTCCTTTTATGACCGACTGCAAGCACATTTTCCTGCCCAAAACAGTTCCATAGATTTGGGCTGTGAGGTCGGTCTATTTCAGGCTGAAAAAACGACTAAGTCCCATAGCGAATGGGACTTAGTCTCTGCAGCTGAAATAAGGCTGAAAAAAACGGCTGAAAAAAAGACTAAGTCCCATCGCCGAATGGGACTTAGTCTCTGCAGCTGAAATAAGGCTGAAAAAAAGACTAAGTCCCATCGCCGAATGGGACTTAGTCTCTGCAGCTGAAATAAGGCTGAAAAAAACGGCTGAAAAAAAGACTAAGTCCCATCGCCGAATGGGACTTAGTCTCTGCAGCTGAAATAATTTCCCATTTACTGAACCAAGTGGGAAATAGCAAGGCAGGCACAAAAGGTTTGCACCAGGTCTGGGGACACAGGGGGACACCGTCTTAAAGGGGCCGTGTCCCCAACAAGTCTGGGGACACGGCCTTAAAGGGGCAGTGTCCCAATCTTCCTGATGTCCCAAAAAAGGTGTTTAAAGGGCCAGCACCAGTCACATAAAGAGTCCATAAGCCCCAATATGCCCACCGACGGTCTTAAAGGGCCATACACACCAAATAAAAGTGCATACATTTTCACAATCTCCCAGGGGCCATAGTCATGCGGGAGGAGGCTGGCAAATAGGCTTCTCCACAACCCAGGGAAGCAGGGCAATTTGCCATTAAAGGGGCCCGTTACAAATAGCAGTTTGTAACAAGGTGTCAATCCATATCTGCCAAGTGACCCGATGTAGGGGGAACAGTCCCTATTCTGCTCTGTGTCAGTGTGTATCATGGTCTCTGAGGACAGGTGTCAATCCATATCTGCCAAGTGACCCTATGTAGGGGGACCAGTCTCTATTCTGCTCTGTGTCCGTGTGCATCAGGGGCTCTGAGGACAGGTGTCAATCCATATGTCAAGGTGTCAACATGTCATATGTCAGGTGTCAATCCATATTGATTGTGATTTAGGAATGTTAGGTGATTTCTGCCCTTTATGGATTAAAACCAGACTCTGTATCAACTGTGTAATTTTCCATGGGAGTTTTGCCATGGATCCCCCTCCGGCATGCCACAGTCCAGGTGTTAGTCCCCTTGAAACAACTTTTCCATCCCTATTGTGGCCAGAAAGAGTCCCTGTGTGTTTTAAAATTAGCCTCCCCATTGAAGTCAATGGCGTTTCGGGCGGTTCGCCGGTTCGCGAACATTTGCGGAAGTTCGCGTTCGCCGTTCGCGAACCGAAAATTTCGGGTTCGCGACATCACTACTTCTTAACAAAAGTGTATCAATTAAACTGTTAATAGCTCCCAATTGATTCCTCTCCTGCAACTGTCATTTAGAAAAAAAAGTAGCACTAAGTCTTCAGTAAATACTTTTCTACCAATCTACTTCTCTAATATTATCCTTACGTTTTGTGTCACTCCCTCTAGCATGTAAGCTCATTGAGCAGGGCCCTCAACCCTTCTGTTCCTGTGCATCCAACTTGTCTGGTTACAATTACATGTTTGTTAGTCCAAGGATTGTACAGTGCTGTGGAATTTGTTGGCACTATATAAATAATAATAATAATGACATTACCTACAGATTCCAAATCATTGGCGACCTAGCTTCTAATGGGCTATGCTACTACATATAAAGTTTTTAGTTGTAAACCATCTGTGTAGGTTTAGCTAGATTGAAATAATTTTTTTCTCTAAAATTAGCTAACTACCTGCCCCTAAATCCTTAAGAACCAGGAAGTAACAGGACTGATTGTCTGATTGACAGTCGGGGGGTGTAACAATATTAATTTATAAAAGCACCAATATTTCTTGAAATCTGCATGTTTTGTGAAATGAAAAAAAAAGGATACACTCTTCACACATAAAGAATTTTAGCAAGTTAAAGGAACACTATAGTCACCTAAATTACTTTAGCTAAATAAAGCAGTTTTAGTGTATAGATCATTCCCCTGCAATTTCACTGCTCAATTAACTGCCATTTAGGAGTTAAATCACTTTGTTTCTGTTTATGCAGCCCTAGCCACACCTCCCCTGGCTATGATTGACAGAGCCTGCATGAAAAAAAACTGGTTTCACTTTCAAACAGATGTAATTTACCTTAAATAATTGTATCTCAATCTCTAAATTGAACTTTAATCACATACAGGAGGCTCTTGCAGGGTCTAGCAAGCTATTAACATAGCAGGGGATAAGAAAATCTTAATTAAACAGAACTTGCAATAAAGAAAGCCTAAAAAGGGCTCTCTTTACAGGAAGTTTTTATAGAAGGCTGTGCAAGTCACATGCAGGGAGGTGTGACTAGGGTTCATAAACAAAGGGATTTAACTCCTAAATGGCAGATGATTGAGCAGTGAGGCTGCAGGGGCATGTTCTATACACCAAAACTGCTTCATTAAGCTAAAGTTGTTCAGGTGACTATAGTGTCCCTTTAAGTGCTATTTTGTGGGTGTGTCTCTTATAAACCACATCTAAGCATGTATGCCCAGCATTGATTTATAGCACACCTTTTCAATTTCAATCTGTAATCTTTTTTTCCATATATAATCTTTATTTCGCCAACATCATGAAATTTTTTTACATTACAGTCAAGTGTTTATGCCAGGTATGCATGTTATGACATTACAGGTATTGCTGCCATCATTATGGTTCAGTGTTTTCAGTAGTTACTTTTTTCAGCAAGTGGTACATTTGTTCTCTTTTTACATACAGATATGAGCAAATTATTTGCCCCTAGGTGTTGTTGACTACGAACCATGATGTGGCCTGTGTGTTGTATGTGGTGTGTCGGCCTTTTGTGGGGGGGCGGGTTTACTTTGTGATTGATAGTGTCTGAGTTGGGTACTCTACGAGGGGCAGGAGCTCATGACCTAAGGTTCCAACTTGCCTATTCTCTATCATATTTTTATTTTTCCTGTCCCTGCACCCTGCTAGCCATCCGCTCGTACGAGCTTATGACATCCAATCTTTCCGTGATTGTTGCCATGGTTGGTATTGTTTTGCTTTTCCAGTTTTGGGCTAGTAGGATTTTTGCTACCATGAGTATGTTTATAAGTACTTTCTTGTGGGGGTGTGGTGAAATTCCAGGTATCATGTGTAGCAGGTAGTGTTCTGGTCGCAACTGAACAAGGAGGCCTGTAGTGCTCGAGATGAGGTTTTGTATCTGTGTCCAAAATGCACCCAATGAATGACAGTCCCAGAACATGTGTAGCATGGTACCCGCTCCCCCCTCACATCGCCAGCAGAGCTTGGATGCGCCCTTGTAAATCTTTGCCAGTCTATGTGGGACCAGGTACCATCTCATGGCTATTTTTTTTTTATAATTCTTTATTTTTGTTGTGCATAGTATATCAAACATGCCTGCACTGCCACAACAGCAATTACAAGCTGGTTTATCAATCACATGGTAAAACTGTAATATGGCACAAAGAGTAATGGCACATTGTATGACAATAGCAGTATAATAAAGTGCCTGTTCAGGCTAAACATGCATGTCTTGACGATGTGTTGGGTAGTGGAGAGATAGTCACGTCTTGCAACTAGATTTGTAGTAGCTCATTAATTGTAATTGACCATAACCACTATAGTGATACAATGTGTAGTAGAGATTGTTAAATAGTGGAGCCGCTTGTAGGGGACCCAACCTTGTGGATGCTGCCGCACCCAGAGTATATACAATTGAGTGTACACCCTCACAGAGAAGGTCACTGCTTGGGCGGTAAGTCTGGTTTTGAGGTTCCGTCAACCCTCAGGATTTGGTACAGTTTTATGAGCGTATTAGCAGTGTAGATTCTCGTTTGGTTTCTGAATTGGTGGTTTTTACAAGCTATAGGCATGCATTAAAGCTGCGTGCTGCTAGAGTTTCACACAAGAGAGAGTGGCACAAGCCTTCCTCTGTACTATGGCCTATGTGTAGGGTGTGTGTTCTCCGTTGGACGTCAGGTCCGTTTTGTTGCTTACTTATGTGTGTTTCGTTTGGTTTCTGTCAGTAGCATCGTCTTGGGTACATCTATTTTGCGTTTGCGATGTTAGCCGCGGCTTGTTCCAGTGGTCAGGGGTGGTTATCGTGTCTTGTGATTTTGGGTTCGCGGTGTTATTGTGGGTATAGTCTATCGTGGGTATATTATGGGTAGTTTGTGTATGGGGATATGGTATCGCGCCTGCAGGGGAGAGGGGGGAGAGTGGGGGGGATGGAGGGAAGTTACGGAGCAGCCGGACGCCCCAGTCCCTGTCTTACACTCCCACTATGTGTCTCATAACCCAAGGGTCCCAGATTTTGTGGAAGTGTTTTGTCGTGTCATGTAGAATGGCTGAGAGTTTGTCCATTTCCATGGTTTCATTGGTTTTTTGGATCATCTTTGCCAATGTGGGTGTGTTATGGTTACCCCATTGCTCTGCTATGGTGCGTCTAGTAGCGAGGGCTATTTTCGCTACCAGTTTGTTTTGTGCCCTTGGTAGTCTGGGTAGGGGTTTTGAGAGTAGCCACGTCCAAGGGTCCGTGGGTATGTCTTCGTGCAATATTCTGGAAGTGAGGTTGACAACCTCAGTCCAGAGTTGCGAGCTGTATGGGCAGTGCCACCACATGTGTATGTATGTGCCTTGTTGTCCGCATTTTTTCCAACACGTGTCTGTTTGCGCTATGCCCATCTGTTTGAGTTTCAGAGGCGTTAGGTACCATCTGAGCATGGTTTTGTACGCCTGTTCTTTGTGGTTCACGCATATGGTTAGTGAGGCGGTTGCTTCCCATATGCTTGCCCAGGCTGTTGGGTCATCCGGTGGGCCTATGTCTCTTTCCCATGCCTTTGTGTATGTGAGTGTGTCCGCTGGGGAGTTGGAGTTTAGTAGGGAGTATATCAGGGAGATTTGTCCTTTGTGTGTGGGGGCTTGTAGGCAGTTTGTCTCGAATCGAGTGAGTTTTGTGGTTGCTGTTTTCTTATTCTGAGGTTCTGTTAGGAAGCTGCGTAATTGTAGATATCTAAAGTGGTCGAAGGTGTTCAATGGCGTGGTACATGGGAGTTCTGGGAATGGTATTAGTTGTTGGTTGTTATAGAAGTCTCTGAATCTGATTAGTCCGTTGTCTTCGTAATGTGCGTAGTCTCGTGGTGTCATGCCTGGGGGAATCGTTTATTTCTGAGGACTGGGGTAAGTGGTGAGGGGGAGTTTATGAGGGGGTATCGTGCGATGGTTCTGTCCCAGACCTGTAATGATGTAGTCAGGGCGGGTGTTGTCGGGGGGAGTGCCGGTCTGTCTCTTTTGGGGAGCCAAAAGAGGAGGGAAGGGTGGTCTCTGCCAAGGAGGTCGTGCTCCAGATCGACCCAGAGTTTTGTCCCCGGGGGGGAGTGCAGGTGTTGCACTTGGGCTAGTTGGGCTGCTTGATAATATTGTATGAGGTTGGGGAGGCCCAGGCCTCTGGTCTTAACTGTTCTGTACATTGTTATCCGTTTGATCCGTGGTCTTTTATCGGCCCAAATGAATTTATCTATTTTTGATTGGAGGGCTTTAAAGTCCAGCCTAGAGATGGGGTTGGGTAGGGTCCGGAACAAATATAAGAATTTGGGCAGGAGGTTCATTTTTATGGATGCGATCCTGCCTAGCCAGGAAATATGCATGGGTTGCCACCTTTGTAGGTCTATTTGGGCTTGTGCGATTAGAGGGGTATAGTTGAGTGAGTACCTTTCAGAAAGGTTCGCTGGGATGTGTGTGCCTAGGTAGTGGATACTTTGTTGGTTGTATCGGAATGGGTGAGAGTGTTTTATTTGGGTTAGGAGTTGTTGCGGGAAGTTGAGGGGAAGGGCTTCAGTTTTTTCTAGGTTAAGTTTGTAGCCGGAGACGCCGGCATATTTTTGGAGGAGTGTGAGCAGGGGGGGCAGGGAGTTGGTAGGGTCCGTGAGAGTCAGGAGGATATCATCTGCATACGCTGCGATCTTATATTCTTCCTGTCGGACTTTGAGGCCCAGGATTTCGGGGGATGTGCGAATGAGTTGAAGAAGGGGTTCTAGGGAGAGGGCGAACAGGAGTGGGGAAAGCGGGCAGCCTTGTCTGGTTCCATTTTTTATCGTGAATTCGTGCGGGCCAGTGTTGGGGAGAAGGAGGGTTGCCGTGGGGTTGGAGTACAGTGTTGTGAGGGCCGTGATGATGGCGTCGGGGAAGTGGAATTTTCGTAGGGCGACAAATAGGAAGGGCCAGAGTAAGCGGTCAAACGCTTTTTCTGCGTCCATCGAGAGTAGGAGGGTGGGGATGTGCCTATGTTGGGCTCTCCATATTAGGTCTATCGTACGTCTGGTGTTGTCGCATGCTTGCCGGTTGGGGATAAATCCTACTTGGTCTGGGTGTACGAGTTTTGGGAGGAGACGTTGTATTCTGTTGTCCAGTGTTTTCGTGAGGATTTTGATGTCTGTGTTGAGGAGGGATATTGGGCGGTAATGTCCAGGGTCTAGGTGTGTTTTGTGTGGTTTGGGCCTTGAGCATTTCTTGTGGTACCTGGTCGCCTTCCATTATAGAATTGCAGAGTGCGGTTAGATGGGGTATCAATGTGGCGCTGAACGTTTTATAATAGAGGCCCGTGAAGCCGTCAGGTCCTGGACATTTATTGGGTTTAATGTGCTTTATTGTGAGGGCTATTTCCTCTTCAGTGATTGGGGACGCGAGGGTGTTTCGTTCTTGGTCTGTTAGTGCTGGGAGGGGGATTTCCGACAGGAAATTGTGAATTTCTTGTCCTAACGTTGGGTGAGTGAGAGTGTGGTTGGGTTTATGGTCGTATAGTTTGGAGAAGTAGTCAACGAATATGGAGGCTATGCGGTCAGGGTCTTTATGGGTTCTGCCTCCAGGCGATGTGATTTTGTTTATGTGTTTTTGGAGAGTTTTATGTCGGAGCCTGCGCGCAAGGAGGGTGTCTGCCTTGTTGGACTTCTCATAGTACAGTTGTTTGGTCCATTGTAGTGCTTTTTGGGAATCTTTAGCCATATAGGTCTTTATCGCGTGTTGGTGTGATTTAATTTGGTCGAGCAGTGGATGAGATGGGGGTGCATTTGTGTTTCGCTTCTATTGTCCTTAGGGAGGTCAGGTGTTGTTCTAATTCCCGGAGTGTTTGTTTTCTGTGGGCGCTGGCTGCGCTAATTATCGCTCCTCTGATTGTTGCTTTATGGGCTGCCCACAGTATGTTCGTGGATGGGACCGATCTCGTATTGACCTCGAAATAGTTTGTGAGCTCCTGTTGGATTTTTTGTCTGATTTGGGGGTTATGTAGGAGTGTGGGGTTTAATCGCCAAGTCCATGCTTTGGTTGTGTGAGGCTTATCTTTGTTGAGAGAAACTTCGGCGTGATCAGACCAGGTGATTGAACCTATCGAAGTGGAATGTGTATGAGGTACTAGGAGGGGGATATTAGGAATAGGTCTATCCTGGAGTAAGAGGAGTGTGGGTGCGAGTAGAAGGTGAAGTCCGGGGTTGTGTGGTGTTGGAGTCTCCATATGTCCTGGAGGCCTGTTTGGGTGGCGAACTCCAGAAGGAGTTTGTCATTTTTCCTGGTAGGGGGCTTGTGTGATTTGTTTCCCTCTGTGTTTTTCCTATCTATAGATGGGGTTAGGACTGCGTTGAAGTCCCCGCCTAAGATAGTGTGGTGTGAGGGGAACAGTTTTAGTTGTGTGCGTAGTGCTGTCCAGAAAGTTGGTTCGGGTGTGTTTGGGGCGTAGACTGTGGTAATCGCGTACTTGTGGTTGGCAAAGTGTCCTGTGATCGTCAAGTATCTCCCTTGGGGGTCTGGGAGGCTTTTTAAGATTGTGATCGGGCAGTGTTTATGAACCATAATGGCTACCCCGTTTTGTTTGCCTTGTGGCGAATTTGCTAGGTAGCATTGTTTGTAGTTTTTATTGATGAGGGGAAAGGGTTGTTTCGTTTCAAAATGGGTTTCCTGGAGGAGGATTATGTCCGCCTTCGTTCTATTGGCCCAGCGAAGTGTGCGATGTCGCTTGGCTGGATTGTTAAGTCCCTTGCAGTTAATGGATATGCAGGAGATTGTGTCTGGCCTGGTTGTGTGTGGATGTGGTGGTGGTTTGTTAGTAGGCATTCTTTAGTGTGGTGTGGGCTTCGGGTCCAGGGGGTTTCGGGGCGTCCGTCCGCTCCTACTAGGGGGGCTGCGGTGGAGAGTGGGTGGTAGGAGAGGGGGATGGGTGAGGTTTATAGAACTCTGGGGGTTTGGGTTGCAAAGTGTCTATCCTGGTCTTATGTGGTAGTTGCCAGGTAAAGTGGGGGGAGGCGGTGTTGTACACCTTGGGTCGGTCGTGTGGTTGGTGTCACCCGGGATGCCCGGGGTTCGGGGGTGGGGAAGAGGAGGAAGAGTTTCACGTTCCTGTTACTCCTCTCCCCCCCCGCGCTAGGTGTGGTGCAGCACTCACGATTTGGCGGTGCGGTGGTATCTATCTGTGGTGTAAGGTGCCGGTCGTGGTCCCTCCATTGGTGTTTGGAGTGTGTCCCATGTTGTCCTCATCTGTGGTCCTGTGGGTGTTGTTTCAAGGATCGTGTTGTCGGTGTCTATCATAAGTAGTAGAAAACATTAGGTAACATAATAGAAAACATAATAACAAAAACACAGCATTTAAAACATTTCTGCTATAAGTGTGTACACAGATCCGGAGCCATCACATGCATACCATCTGTGTGAACATTAAACTATAAAACAGTTCCATGCCAGTGACGGGTCCGGGTTGAATGGGTTTACCCGTCCGTCTTGCTTAGGTTGGGGGGGGTGTCCGGGGTTGTCCTGTCCTGGTCAGTGGGAGTCCATGTTAGTGGATTTGTGGTATTGCGTTTGCGTTGGGGGGGGTAGGTAGTGTGGCGAAACCGGCCTCGCCACGTGTCCTTGGAGGGGGCTGCTTGCCCGCCTCTTGCCTTTGGACTATGGACCAGACCTTATGTGAATGTGTTATACCCCAGATAGGAATCCCATGGAGCCCATTCGTATGAAACTGACTGTAAAGACTTTGGTTCCATGGCGATTAAACTGTATTTGTGTGGTCCGAAGCGCCATTCACTTAATAATGTGCGCTCAGACCTGAGCTATCTGGGGATATGTGAAATGTCTGTGTGTTATGTGTAAAATGTGACTTTATGTATTTTAAAGTGTTTTGTGTCTTTTTGCAACCATGTGCTTAATGGAGTCTTGTGTCTGTCCTGGGAGATAATTGAATTACTTATCTCCAGGATAGAAGACTCTGAAACTGGTTTGGGCCAGAAAGCCATGCTTCATTTAGTCACAAAGGACTTTTTACTAACTTTTGAACCCCTTGTCTGATTTGTGCCATTTTGAATATGTTGTTCCCCTGAATGGATTGATTGTGAATATGTAATTTTATGTGAATGTGATGTATGGTTTTGGAGTTATGAAAGTTGGGTAGAAAGTATGTTTTAACTGTATGTATAATTGAGTTTCCTCTAAGGATAAGGGGAGGGAATATGTGGGATGTAACTGTGATGTGATTGGTTGTTTTGTAACGCCCTGTGGGCTGTACTATGTTTGTGGATTGGGAATAAAAGAGACTGTATGTGACAGTACAGAGAGTTCCTGCTTAACCCTCAAAGTGAAGTGTCGTCTCATTATTGGGGAAGGATTTATTGTATGCTGTTCCAGTTTGACTGCTAGGAGAGTAAACCTATTCGTATGGTTCCTATTCAACTGTCTACAGCATTCATATGCTTAGGAGAATTTATTTGTTTCTCCGGTTCGGTGATTGTGGTGTCTGCCAGAGTGCTTGGAGTCCTCAGGAAGCGCTAGGAGCATCCTTCAGCGGAGGTACCCAGTCGGGGTGCCAGGTGATCCGTTACATTGGTGGCAAGCGGTGGGATGGCGTCCTAGTGCGAGGTAAAAGCAGCTCAGAGACACAGTTCGTGGATTTACAAATTGAAGGCGACGCTAGTGTTCATACAGCGTCCCTGTCTACATAAAGATTTGGGAAAACCAGCACTACTTCAGAGATGGAAGGCCGTGCAGTATCTCACTTTGACGCCAGGCTCCAGCAGCGACTACAGGATGTGATGCGCAGTATGGAGTATCCTATCCCAGAGGAAAGAGAGACAGAGTGGAGGGTGGCGCTTCGTACCGATCTCTGGAAGGAGGACATCGTCGAAATTCGACCCTTCCGGTGCGAGGAAATCCTGACCACTAACCAGCGCCAAGCAGAACAACTAGAGCTGCGGATGCCGTTATTGGGAAACCAGCCCTCAGAGGAATGGGTAAGCGAACTGGAGACGCTAGTTGAGACTGAGGTGTGGCTGGATGATTCCTATCGGGCCCTGCGGTGGTATGTTTACCACCTCTACCCATGGCTGATTGAGTACAAGTGTATTGAGGGGGAAGACTACGATGGCCCTGGTTTGTTGTTGGATACTATTGAAACTTGTCTCTGGTTCGGAGACACCGACATTGCTCGCTTCTGGTCCATTCGAGCTGAGCGGGCAGACAACTGGGACCTTACAGAGATCGATGCCATTCAGCCAGATCTATCTTTTCTTGCCAACCGAGAGTGGGAACTAGAACAGGATTATGTTTGCCTATTCCAACGTATAACGCCGCATGTCTCTGACATGATGGGGCTTATGGACTGTATACCACCGGAAGCATTGAGTTTAGTTCCTCCTCCCCAGCAACCAAGCCTGTTATCAGGAAACCTTGGTACTGTACCACATATGTCCCAACCAGCCCCAGAGATGGAAGACCTTATTGACTTGTCCTGGGAAGACACCCAGCTGGCAGGTGGGGATGGGACCGAAGGTCTCTCTACAGGCCCTACAGGGATGCTGGGCAGTCAGCCCAGATCCCCAGCGGCAGTATGTATCCCAGGGAGCTGAAGGTGCTGTACTTCCTCCCCAGCGGCAGTGTGTCCTGCAGGAAGCGGAGACAGTCGGTCTCGCTCCCCAGCAGCAGGGCAATATATTAAAAGGGGAGACAGTTGGTCCCCCTCTCCAACAGCAGAGAGAGTGTCAGGGAGAGGAGCTTGTTATCCCCTCTCCCCAGCGGCTGAAAGTATGTATGGGAGAGGAGCTTGTTACCCCCCCCCCCCAGCGGCAGTGTGTACCCCAGGAAGCAGAGACCATCTGTCTCGCACCCCAGCCGCAGGACAAAATATTGAAAGGGGAGACAGTTGGTCCCCCTCTCCACCAACAAAGAGAGTGTCAGGGAGAGGAGCAGGTTACCCCCTCTCCCCAGCGGCAGTCTACAGTTCAGAGAGAGGAGCTTGTTACACCCTCTCTCCAGCGGCAGCCTAACCCACCAAGGGGAGATGTTAAGCCCCACAACTATGCAGATGGGACCGTAGTCTCTGCACTTGCAGCACCAGGGGCAGGGACGGTCGGTCCTGTCCCCCAGCCACAGAGCAGTGTATCCAGAGGGGAGACAGTCGGTCTCCCCCTCCCACAACCAGGCTCCAACCAGGCTACTTCAGTGGTAGCGCTGGCACCCGGGCAGAGTACCGCTGGTCTCTGCCCACTCAGCAACCCACCAAGGCAGTCCACCAGCCCCCCGCACAGCTGTGGTGAGGCATCTGGACATGGACAAGTTGCTATTTTATCCAGGTGTAGTAACCAGTTATTGTGGGTGGGCTGTATTGCTGTTTGTGCTTCGTGGGTGGGTTGCTGGACTAACCAGGACACTGACCGGCAGGAGGTCAGATACCCTGTTAGTTTGGATGGTAAAGGGGAGAAATGTGGCAAAACCGGCCTCGCCACGTGTCCTTGGAGGGGGCTGCTTGCCCGCCTCTTGCCTTTGGACTATGGACCAGACCTTATGTGAATGTGTTATACCCCAGATAGGAATCCCATGGAGCCCATTCGTATGAAACTGACTGTAAAGACTTTGGTTCCATGGCGATTAAACTGTATTTGTGTGGTCCGAGCGCCATTCACTTAATAATGTGCGCTCAGACCTGAGCTATCTGGGGATATGTGAAATGTCTGTGTGTTATGTGTAAAATGTGACTTTATGTATTTTAAAGTGTTTTGTGTCTTTTTGCAACCATGTGCTTAATGGAGTCTTGTGTCTGTCCTGGGAGATAATTGAATTACTTATCTCCAGGATAGAAGACTCTGAAACTGGTTTGGGCCAGAAAGCCATGCTTCATTTAGTCACAAAGGACTTTTTACTAACTTTTGAACCCCTTGTCTGATTTGTGCCATTTTTGAATATGTTGTTCCCCTGAATGGATTGATTGTGAATATGTAATTTTATGTGAATGTGATGTATGGTTTTAGAGTTATGAAAGTTGGGTAGAAAGTATGTTTTAACTGTATGTATAATTGAGTTTCCTCTCAGGATAAGGGGAGGGAATATGTGGGATGTAACTGTGATGTGATTGGTTGTTTTGTAACGCCCTGTGGGCTGTACTATGTTTGTGGATTGGGAATAAAAGAGACTGTATGTGACAGTACAGGGAGTTCCTGTTTTAACCCTCAAAGTGAAGTGTCGTCTCATTATTGGGGGAAGGATTCATTGTATGCTGTTCCAGTTTGACTGCTAGGAGAGTAAACCTATTCGTATGGTTCCTATTCAACTGTCTACAGCATTCATATGCTTGAGAGAAGGTATACGCTTCTCTGGTTCGGTGATTGTGGTGTCTGCTGCAGTGCTTGGAGTCCTCAGGAAGCGCTAGGAGCATCTTTCAACGGAGGTACCCAGTCGGGGTGCCAGGTGATCCGTTACAAATAATACTTTCTAATTATTATTATTATTATTATGATATTTATAGAGCACCGTCAAATTCCGCAGCGCTTTACCATGGGTGGACGAACAGACATGTAGTTGTAACCAGACAAGTTGGACACACAGGAACAGAGGGGTTGAGGGCCCTGCTCAATGAGCTTACATGCTAGATGGAGTGGGGTAAAATGATACAAAAAGGTAAGGGTAGTATTAGACTAGTGACAGTTGCAGAAGAGGAATCAGTCAGGAGCTATTAACAGTTTAATTGATATGCTTTTATGAAGAAGTGGGTTTTTAAAGATTTTTTGAAGGAGTGGAGACTAGGTGAGCATCTAACGGAGGAGGGAAGCGAGTTCCACAGGAACGGTGCAGCCCTAGAGAAATCCTGAAGGCGTGCATCAGAGGTGGGAGTACGGGCAGACTATAGACATAAGTCTTTAGCAGATCGTAAGGGCCTAGACGGGACATACTTGTGTATAAGGGAGGATAGATAGGTGGGAGCAGCATTATGTAGAGATTTGAAAGCAAGAACCAGAATTTTAAATTGAGCTCTATATTTTATAGGAAGCCAATGTAGGGACTGACAGAAGGGTGAGGCATGGGAGGTGCGGGCGGACAGGAAGATGAGCCTCGCCGCCACATTCATTATGGACTGTAACGGCGCAAGTTGGGAGCACATAAGACCACTGAGAAGTGGATTACAGTAGTCAAGGCGAGAAAGGACAGTGGAATGGACCAACACCTTAGTCGCATCTGGCATTAAGTAGGGGCGGATGCACGCAATGTTTTTGAGATGGAAATGACAGGATTTGACGATAGATTGAACATGAGGCTTGAAGGAGAGGTCGGAGTCAAAGAGAACACCTAGGCAGCGAGCCTGCGTGGTGGAGCTGATGGTAGCACCGTTGACTTGGAGGGAGACAGACACAGGAGTAACAACACTTCGGGTAGGAAAGACCAGAATTTCAGTTTTGGTAAAGTTTAGTTTTAGGAAGTTGTGCAGCCATCCAGTTAGAAATAGCAGAGAGGCAGTCAGAGACACTAGTCAAGAGGGACGGGGAGAGATCAGGAGAGGACAGGTAGATTTGCGTGTCATCTGCATAGAAATGATATTGGAAGCCAAAGGAGCTAATGAGTTTACCAAGTGAGGCAGTATAGATGGAAAACAGTAGGGGACCAAGGACTGAACCTTGGGGGACACCAACAGAGAGGAGTTGGGGAGAAGAAGCAGAGCCAGAGAAAGAAACACTGAAAGAGCGCTGGGAGAGGTAGGAGGAGCACCAGGAGAGAGCAATATCTTGTAGACTGATATTGTGGAGGATGAGAAGAAGCTGTTGATGACCAACAGTGTCAAAAGCCGCAGACAGGTCAAGGAGAATTAGGATATAGTAGTGACCACGAGATTTTGCAGCGAGTAGATCATTGGATACTTTGGTCAGTGCCGTTTCCACAGAGTGCTTAGAGCGGAAACCAGACTGAAGCGGGTCTATTATAACAACAATGTGCCTTTAAACTGTGTCTAAAATGTGTTTAGACATAAGTCTATGTAAATAAGCAATTGTTCTTGCAATTGTTGTAATTGTTCTTGTTCAAAAAAATTACGTTTTTGTGTCAAGCATTTTTATTGGTGATTCACCTACCATTTCTCAGTACAGTCCTGTCCATGTCCCTCATCACAACCTCATCCCTACCCGTAAAATTAAAGTGTCCCTCTTTGTCTATTTGAAATGTTGGAGGTATGAAATGGCAGCGGCTACATCAGTGCAGATTCACATCAGATCAGAGGTGGCTACAGTTTGTCACTCTAAGTAGCTGAGAGGTTCCCCTCCAGCTGTATGTTAATAATCACAGGCATTGTCTACACACTCGCATATACACATAAAGGATCAGACACAAATAAAATGGACCTGGGAAGGGGAGGGGCGAACGAGCCACCCCACAGGAGGTACCAACAAAAACTCTTCCCAATGGGTGGCACTGACTGACTCTTATCTCACCTCTGGGTGACTATATATTTGTATATTGTGTAAGAATGAGAGTATGTGTGCATAAGAGAGAGTATGTTTCTGCATGTGGGTAAGGATGAGAATATTTGGCTGTACGTTTGTATAAGGAAGTGTGTGTGTCTGTTTGTGTGCTGAATAAAAAATTGTCAGCTTCATAAGAATACTTTAAATCTGTAACAACTAAATCTGTTTTTATTGCCACACAAATCAATTCAGATAAAAAATATTGTATTAAATAACGTTACAGTATGTCACAAATCTGAATTTATTTCTGAAAATACAGTGGGAAATTGATGATGGTTGGTATGTATTAGCCCTATTAGCACGTCCATCCTCTTCCTCCACCTTTTCCCAGGGTGCTAATCCATCCTCTTAACCACCATCCACTTATCATTTTAATTGAAGCACAGAGTAAAAAAATATTTCCTTAAACTCAAATTTAACACAATTCAATAAAATTGCACAGCACTCATTCCTGCAAATTGGATGGATTCTGCACAGAAGATCTCAGCAACATGCTTATATGTGCCCATCATCTCACAGGCTGGTACCCTGGACAGGCAGCTGACAGCATCCCCCTGCTGCCATGGTGACCTGTGATGTTGCAGTCCTGGCAAACCCTGAAGGCTACCTATGTTTTTTGCATTCCAATTCAAGGACCTACCTCCAGTATATTCCTGTACTGCATTTAAACAGGCGACTATAGCACTGATAGTTGGTCTCAAATTCTCAGTTTAGACTGAAGTACCTGTCACAGGACTAAAGGTAAACACAAGTAATATGTAAAAAACAAATATAGTGTGAGCGCTCCTAAAGGGGAATAAATGAGTAAAACAATCTTATTAATGATAACGATAACATTTAATAGTACCACCAGATAAAAGACACATCAACTCAAAGCGGTAAAAATCGTCAGTCATACAGTCAGGTCCATAAATATTGGGACATCGACACAATTCTAATCTTTTTGGCTCTATACATACACCACGATGGAAATGAAATGAATAAGATGTGCTTAAACTGCAGACTTTCAGCTTTAATTTGAGGGTATTTACATCCAAATCAGGTGAACGGTTTAGGAATTACAACAGTTTGTATATGTGCCTCCCACTTTTCAAGGGACCAAAAGTAATGGGAGAATTGGCTGCTCAGCTGGTCCATGGCCAGGTGTGTGTTATTCCCTCATTATCCCATTTACAAGGAGCAGATAAAAGGTCCAGAGTTCATTTCAAGTGTGCTATTTGCATTTGGAATCTGTTGCTGTCAACTCTCAATATGAGATCCAAAAAGCTGTCACTATCAGTGAAGCAAGCCATCATTAGGCTGAAAAAACAAAACAAACCCATCAGAGAGATATCAAAAACATTAGGTGTGGCCAAATCAACTGTTTGGAACATCCTTAAAAAGAAAGAGCACACCGGTGAGCTCAGCAACACCAAAAGACCCGGAAGACCACGGAAAACAACTGTGGTGGATGACCGAAGAATTCTTTCCCTGGTGAAGAAAACACCCTTCACAACAGTTGGCCAATCAAGAACACTCCCAGGAGGTAGGTGTATGTGTGTCAAAGTCAACAATCAAGAGAAGACTTCACCAGAGTGAATACAGAGGGTTCACCACAAGATGTAAACCATTGGTGAGCCTCAAAAACAGGAAGGCCAGATTAGAGTTTGCCAAACAACATCTAAAAAAGCCTTCACAGTTCTGGAACAACATCCTATGGACAGATGAGACCAAGATCAACTTGTACCAGAGTGATGGGAAGAGAAGAGTATGGAGAGGGAAAGGAACTGCTCATGATCCAAAGCATACCACCTCATCAGTGAAGCATGGCGGTGGTAGTGTCATGGCGTGGGCATGTATGGCTGCCAATGGAACTGGTTATTTTGTATTTGTTGATAGTGTGACTGCTGACAAAAGCAGCAGGATGAATTCTGAAGTGCTTCGGGCAATATTATTGTGTCGATGTCCCAATATTTATGGACCTGACTGTACATAGATAGAAGGTGCACAGATGTTGCAATGCTGTAAGGACAACTACAACATTAAATCCTGTGTAACGAGATGTATCAAATGTAGGTGTAATATAAATCAGATAATACACCATAAAAACAAAAAATGCACTGTAATATATATATATATATATATATATTAAAAAAGAGAGAATGTTCACTAAACAGTGAACAGGAAATAAATAAAACTATGATAAAACTGCTTGAAAAACCGGTAGAAAAATCAATAAGGTATAAAAACAATGACATCCTAAAACTAGCATATATCAGACAAAGTCAGCGGTGGATCACATAGATGCTGGGACGTGTCTTCTGCGGGACAAACAAGGCATCTGCCTTGGGCGGCACTTTGCAGGGGGCGGCAAAAAAAGCCGCCCCCAAACACCCAGGCAGATCCCTTGCTTGCCTCGTGTCCTGGGGGGGCTCAAGAGCTGGCCAGCTGGCCACTTTTGAGCCCCTCCGTGGCTAGTGGCTGGCAGCGAGGGAGAATATTTACCTGAGCCCTTCCTGCTGGGTGGATTTAAAATAAAATAAAATAAAAAAATAATAATTTGTAAGTGTTGGGAGAAATGTGTATGTGTGTGTGTGTCTGTAAGTGTGTATGTGTGTGTGTCTGTAAGTGAATGTGTGTGTGTCTGTAAGTGTGTATGTGTGTGTCTGTAAGTGAATGTGTGTGTCGGTCAGTGAGTGTGCGTCTGTCAGTTGAGAGTGTGCATCTGTCAGTGAGTGTGTGCATCTGTCAGTATGTGTCCAAGTAATAGTGTGTGTGTGTATGTCATTGTTTGTCAGTGTATATGAGAGTGTTTGTCTGTCAATGAGTGTGTGCGTCTGTCAGTGAGTGTGCGTCTGTCAGTCAAAGTGCGGCCTTGACAGGAAGGGGTGGGGAAAATTTAAATTGGGGGTGAGGGGGTGCACAAATCCTAAATACAAATCCTAAATACACCACTGCATAGATGCATAGCAAAAGCGTTTTTCCCTCAAATAGGCTATTTCCCCGGGTACAGCAGTCTTTAATGTGGTGTAAAGCTTTAACGATCTTCCTTCATTGACCACCAGTAAGATGGAGCCGCTGTAGTCCTTTTGGGGTTCGGAAATTGCTCAACGCATTTCGTCTAGATATGCAGACTTCGTCAGGAGCTTGTTCTTTCTTCTGGGACCGGCAATTTAAATATGCTGGGCCGCGTCCCATCATCATGTGTGTGCATGTGCGGCGATGATACCTACACTCTCACTGGTGCTTAAATGGGGACCTCACGTAGGCCCTTTCTTCCCCTTTTTTATGTCTCCCCTTCTCAGAAGGCGGGAACAATTTTGTTTTATAACATGATGTGACCGATACTATGCTTTGCACTGTTTTAAGTTATTACTGTTTAGCCAAATATGCTTAATTATGCTTTGAACGAGTATACAGGTAGTGATGGACTGCACGGCCCAAATTAACACAGGAAACCTGTGCCATTAATGGCTACTATAGTTTATATAATGCTTCAATATTAAACTGATGTGCGGCGATGATACCTACATCTGCAACGTCCATTGCTCATGTGCATTCCATTCTGGAATGCAAATAAACTTTATTCATGTGGGCACACAGGACAAAACACGGATTCAACATAGAAAAGCAGGTCTATAGGCACATGCCCAAATAAATGCAATCCACAAATCTACTAAGTGTATTAAAATATTCTAAATGTTACAAAATAGTGTAAAGAAAAATATGTATGACTGATGATTTTTACTGCTTTGAGTTGATGTGTCTTTTATCTGGTGGTACTATTAAATGTTATCTTTTTCATATAAGATTGTTTTACTCCTTAATTTATTCCCCTTTAGGAGCGCTCACACTATATTTGTTTTTCACTTCACAAACATGTCCATCTAACTGAGACTTTTTGGAACTGTGACAACGACATTGCCCATTCGATAGGAAGGGGCAGAGTTATGCAAGGTACAAGTAAATGCTTGGCTGTCATTGGAGTGCGGTAAGAGAGGCTGCTAGCCTATTTCTGCCATCAAGTTGTGGCATGGTCAAAATAAAAAATAAAGGAGACACATGGAGCATCTTTGGGTATGACAATTATTTCCTGCATTTTGTTATTTTATCACGCGAATGGCAATGCCTCTGGAACTTATATCTTGTTTAAGGGATTTAAACAAGGGATGTGGTTTTCCAGAAAGAAGAGTACAGGTGCGTTTCATCATGGTGCCGCTGTTGTGTGCCTTTAAATGTACCATATTAAAAATATGTTTATTTCCACCCATTATAAATTTGATAGATGTTTGAGGGCATTTCTTAAAGGAACAAGCACAAAAAAAGCTTGATATAGTAGTTTTGATGCCAACAGTGCCCTGCCCCCTTCCCTTGTAAGTAGCCAAATCATTTTACAATAGTTTTACCTCTTATCTGGGGTCCAGCAGGCGACACTACTCGCCTTCACTACTTCCAATTGAGAGCTAGATGTTACCTATCTTCTGGTTGCTATAGTAACCAAATAAAAGCACAACTACATTCAAGCACGCGGACCTTACACACAAATACACCCATGCATTCAAACACAAACACTACACACAAATACACTCCTGCATTCAAAAGTCAACACTTCACACAAATACAACCCTGAATTAAAATGCCAACACTACACACAAATACACTCCTGTATTCACAGACAAATACACCTATATTCAAACAATACGGTGTGTCACAGAAAATAATGACATACATATTCAAAAATTGATGATTAGGGTGCAAAACAAGCAACAAATGAAAACAAACCCGACATATTTACTGGTGGAAAAAAAATATTCGCTGAAAATAGATGTAAAAGTTTAGAAGGCATTTTGATAAATTATTCCCAAATTATCCCTGGATTTACATTTTTTTTTTTTAAATGTTGACACCTATGATACTCACATACTTGCACTTAAAGGACCACTATTGTGCCAGGAAAACATACTCGTTTTCCTGGTACTATAGTGCCCTGAGGGTGCCCCCACCCTCAGGGACCCCCTCCCGCCCGGCTCTGGAAGGGGGAAAGGGGTTAAAATTACCTTTTTCCAGCGCTGGGCGGAGAGCTCTCCTCCTTCTCTCCGCCCCGTCGGCTGAATGCGCACGTGCGGCAAGAGCTGCGCGCGCATTCAGCCGGTCGCATAGGAAAGCATTCATATTGCTTTCCTATGGACGCTGGCGTGCTCTCACTGTGAAAATCACAGTGAGAAGCACGCAAGCGCCTCTAGTGGCTGTCAATGAGACAGCCACTAGAGGATTAGGGGGAAGGCTTAACCCATTCATAAACATAGCAGTTTCTCTGAAACTGCTATGTTTATAAAAAAATGGGTTAACCCTAGAAGGACCTGGCACCCAGGCCACTTCATTAAGCTGAAGTGGTCTGGGTGCCTAGAGTGGTCCTTTAAATAATGGTGGAGAGACAACTGAAAATGCTGGTTACTATACAATTAACAGATTAATAATGTAAAGCAATAAGGACAAATAGAAAACAACAACAAAAAACTGTGAATAAGAAGGAAGGGGGAGACAGGAAAAGGGAGGAAGTAGAGATGAGAAAGAGATTGGGAAAATACATTATTATTATTATTGGTATTTATGAAGTGCCAAAAAATTGTGCAGCACTGTACAATCAGGAAAGATTGACATTACAATAAAGACAAACCAATACAAAAGGAATAGAAGACACAAGAAGAACAAGAAAGAGGTCAAGCGCTTCCATTAAGAGTATGGTATGTAAGGGTGGTGCCCTAAAGGAAAAGAAAAATATAACATAGTACAATATTATACACAAAGCCTCTCTGTGCGCAAGTTCCTATTGGCCACTCACTATTTTCCAGTTAAAATGTAGCCTTCGGGGGGCGGGGGCGGGCTGCCGGGCTGACTGGACGCCATCTGCCTGGGCTCCAGATCTAGGCTCGTGGAAAAGGCTCAAAAAGCCGATACAGACTGCTGTAAAACCGGAATCTCCGCAGCCACTGAGCGGAGAATGGCCCCAGCTACAACCCAATACCCGCAGGAAGCATATCACTCAACGGATAAGCAGAAACGTCAGTTCCAGGCCTACACGCTGCTGCGAGCCTGGACCCACGCGACCACGAAGTATGACACGATGTCACAGAGACATGCACCATTGAGCCGACAGGAGCCGCGTGGACGCAACCCCCAGGCGTGGGGAAATATCCCGGCTCGGGGCATGGCCCCGCTCCCCCCCCTTGGTCGGCGGGGGTTATCCCGGCAACGTGGCGGCGGCTCACACTGCGGCGGGAGATCCCATGTTGGTCCCATGCCGTCCGCCTGTACTAGCAACGGCTGCATGAAACAGGTGGCCAGCAGTTGTGAACATGGAACACAGAGACAGTCTAAGTCCCTAATACAACCCCGGCACTTACCACGAGCCTGACCACTAAGCTCACGCTGGCACCTGCAGAAGAGATGGAGGAGGTGGAGGATTCACGCGGACGAGATAACTCACCCTAACCCCCACTCTCTGAACGCCTCACTACACTTTTGAACAATCGGTGATGGAGCACCAGCAAAAGCTATTCACCATGAAGGGCTGAATTGGACATAGAAACATAGAAACATAGAAACATAGAAACATAGAACGTGACGGCAGATAAGAACCATTCGGCCCATCTAGCTGCCCAATTTTCTAAATACTTTAATTACTCCCTAGTCTTATCTTATAGTTAGGATAGCCTTATGCCTATCCCACGCATGCTTAAACTCCTTTACTGTGTTAACCTCTACCACTTCAGCTGGAAGGCTATTCCATGCATCCACTACCCTCTCAGTAAAGTAATACTTCCTGATATTATTTTTAAACCTTTGTCCCTCTAATTTAAGACTATGTCCTCTTGTTGTGGTAGTTTTCCTTCTTTTAAATATAGTCTCCTCCTTTACTGTGTTGATTCCCTTTATATATTTAAATGTTTCTATCATATCCCCCCTGTCTCGTCTTTCCTCCAAGCTATACATGTTAAGATCCTTTAACCTTTCCTGGTAAGTTTTATCCCGCAATCCATGAACCAGTTTAGTAGCCCTTCTCTGAACCCTCTCTAAGGTATCAATATCCTTCTGAAGATACGGTCTCCAGTACTGTGTACAATACTCCAAGTGAGGTCTCACCAGTGTTCTGTACAATGGCATGAGCACTTCCCTCTTTCTACTGCTAATACCTCTCCCTATACAACCAAGCATTCTGCTAGCATTTCCTGCTGCTCTATTACAATGTCTGCCTACCTTTAAGTCATCAGAAATAATCACCCCTAAATCCCTTTCCTCATATGTTGAGGTTAGGACTCTATCAAATATTCTGTACTCTGCCCTTGGGTTTTTACGTCCAAGATGCATTATCTTGCACTTATCGACATTAAATGTCAGTTGCCACAATTCTGACCATTTTTCTAGTTTACCTAAATAATTTGCCATTTGGCTTATCCCTCCTGGAACATCAACCCTGTTACATATCTTAGTATCATCAGCAAAAAGACATACCTTGCCATCAAGACCTTCTGCAATATCACTAATAAAAATATTAAAGAGAATGGGTCCAAGTACAGATCCCTGAGGTACCTCACTGGTGACAAGTCCAAGTTTCGAATATATTCCATTAACTACAACCCTCTGTTGCCTGCCACTCAGCCACTGCCTTACCTATTCAACAATATTTGAATCCAAACTTAAAGATTGCAGTTTATTGATAAGCCTTCTATGTGCAACAGTGTCAAAAGCCTTACTGAAATCTAGGTAAGCACCACCCTGATCTATAATTTTAGTTACCCAATCAAAAATCAATAAGATTAGTTTGGCATGATCTCCCTGAAGTAAACCCATGTTGTCTCTGATCTTGAAATCCATGTGTTTTAGATGTTCAACAATCCTATCCTTTACCATGGTTTCCATCACTTTCCCCACTACTGAAGTAAGGCTTACTGGCCTATAGTTGCCCGACTCCTCCCTATTACCTTTCTTGTAAATGGGCACAACATTCGCTAACTCCCAATCTTCTGGGACTACTCCTGTTAACAATGATTGGTTAAATAAATCTGTTAATGGTTTTGCTAGTACACCACTAAGCTCTTTTAATAGCTTTGGGTGTATTCCATCAGGTCCCATTGACTTATTTGTCTTTACTTTTGACAGTTGAAATAGAACCTCTTCCTCTGTAAATTCACGTGTAATAAATGACTAATTTATCCTTTTTCTCAACTGAGGTCCCTTTCCTTCATTTTCATCTGTAAATACAGAACAAAAATATTCATTGAGGC
The DNA here is from genome assembly GCA_933207985.1 of Pelobates cultripes. Lineage (NCBI taxonomy): Eukaryota > Metazoa > Chordata > Amphibia > Anura > Pelobatidae > Pelobates > Pelobates cultripes. The sequence continues at coordinate 54,947,582 of OW240913.1, read as the reverse complement.
AGTCAGCTAGACCTTTATCCTCTTCTACATACCTTCCTTCTTTTGTTTTTAATCTAACTAATCCTTGTTTTACTTTTCTTTTCTCATTTATGTATCTAAAAAATGTTTTATCCCCCCATGGACGGCTCATGCAGACCCAGGCACTGCTGAGCGCCGGACGGATCCTCCACACTGTTTGCCCACCAGCCGAAGAAGTGAGTGCCCTGGCCTTTGGGTCTGCGGGGTTCCCTGAGGGCCTTGTCCCTGGTGTCATGAGCCCTGTGGGGCAGGCTTGCGCGGTCCCTTCGGCGGACCGGTGGCCGTGAGGGATGTGCACTAGCCCCAAGTATGTGGCCGGCACCGGGAGAGACATGTGGGCGCACACTTCGCAGGGACTTAAGAGAGGCCAGGGAGGTGCAGTGGGCGAACAGCCCGCGGACTCTAGGTGGGGGCGTCCAGTGGAAAATTCTGTTCCTGAGTGCCCACGGCGCCATAAGAGGCCCAACAGGTGGGCTAGGTACGGCCTGGAGAGGACAGATGGGGGCGCGGCAACCCGAGGGAGGTAATGCAGCTGAACCATGGGTGGCCCTTCTTGGACAGCTATTAAGAATTGCTTGCTTACATCTGATTGTCATGGACTGCCGGGTCTGACTGGGGTGGATGGGGGGGGGGAGGAACCTGTTCAATACCTGTATTACCATTCTCTTACTTTCTTCCTTTTATTATTTTACCTCAGGGTGTCTTATTATGCCCGGCTGCGCGTGCAGGGCACAAGGCCCCTTTCTGAGCGCTGGGATACACTCTCACTGGTGCTTAAATGGGGATCTCACGTAGGCCCTTTCTTTCCCTTTTTTATGTCTCCCCTTCTCAGAAGGCAGGAACAATTTTGTTTTATAACATGATGTGACCGATACTATGCTTTGCACTGTTTTAAGTTATTACTGTTTAGCCAAATATGCTTAATTATGCTTTGAACGAGTATACAGGTAGTGATGGACTGCACGGCCCAAATAAACACAGGAAACCTGTGCCATTAATGGCTACTATAGTTTATATAATGCTTCAATATTAAACTGATGTTTATACTGAATTAGGTTAAATGTTTGGATGTTGTCCTAGACTAGGTAGGCTAGATATGCTAGTTAGGCACCTTATGCAGAAATAGGCTCTCTGTTTCTATGCCTAAATGTACTGTCTTATCATTATAAACCATTATCGCCTAGCAAACGCACCATAATTAGACTTTGACCTAAAGTGACAGAGTGCGACGGAACTTATAACTTCATCACAACCAGAACCACCTGACATAAATGGCTATCAAATCAGTGTAATGCCTTTACACTGTTGTGATATTCAGACTTAAATTAATATAACGTTTTGAGACTGGCATACATGGAGACATACTTATACTAAACCGTGTGCTGTAGGCTTATGTTATTTTCTGTTATGTAGTTAAATAATATGCTATACCATGAAACTGTAAAGCTACATATTATCCTTGATGCACATATTTGCCTTCACTAATGTATGTAAAAATTACGCAAATAAACCTTGAATGAAAAAAAAAAAATGTAGCATTCATATAATCTTTATACGGATGTTCCTCTTCCGGGTTCTCTCTTCACTTTCACTTCAATAATATGTACCATGGGACAAACAGGAATAAAGTGCAAGATGTAAAATAAAGACCAAGACAAGTGCAAAAATAAGTCTTTATTACTTACACATAGGTAAGAAACAGCAGATAAAACAGTCCTATGTGTTTTGTCACCTACAGGGACTTCACCAAGGACAAATGCTGCTGAATACACAGTCAAAAACAGAATAAAACACTCCTTCCCTAACCTAGTCTATATAAACACCTCCTGATTGCTCCAGCGTCAACTCTATAGGTTCCATAAGTATTCTTCAGGTGCCACTGATCTTTTCTCATTAATTTCTGGGTTTGCGTCAACACGTTGTGTACATGATGATGTCATACATGTCACGTGTGTGTTCCATCGTAGATCGGTATGGTGGAGTTTCCCGCTTGCTCCTACTATACTCTTGACGTCATCGCGTGATCCACACGATGACATGTGCGTTCCAGCTCGTTATTTGCGTTCCATTACAGAGGGGGAACTATTAGTCCAAGTCACATCAAGTTCATCAAGTTCCAGGCACACAGAAGGAGAAAAAAATGCTGATCTACAGCTCCTGAAAACGGTAAGTGTGTTTTTATACTCTTTTCACCAACTGTCAGAACATACGACACTATATGGTTTTCTCTTAGTTCTTTTCTCTCTTACATATCCACTGACCATCTCCTGGATTCAAAACTATCTACAAGGCGCTGTTCCCGAACTGTTATGCCGTTCAACCTATGTAATGCACCTGTGGTTTTCCAGGATTTTGTGATTGTGTACTTTAACATTATTCTAAACTATTCCTCGGATCTCAGTACACGCCACTCTCATGTATCTAGGGTATTACAAACACTTCTCAAAAATGGTCTATAGTGCAAGCTTGAAATATGCCTACATGACCAAACTGAGCTAAATTTCTTGGACTATGCAATATCTGCTTTTGAATTCAAAATGAATCCTAAGAAGTTGACAGCTGTAATGAAATTGCCATTACCTCAAGGTTTAAAACCAAAAGAATGGTTCATAGGGTTTGCCAACTATTACAGAAGATTCATGACGGATTTTTCTTCTGCAATAGCTGCTATTACAAACTTCACTAAGAAGGGTTTGTACCACTATACCTGGACCCCTGAAGTTGTAGAAGCATATGGAAAGCTAATAAAGAAAATTTACATTGGCCGAGCGTAATCATGACATAGAGAATAGAGAGTAACTTTCCATACTTGTAGCCTTGAAAGAATGGAGGCATCTCCTAGAAGGATCTAAAGATCCATCATAATTTTGACTGACCATAAGAACCTGTAATTCCTAGAAAAGACAAAAGGATTAAATTCCAGGCAGGCTAGATGGTATCTTTTGCTGTCTAAGTTTAATTTCCTAATCACGTATAGACCTAGACCACGCAATGCCGAAGCTGATGCTTTGTCTAGGCAATTTGACCTGAGTGAGAAAGACAAGGTAGAGGAGAGTTATATCATACCCCCATAAAGAATACTAGCTATGACTGTTCTTTCTGTGTCCTCTTCTTTATTGAATCACATTAAATTTAACCAATACAAGTCCCCTGAGAATAAACTAAAGGATGCGTTGTATGTCACACCAGATGTCAGAAAAGAGGTAATTTATTTATGTCATGAAACCAAAACTGCAGGAGATCCTGGTATTACTAAAACAACTGCCAGTGTGTCCTGTGACTTCTGGTGGCCATCTATAAGAAGGGGCATTAGGGAATTTGTCCAAGCATGTGATGGGTTTGCAGTCAACTGTGCCATGTGGTCTGCTCCAACCTTTGTCTATACCTACTAGACCTTGGTCTAGTTTATGCATTCATTTTATTGTTGATCTTCCTCCTTCCAATGGATGCATAGTTATTCTCATGGTTGTAAACAGGTTTTCTAAGATGGCTCACTTTATACACCTTAAAAAACGCTCTTCCTCAGCAGAATTAGCTAAGATTTTCTCCAGGGATGTGTTTCATCTACATGGTATACCACAACAGATTATATCTGACAGAAGTAGTCAGTTTGTTTCTCGCTTCAGGAGGTCCTTTTGCTCAGATATTGGTATTGAACTGTCCTTTTCTTGCTAACCAATCTCTTGAGCAGTTTCTCTGTTGCTTAATTTCTCATCACCATGATAATTGTGTTTACCTGCTCCCTTGGGCTGATTTTGATAGCAATAATGCTACCCATGAACTCTCAGGTCAAAGCCCTTTCTACTTTGTCTATGGCCAGCATCCTATTGTTCTCCCAACTGCATTCTCCTCACAGGGAATGATTGCTCTGGATGAACATATGGCTGATTTGCATAGTACTTGGGAGCAGGTTCAGCATCTCTTGCTTCTGTCTTCTCAGCAACAGAAGAAGCATGCTGACAAACGTTGTTGTGCAGCTCCTTTCTATGTGGTAGGAGATAGTCTGGCTTTCTACATGCCATATCCATCTCCGTGTACCTTCCATTAAAGGACCACTATAGTGCCAGGAAAACATACTCATTTTCCTGGCACTATAGTGCCCTGAGGGTGCCCCCGCCCTCAGGGAGCCCCTCCCGCCGGGCTGGATGGAGAAGAAAGGTTAAACTTACCTCTTTCTCCAGCGCCGGGCTCTCCTCCTCCTCTCCACCTCCACTCCTCCTCTTCGGCTGAATGAGCATGCACAGCAGGAGCTGTGCGCGCATTCAGCCAGTCCATAGGAAAGCATTCACAATTCTTTCCTATGGATGCTGGCGTCTTCTCACTGTGATTTTCACAGTGAGAAGCGCGGAAGCCCTCTAGCGGCTGTCAGTGAGACAGCCACTAGAGGCTGGATTAACCCATTTATAAACATAGCAGTTTCTCTGAAACTGCTATGTTTATAAAAAAAAGGGATAACCCTAGATGGACCTGGCACCCAGACCACCTCATTAAGCTGATGTGGTCTAGGTGCCTATAGTGGTCCTTTAAATTTGCTCCTTGTTTTATTGGCCATTTCAAAATCCTACGTAAAGTGAACCCTGTTTTGTATGCCTTGGATTTACTTCATTCTATGTATATACTGTTGTGCTCAAAAGTTTGCATAAACTGGCAGAAATTGTGAAATTTTGGCATTGCTTTGAAAATATGACTAATCATGCAAAAAAATAGAGAAAATTTATGACAAACTTACCGTAATTTTCTTTTCCTGGCTATTTCTCATGGCAGCATCACTTATGGGTAGCTCCTCCCTTAGTAGTCACAGGACAGGAATTAATTAGATTAATTAATCAGACTGATAGGTATAAGGAGTCCCTCCTCCCCCTACACCTCAGTCCAATTATAAAGCTGAAATAAAGAATGGGCGGGAACCCTGATGCTGCCATGAGAAATAGCCAGGAAAAGAAAATTACGGTAAGTTTGTCATAAATTTTCTCTATTCCTGGCTAATCATGGCAGCATCACTTATGGGTAATACCCAAGCTTCACAAATCTAGGGTGGGAAATAACGTAAAAAATTACACCAAGCCGAACACATGCAGCAAAGAAAGTTTAATATCAACTGGATAAAGAGACCGTAGAGAGGACACTCTTCCCAAAGGAGGTGGAACGAGACTCCACATCAAGTTTGTAGTGCTTCATAAACGTCATTGGAGAAGACCAAGTGGCTGCTCTGCAAATATCATCGTATGGAACCTCTGCCCAGCTAGCCCAAGAAGTTGATAATGCTCTAGTAGAATGTGTTTTTATCACCTCTGGAGGTGATAGACCTTTAGAGACATACGCCTTCTTAATTATCAGAGAAATCCAACGTTTTAACGTAGATAAAGAGGCCGCCTCACCTCTCCTAGCTCCCAACGGCAAAACGAAGAGTTGGTCCGTCTTACGGAAAGACTCAGAACGTCTAAGATACGCAGACAAGCAGCTCATGACATCCAAACGTTGCCATCTAACCTCTTCCTGAGAAGAGGGGTTGGGGTAAAATGATGGAAGAACCACTTCTTGAGAGAGGTGAAACTGAGAAACCACCTTGGGAAGAAACTCTGGCTTAGGTTTCAGACATACCTTATCTTGGTAGAATTGTAAACAAGAAGAAGATGTAGAAAACGCCTTAATCTCTGAAATCCGTCTTGCGGAAGTAATCGCCACCAGAAACAAAGTCTTATACGTTAGGAGTGTAGTATCCAAACCTTCAAGAGGAAAAAACAGATCCTCCGTGAGATAATTAAGTACCATAGGAAGGTCCCAAGGAGGGGTAGTAGACCTGGAAGGAGGCCTCAACCTGAAGGCCGCTTTGAAGAACCTGGAAATCAAAGGATCCGAAGCCCAAGAGATGTTGCACAAAGCTGAGAGTGCCGCAGACTGAACCTTTAAGGTGCTGAGACTAAGGCCCTTGTCCAGGCCCACTTGCAGAAACTCCAAAACTTCCGTATTGCTAGGATGTAGAAAGTCCACACCATTGGACGATGCCCAAGACTGGAACACATCCCAGACCCTATGTAGCATGAGGAAGTGGAAGCCTTTCTAGAGAGCAGAAGGGTATTGATCGCAGCCTCCGAGAGGCCTAGTACTTGGAGTCTTTCCTTCTCAAGATCCATACCCCCAGTTTGAGGCGTTCTGGATGAGGATGGAATACCGGACCCTGTGTAAGCAGATCCTCCATCACTGGCAGAGGCCAAGGCTGTTCCTGGCTCATCGTGGTCAATAGGGGGAACCACGGTCTTCGAGGCCAAATTGGGATTACGGCAATGACTTTCCTGCCTTCCGACCAAACCTTCCTCAGGAACCTGGGTATCATAGGTAGGGGAGGGAAAGCATACCCCAGATCGAACGACCAAGGGAGAGAGAGAGCGTCTTGGCCCAGAGCCTGACGGTCCGGGTGGAGAGAGAAGTAATTCTCCACCTGGTGATTCTGAGATGATGCCATCAGGTCGATCTGGGGCATGCCCCACCGATGAACAATTTCTGCAAAGATCGCCGGGTGAAGATGCCATTCTCCCGGAAGAATTTCCCTTCTGCTGAGGAAGTCTGCTGTTACGTTCTCCGAGCCTGGGAGATAAAAGGCCTTTAGACCTTGAAGAGACGTCATTGCTATAACCATTAAGGGAGCGAGTTCTTCCAGCAGCAATCTGCTCCTCGTGCCACCTTGGTTGTTCACATACGAGGCCACCGCTCGGTTGTCCGTTTTGATTAGGACCCAAGAGTTCTTTAGCCTCGGTAGGAACCTCAAAACGGCCTTGTAAACCGCTCTCAGTTCTCTCAAATTTGAGTGTAGGTGACTCTCTTCTAGGGTCCACTTCCCTTGAGTCCATACCGAGCTGAAGTGGGCACCCCATCCAAAAGAACTGGCATCTGTCGTAATAACCTTCCAAGGGGGGTCTTCCAACGGGAAGCCAGTCGTCAAATTCTTCTCGCTCCTCCACCAGTTTAAGGTTTTTCTTACCGGAAGGGGAAGATATATCACCTGTTCCCAATTTGCTTCCACTCTGTTGAACTGGAGAAGGAAGCAGTACTGAACTGGACGGAACTTCCACTGGGCCCACTTCACCAAGCCTATTGTAGACGTCAAGGAACCTAGGAGGCTCATGACTACTCTTGCAGGTGCAGCTTCGAGATCTTGTAGTCCCCTCACTTTGTCTCTGATCTTCTCGACCCTTTCCGGAGACAGGAACACATGTGCAGACACGGTATTCACTACCGCCCCCAGGAAAATAATCGTTTGCGCAGGAACAAGGGAGCTCTTTCCCAAGTTCAGGAGCCAACCATGTTCTTGAAGAATGGACATTGCGACTAACGTATGTTGAGCCACGATTTCTTGAGATGGACCCAGGATAAGAATGTCGTCCAAGTAATGGAATATCTCGATACCCTTTACCCTTATAAAGGCTATTAAGGCAACCAGAACTTTTGAGAACGTTTTTGGAGCCAGACTGAGGCCAAACGGTAGACCCCGGAACTGGAAGTGCCTTCCTAGCGCCCAAAATCTGAGAAAACGTACATGATCTTGATGTATCGGAATATGATAGTAGGCGTCCCTTAAATCTATTGAGGTCATCCAGTCTCCTTTTTTGACACACTTCAAGATGGTCCTCAAGGATTCCATTTTGAACGTCCTTACATTGAGCAAGGAGTTCACGCCTTTCAAATTCAAGATGAGACGCCATTTTCCTTGAGGTTTTGGGGCCAAGAAGACCGTGGAATAAATTCCTTGAAACCATTCTCGTTTGGGAACTTCTTCCACCACTCTTTGTTCCAGGAGCACAGAAATGCAGGATCTCATGGCCCTTCGTTTGATGCCTACCGGTACCTTTGATTTTTTGAAGAATGCAGTTTTTGGTTGAGACGAGAATTCTATTCTGTAACCTTCTTTCACGATGGAAGTGACCCATAGGTCTGAAATATTGCTGGCCCATCTGGGGTAAAAGAACTTCAGTCTTCCTCCCACCATCCCCGAACGGGCCTGGGGACCTTCAGAAGTTCTTTCCTGAGGTTCTAGGACCCCTTCCTCTGGAAGCCTTATTGGAAGATGAGTGTGGATAGGATTTCCATGTGGAATTCCTGGAAAACTCCCTACCTGGCTTATAGCTTCTGCTGTCCCGAAAGGACCGATCCTTAAAGCGCTTGGTCTTCCAGGAGGAGGGAAAAGTCTTCCTGCCAGATTGAGGTAAGAACGCCTTCTTCCCATCAGCAGCTTTTTGAATAGCCTCTTCCAGAATCTTTCCAAAAAGGAGATCCCCTTGAAACGGAAGAGCACAGAGGGAAGCCTTAGAGGCATAGTCAGCACCCCATGAATGAAGCCACAAAGCCCTTCTAGAAGCCACAGACAGGGCCATGCTTTTAGCAATCATGCGAGTGATATCCAGGGAGGCTTCCGAACAGAATTCCGTGGCTAGGTGAAGGTCCTTGAGGCTTTCCAACAGATGTTCCCTTCGGACACCTTGCTCAATGTCATCCTTCAGATTAGTGAGCCACACTTTCAAGGCTCTGGAAAGAGTCGTCAGTGCCACTGCCGGATGAAGAGCGGACCCAAGGGCCAAGTAGGCTTTAATTAGGTCTCCATCCAAGCGCCTCTCCATAGGCTCCCTGAGATATGCCATAGAGTCTATAGGCAGTGTAGTTTTCTTAGCCATATGGATCACTGCCGCGTCAATTTTAGGAACAGAGTTCCACAGACCGCAATCCACCGCAGAGTATGGATAAACCCTCGCAAACTTATATTTTAAGGTGGACTTCTTTTCAGGCTTATTCCATTCTTGAAGGATCATATCCCTGATTGACGTATGTACTGGGAAAGTAGGTCTGTTAGGCTTTAGGTCCTCAAAAAAACCTGTCAGCCTCCTTCAACTCAGATCTTTCTTCCGTGAGACTAAGTGTGTCTCTAATAAGGGTAATAAGTCTATCCACAGACCTGGAGTCCAGAGACCTGGAGGTATGAACAGCTTCCTCTTCACCATCATCCGATACCTCCCAGACATCAGGGTCCTCATCAGAGCTGGAAGACTGAGGTTCCGCTCTGTGTCTCTTACTCGGACCACTAGTACCCGTGGTGGCCCTAAAGCCCTCAGCAATAGCCTGAGAAATCCAGAGCTTAAGGTCATCTTGTGGAGAGCTCCTACTGGGGGCATCAGCGACTTCCAACAAGCATTCCCTGCAAAGGTTCCTTCCATTCGGAGCGGATGAAGAACAATTAATGCATTTATTTGTCTTATCCCGAGATTTTCTCGCTGGAGAGTCCAAATGAACGCTGGGGCTGGAAAAAAGCCATATATGACATATATTACAGGCTTAGTATGGCACTCTTTTAATAACCCCCCCCCAACACAAATAATAAATGACTCACCTATGTTTTCTAGAGAGGGATCTTGCAGAGGCAGAGGGAGAATCCATACTACAAACAAGAAGCAAATAAATTCAGGACCAAAATTCCCCAAAGGGAAAGAGGCAGGCTGACCAGCAAAACTTCAACAAAAGCCAGAACCAGCAATCCTACCTTAAGATCAGAGCACCACTATGCATCCAAGAAGCAGAAGCTGGCAAGACTGGAATTCCAAGCTTTTAGGTGAGAACCCAGTAAAAGAGCAGCATGAATAGCACGAAGGGGACTGTATTAATCCCCTTAAATAGGTCCGGGCGGCGAACAGCTGACCGCCCGGTTCGCGCATGCGCAGAGCGGTGGAACGCACGCTATGCGTTCCACTCGCTCGCGACCGGCAGAACACTTCCGGTTTCGCCGGAACTGGCCGCAAAACAGCCGGCTGGAACGCAAATGCGTTCCAGCCCCCAGCCCCAAGCGCAAAAAGGGGGCCCAAGGAGCAGGGAACCCTGGGGCATGTCCCAGGAACAGAGCAACATACCCCCAAGCCAGAGAACAGGGAAGGGGCAAGAAGGAGGCCACAAGAGGAAGGGAGAGAGCTTCATCATGGATTCCCCAAGAACTGCCTCAAGGTATGAGGGGGGGGTATATAACCCCAATTAGTAGGGGCAGGTAGAAAACAGGGGAATTTTTAAGGCTTAACCAACCCCACCATAGACCAGAGAATTTAGTGTCTCCCTCAAACACTTATTTCCCACGGTGCAGTTCAGTACTTACACTGAACCTGACCCAGTTAGTCCTGCTCATGCAGGCTGTTTACTGGGCCCTTCAGATGAAGAGAGGCTGAACTTCATTTGGAACGAACCCACGACAAACGCAGGAAGGTGAGCCATAAAATAAAATTGTAAAAAAGTCCTGTAGAACCTGCTAAGGACAGGAAAAAAGACTGAGGTGTAAGGGGAGGAGGGACTCTTTATACCTATCAGTCTGATTAATTAATCTAATTAATTCCTGTCCTGTGACTACTAAGGGAGGAGCTACCCATAAGTGATGCTGCCATGATTAGCCAGGAAATTATTTTTTGAAAGGTAGTGATCATATGAAGCCATTTATTATCACATAGTTGTTTGGCTCCTTCTTAATCATCAGTGATAACAGAAATCACCCAAATGACCCTGATCAAAAGTTTACATACCCTTGAATGTTTGGTCTTGTTACAGACACACAAGGTGACACACACAGGTTAAAATTGCAATTAAAGGTTAATTTCCCACGCCTGTGGCTTTTTAAATTGCAAATAGTGTCTGTGTGTAAATAGTCAATGAGTTTCTTGGGTCTCACGTGGATGCACTGAGCAGGCTAGATACTGAGTCATTGGGAGCAGAAAAGAACTGTCAAGCCCTGTGTAACAAGTTAATGGAACTTTATAAAGATGGAAAAGGCTATTAAAAGATATCCAAAGCTTTAAAACTGCCACTCGTCACTTATTAGGAAGTGGAAAATTTGGGGATCTCTTGATACCAAGCCAAGGTCAGGTAGACCAAGAAAGATTTCAGCCACAACTGCCAGAAGAATTGTTCGGGATACAAAGAAAAACCCACAGGTAAACTCAGGAGAAATACATGCTGCTCTGGAAAAAGACAGTGTTTCAAGGAGCACAATATGAGCTGCATGGTTGAGTTGTCAGAAAGAAGCCTTTACTGCACCAATGACACAAAAAAGCCCAGTTACAATATGACCGACAACATCTTGACATGCCTCACAGCTTCTGGCACACTGTAATTTGGAGTGAAGAGATCAAAAGAGAGCTTTATGGTCACAACCATAAGTGCTATGTTTGAAGAGGGGTCAACAAGGCCTACAGTGAAAAGAATACCATTCCCACTGTAAGGCATGGTGGTGGCTCACTGATGTTTTGGGTGTGTATGAGCTCTAGAGGCATGGGGAATCTTGTGAAAATTGATGGCAAGATGAATGCAGCTTGTTATCATAAAATACTAACAGACAATTTGCATTCTTCAGCATGAAGACTGCGCATGGGACGCTCTTGGACTTTCCAGCATGACAATGACCCTATGCACAAGGCCAAGTTGACCCTCCAGTGGTTTAAGGAGAAAAAGGTGAAAGTTCTGGAGTGGCCATCACAGTCTCCTCACCTTAATATCATTGAGCCACTCTGGGGAGATCTCAAACGTGCGGTTCATGCAAGACGACCGAAGACTTTTCATGAACTGGAGACATTTTGCCAAGACGAATGGGCAACTATACCACCTGCAAGAATTAGGGGTTTCATAGACAACTATTACAAAAGACTGCATGCTGTTATTGATGCTAAAGGGGACAATACACAGTATTAGGAACTAAGGGTATGCAGACTTTTGAAAAGGGGTCATTTAATTTTTACTTTGTTTTGTTTTATGAACGTGCCATTCTGTTATAACCTATAGTTCAATATGAATCCCATAAGAAATAAAAGAAAAGTGTTTTGCCTGCTAACTAATGTTTTCTTTATAATAAAAGTAAAGTTTAAAAAAAAATTAGGAATAAACACTGGCACATATTGAAACAACATGAAATACTTAAAAACATCCCTCCGGACAAACCTAAAATAATTTTTAGGGGGCACCTAACATCAAAACACATTTAAGATAAACTACACAAAAAATCTTACAAAAATATCTTCCAAAAAATCTACCAAAAATAATACCTTATCTAATTTAACAGTTTCTTTTAAATGTAAAAAATGTATTGTCTGTAAATTTTCAGAAACCATTACAAATAAAACTTCCCAGCTTACCTCCAAAACCACTAACAAAACATACAATATTAGAGATCTAATCAACTGTTCCACTAAAAACGTTATTCATTTCCTGGAATGCTCATGTGGACATCAGTACAGTATGTAGGTATTTAGGGTTTCAAAAACCACTCTCTATTTCAGACCTTATATATACACAACAATGATCCGTGTGCTTTAAAAGTTATCCAAACTAATCCAAAGATGTAAAAAACTTTATTGGGGAAAGTCGAAAATAATTGTGTTTTCAATCTTAAAACTTTAGAACCAAATGGTCTGAATAAATTCAATTTATATAATTTTTCTGTAATTTCCCCTTTTGTTTTTAATTTTTTTAAAATAGTTTTTCTACATACATAATTTGCCATGTAGTTATACTGCTCTTATTAGGCATCATTATCTTTATTTAAGATATATTTTATATTTTTATACAACTGTTTTTTAAATAGTGTTCCCCCCCTTTTTTATAGTTATTGCTCATCTATATTTATGTCTTTTATATTTTTTTATACATTTTTTGTTAGCTTCTACATAGACACAGTCATATTAATACTTATATAGTGCATACAAGATTTTTTACCCACTATTTAAAAAAAATCTTTTTATTTTCTTTCACCTTTTGATATATACATCTTTTAATATATATACATTTTTGTTTATTTTTATTTTACCAAACATTTAATCAATTAGGTCCTCCACTTTAGGGTCATTTTCCTTAATTGTTTTGTCTAGCTAGTTGCCAATGTATCCTGAACTGATACTATTGGAATTCTGGCCCATTTTTCCCCTTTTTAAAGATGGCCACGGCGGTGACATGATTTATGCAGATTTTTCAGTCTCTCTTTGACAATCGTGTGGCTTATTATCCACATCTTTCCTGGCTGCCATAGACACCAGGTGCCACCAAATACACTTAGTCCCTATTTTTTATTCTTCTCCATCAAGCCAGTTTCTTGAATCGACCATGACTCCATATTTTCCCAGTCACGTGACAAACTTATGTCATTATACTTGCTCCACCACAATTAATGCTTATTTTAATTTCCTTATGTATATCCCTAGTATATTAAGGGATTTCCTCCAGCTCCCTATAACACCCTTTTTATGCACTATTTTATTGTCCGGTTCGGTGATGAAACCTTCTCGATCTGCGTCATATGAACACAACAAATATACTTGTAACATTATTGCCTAGGCTCATTTGTGCATTCCACTTTTTTACTTTTTCATTGTATTTATTCTCTATTTGCGATTGTTGCAGACAGTACTCCTCCCCCCCCCTCCCCTGCCATTTATTACTAATTTTTTGTGTCTCAATTCTTGAGCACTTGTTTCATCTATTTGACTTATTTAAACCTACATGTATGTTTTTTTTTTCTGAGATTATACTCATTAAAGGTTATTTTTTAACTATTTACTTTAGGGTTGCTCCTATGTTTGTAGGTTAGGTTCGTGAGGTATGAAACAGTTTCTACCTCTTATCCTCCCTTCTTTTTTGCTATGACATTATTTCATGCAGTTACCAATATACTATATAAATATATTTCTATATGGATGTATACCATGTCAATATCTCAGAACACATTGTCAGGTGATTGCGGCCACAATCATGTGACCATGATGTCATCAAAACCGTCTTTCTTCAGTTTTGTGCTTCCCCTATATATATATATATATATATATATATATATATAAACAAAACCAAGAGGGCTGCACTCACCTGAACATGCATACATTACAGGGTGCTGCTGGGGCCAAAATATATAAAAAATACAGAATCCAGCGCACTCGCTTATTCACTAAACAATGCTTTCAAGATCTTAGAGATTGTAATAGTTTTATTTAAAAACACCTCACCTAGGCAAAAAATAATGGGGGTTTAGTTACATTATATGATCATATATTGCATAAGCCTGCCACAACGTCAATGTACCCCATTCTTGGCAGGTCCTACTCTCATAAGGGCAAGCATTAGGCTGCTAGAGTAGGACCTGCCAAGAATGGGGTACATTGACGTTGTGGCAGGCTTATGCAATATATGATCATATAATGTAACTAAACCCCCATTATTTTTTGCCTAGGTGAGGTGTTTTTAAATAAAACGATTACAATCTCTAAGATCTTGAAAGCATTGTTTAGTGAATAAGCGAGTGCGCTGGATTCTGTATTTTTTATATATTTTGGCCCCAGCAGCACCCTGTAATGTATGCATGTTCAGGTGAGTGCAGCCCTCTTGGTTTTGTTTGTATATTTGGGAGTCCAGGCCAGCTCCTTGGTTTTGCACCCCTCCCTGTCACAGGACCCTATTTAGCCTTGACTTGCAGAGAGTCCCAGTAAGGAAGTATTTCCCAAGTAAGTGGATTAATCTCATAAGGGCAAGCATTAGGCTGCTAGAGTAGGACCTGCCAAGAATGGGGTACATTGACGTTGTGGCAGGCTTATGCAATATATGATCATATAATGTAACCAAACCCCCATTATTTTTTGCCTAGGTGAGGTGTTTTTAAATAAAACTATTACAATCTCTAAGATCTTGAAAGCATTGTTTAGTGAATAAGCGAGTGCGCTGGATTCTGTATTTTTATATATATATATATATATATATATATATATATATACATTATATATATATATATATATGTGTGTATGTCAGTCATATTTCTTGCTACTTGAAAAAATCCTTTATATGTGAAACGCGTTGTTGGATTATTTTATTGATTTTTTTTTTTTTGTGTATTTACCAATAAAGCATTGAGGTTCCTCCAACTCTGAATCTGCTTGTCTATATGGTCATTTTTTATTTAATATTATTATATATATATTTTTTATCCATTGTTCCTGGCACTACTTTAAGCACACATCTCTGCAATACACCCACACATAAAAACTGAGCAAACCCATTGCTCTAGAAATTGTGAGTCCATTTTCAAGTTTCTCCACACCTAATATATACTGTTTCATATATATATATATATATATATATATATATATATACACACATTAGAAGAAAATGTGGTTTACATTTTACAACTTATTGTATCTGCTTTTAACTTTTTATTTAATAAAATTTTTACCAATTTTTTTTTTTTTTTAATTGGCACAGCCTATTTTTTGCACTAAAAAAAAGAATAGTCCAGAATGGTTGCCTAAGTAGCAAAATTCCTTTCAGATGCCCAAAACTGGGACATACAGTATTAATGTTAACTATTTTAAAGCAAGTTTCTATGTTAAATTGCCACCATAACTGATGTGACTATATGCCGTATACAATTGCTAATAAAGATTTATTTAAAAAAATTTAAAAAAAACGCTTTTTTGCGCATGCTCAGTTCAAAAACACTGACATCACTCATTCAACTATGGTAAAAAAAAATGAGTCAGTGGGCGGGACTACTGAAGCCGACTCAACGTCACTAAGCTTGGACGTGATTGGCATTCATCTACAGCTTGTCCTCCATGTGTTGGTGGGGGGAAGAGGCGTGGTTACAGCACAGTAGGGGGTTTAACACTTTGCTGTCCGAGCGCAGTACGGTGAAGGCGCGCCCAGTGCCGACCCAGCCCGTTGTGAGGCGCGCCTTCCTGCGAAAACACGCTCGAACCACGGTCACGCGCTGCAAGAAGGCATTAAAAGTGGGCGGGGCAAGCAACGGTAGAGTGGGCGTGTCCACCCAAGTGCTGGTCGCGGCAGCAGAGTGGGCGGAGCTCCAGTGTGAGCGGGGCGGGGTCAGGCGCGCTGCGCTGTCTAGGAGTCGGGTGAGCTGGGAGCTGCTAACGGTCTGAAGCCGGAAAACGGGCTGGGTCTGTCCAGGGCGGCCCGCTGACTGCTCGGCTCTTCCTTCCATGCCAGCTGGCCCTCAGGTGAGCTGTGTGACCCCCCCCCCCCGGAGCCGGCACTGCGGCCTCTGAGTGAGAGGATCCTGGGGAGAGAGAGGGAGGGAGGGAGGCTGTATACAGACACCACGTATACTGATGGAGAGCCCAGGGCCAGCTGCTAGGAGCTGCCTATACCTGGTGCTTAGCCATGCCGCCCAGCATTCTGGGAAATACAGTCCCAAAAACTGCAGTGCCAAATACTGAGCATCTGTGCTGCCTGTCTACACAGGAAACCATATACTGACTGTATATATAATATAATATATACTGTGTGTATACTGACTGTATATATAATATAATATATACTGTGTGTATACTGACTGTATATATAATATAATATATACTGTGTGTATACTGACTGTATATAATATATATACTGTGTGTATACTGACTGTATATAATATATATACTGTGTGTATACTGACTGTATATAATATATATACTGTGTGTATACTGACTGTATATAATATATATACTGTGTGTGTACTGACTGTATATATAATATAATATATACTGTGTGTGTACTGACTGTATATAATATATATACTGTGTGTATACTGACTGTATATATAATATGGATACTGTGTGTATACTGACTGTATATAATATATATACTGTGTGTATACTGACTGTATAATATGGATACTGTGTGTACTGACTGTATAATATGGATACTGTGTGTACTGACTGTATATAATATATACTGTGTGTATACTGACTGTATAATATGGATACTGTGTGTACTGACTGTATATATAATATGGATACTGTGTGTATACTGACTGTATATAATATATACTGTGTGTGTACTGACTGTATATATAATATAATATATACTGTGTGTATACTGACTGTATAATATGGATACTGTGT
>OW240913.1:54843172-54925672 GCA_933207985.1 Pelobates cultripes | reverse complement strand
TTGAAATTTTCCGCCAAAAATTAAAAAAGAACAGAGGCGCTGTGGAAGGGGCAAGAGAGACACCTAGCAAGGCTGGGAGGACACAGAGGGGCTGTGGAAGGGACAAAAGAGACAGATGGAGGGTTTAACTAAAATGTACTGGAGATTTAGTCAACTAAAATCTAGATTAAAACAATTCAAATGACTAAAATACAACTAAAACTAAATTGAAATTTGCCGCCAAAATTAACACTGCTCGAAAGTGCCACCGGGAGGAGAAGCGGTCGGCATTATAGAGTTAGTCTCAGTGATGGCAAAAAGGGAAATAAAAACCTTTTTTCGCTATTTTGTACAGGTCAAAATTGAGGGCCTGGAATCTAAAAAAGGACCATGACACTATAGCATTACTAATACAAGTTTGTATTTCTAACATTATAGTGTTCATTTAAAGGGATTCACTAAGCAACATAAACTATACAGTGTTGTTAGGTATGTTTCTAGGGGTCCACAGACATTATCTGACAATAAGCTGCCATGTCATTTACAAATAGGTGTGTACCTTGCTTTGTTGGTGTCCCTCAAGTTTGACATGCTATGATAATACAAAAAACCTCTGCATCATTTTTACTCATACTAACTTTAGAAAGTTTTCACTGACTGAGAGCCATCAGTTTAAGCTAGTGAGTTGTGTCAAAACCTTGTGGGGGTGTGTGTGTGTGTGTGTGTGTGTTTTTTAATATGGCAGTATAATCTACTACTTTATACTGGGAGGACTATGGGTGCCAAACCATTTCTCACCAGTTTGACAGGATAACATAGATGGTGCCTGGGCCTTCCGGTGTCATAATCGCTATAACATTCTGTATGAAGTAGTCACTGCTTTTCTGACAGTTGAAAGCTCTTTGCCTTGAGTTTAGCCTAGCTGTGTTAATGGAAGTTCCATGCAGGAGCTTGCAGGCTAGTCAGAGAAAGTAGCTGATGCCCAGCCAAGTGTGGATTCTGTTAGTCTATGGAAAGCTGGTCAACACTATCCTATTGCAAACTGGTACAAGAGGCCCATTCGTGAATTTTTCCCAATGTTAATTGTCACTCCTGAGTATTATAACTATTTACAAAGAAGTCGAAATGGCTTCTAAAATCTATATATCTCTATCTTTGCCTGTAATTGTTGGAGGGACTATTGGGTCCTATTTAAACCCAGTAGCCCCTGCTTACCTGTCGTCGACGATCTTGGAAGTTCCCGTCCCACCTCACCCTTTATTATTTCATCAGAACCATCAGAACCATGGAAGTGAGAGGATTGGTTTCCAATGAGAAATGGAAAATACAGATTAATCTAACAGCGTACACATAAAATACACTTTTTATATCTTACAAGGCTAATTAAAATGACTTCTTAGCAAACAAATATTTTTATTGGGAATCACATATTTGTTTGCTTAGGTAGGTGATTATAAATAGCCTTGTAAGATAGGTGTGTGTAATAAATATATATTTTAATGGCCCAATTAGGTTTAAATGACACCCCCACCCTTCTTTTTTTGGCATTAAGTTATTGCATCATAATTAAAGGTACCTTTCCTCCTGGACAGTCTTCTATCTGCATATCTGTGAATCGTTACTGGTAACTTGTGTCCAATCAGAGAATAAGTGACAGTGACACCTGTTTGGCATTCGCTTTTACATTGAACTACAGTTCAATGTGAGTGAGGCAGGAAACCCTCCCAGCTTCATGACAGCCGGGTGATGTCACTAAGGGGATCTTAAAATGTGCTGATTTCTCTTAAAACCAACACTTTTATAAAAAAAAAAAAAGCAACGTGACATGCAGTTACTCCTAAAGCACTCCAGCAAGCGGTTGTATTTTACAGAACTGCAGCGACCCTTTATTAATGTGAATCATGTATTTAAATGCATAAATCAATATTTCAGTTTGGTTCTCTAGGCATTTTTGGAAATGTGTTTTATTTCAGAGGTGCATCTGTGCTCTAAAAATAGCTGATCTTTGCAATTGATCTATACAGATTTTAAAAGATTAAGTTATATTGTTTTGACATAAAATAAATCTGTGTCAGTGGGTAGCCTGTGTCTCTGTTTTCCTTTCCCTTTGAGTACAGGAAATCCAAAGTGCATTACTTTCTGGAATATTGAAATGTGCCCTGTTTGCAAACTTTCTGCTCTGTCACCAGAGTCCTTTCATTTTTCACTTAGATTATTTTCAGTCTTACAATTTTGCTTATTTGCATATTGCATAGAAGTAATTTGGTTTCTTACTTGGAGATGAACTTCCCATCACATTTCAAAATATATTTACATTTATGTACTATGTATACAAAAACAACCTATTTTGTGCACATGTATCTTGCATGAATAGGTTCCTCACATTTTTCTTTGTGCCCGCTTAAAAAAAAATACAAAAATTCCTCACAGCCAATGACTGTTGGTTGGCAATGACACAGGTAGGTAATGGTGTTCAAATACACCTCAGTGTTTTAGGCCTGGGTAGTAGATTAGAACATCAAAAATTTGTTGTATACATACTTGACCCACAAAGATGGAAGCACATTGTTTTGTGTTTTTCAAAGTTCCATTATTACAATCTGTGGGCATTATTACATCACTGTGGGTGGGCAAGGATAGGTGAGTTCTGCTTACTCTAATCTGTCACTCGCGCCACCACCATCTTTCTCTTGTGGGTACTCTCCACCTAACTCCAGAAACCGACATAACTGCTGTACTCTTGCGCCTCTTCCTTATTCGGCTAATTCCTTGCGACCATCACTGCTCATGTCCCGGGTGATTGACACTTCTAGACAGAGGTTGCTCTGCCCATTGTCTAAGAAATTCAGGCATAGAAAAAAAAATACATTAGTCCTTACTCTGAAAAATGATTTAAAAAAAAAAAAAAAAAGGAAGTCATTAGAAAAAGTATGGCGTGATGGTGCTGCTTTAAAGTTGTTGTTGTTTTTTTGGGTGCTCTGAAGACCTTGGCTGCATTTGAGATAATCCTTTCTTTAATGCTTGTTGTGTCAGTCAGCAATGTTCAGATATCTATCTTTGGAAATTTGTGTTTGTGGAAATGCTAAGTATGTAGAGTATGCTTGCTGCTTTGGCATAGATACATTAGGTACTTGTGAATACAAAGCAGGTAATAGGCTGTACATTCTATGTGATGTGCTAGGAATGGTGGTCAGACTCTCTCTTGCTTCTAGTGTTGGGTATATTGTTAGTCTCTTACTAGATGAGCCCTTTTTGTAGTTATTTTAAAATAGATCTGTAAACCAGAAAAGGTGTGAATAAGTCTTTACCTTGTAAGAAGAAAGGACATAATAAAGTGTGTGTGTGTGTGTGTGTGTGTATATATATATGTATGTGTATATATATATATATATATATATATATATATATATATATATATATATATATATATATATATATATATATATATATATATATATATATAGTGTGTGTAAATGGCTGTAATAGAAGGCTGCACTCACGGATTCCATAAAATATAACTTTTAAACAATCAGTCTTGTTAAAAAAGCAAGGTTTCAGTCCTACTTGAGGACTTTCATCAGGATTATAATAATCCTGATGAAAGTCCTCAAGTAGGACTGAAACGTTTATTTATTTAATTTTTTTTTTTTTTAACAAGACTGATTACAAGTTATATTTTATGGAATCCGTGAGTTCAGCCTTCTATTACAGCAATTTGGATATTTGGAGCCCTGGTAGTGCAGCCGGTCTTGGGAGTTGGAGTCTGAGTGCAAAGTACAGCTGCTTTATTTATTTATTTATTTATTTATTTATTTATATATATATATATATATATATATATATATATATATATATATATATATATATATATATATATATATTCCCTTTTATTCCAGAAGTTTGGTCCTTAAGGGGTTAAATAAATAGAGGGAGGGAAACAAAAAAAAAAAAATTCTATATACACACACACACACACACACACACACACACACACACATATATATATATATATATATATATATATATATATATATATATATATATATATATATATATATATAATGTGTGTGTGTGTATAAAAAAAATTATATATACACACACACACACACATATATATATATATATATATGTGTGTGTGTGTGTATATAATTTTTTTTTGTTTGTTTCCCTCCCTCTATTTATTTAACCCCTTAAGGACCAAACTTCTGGAATAAAAGGGAATCATGACATGTCACACATGTCATGTGTCCTTAAGGGGTTAAAGATCTCCAGCATCATATACTCCTCCTTTGATCCCATTCATCACGTTGTAATAGAGAAAAAACAAAAATTTAAAATTTGTATTCCCTCCTCTTTATTTACAATTTTATTTTGTTATCACAAGTTCTTCAGATGTGCTTTGATCAGTTGGTGCTTTGGAAATACCCTCATGTGTAATATGTTTGGTTTTGCTGTTAGTATCTATCCAAGTCATATAGTCCCTAGCACTGCTTTAACTGTATAACAG
The DNA here is from genome assembly GCA_933207985.1 of Pelobates cultripes. Classification (NCBI taxonomy): domain Eukaryota; kingdom Metazoa; phylum Chordata; class Amphibia; order Anura; family Pelobatidae; genus Pelobates; species Pelobates cultripes. Next base: position 54,921,186 of record OW240913.1, on the reverse strand, counting down.
TCAGGCTTGACAATTTTCATGTGTAAAAGGCTGGCAACCTGTCTCACTTTTGTCATGGCTACAAATGTATTTATGGTAAATCCCTGCAAGTTTTTTTTAGTTTTTTTTAATGTAAACACTGGCTTTTCAGAAAAAATGCAGTGTTTGCATTACTTCCTAGGGATACCTCCAGTGGTTGTCACTTAGACTGCAACTAGAGGGGCTTCTTGGGTCAGTGCGGCACTGGGAAGAAAGGTAAATTTTCTACCTCTTTAGGGGGTGGTCGGGTGCCTAACATGGTTTATATCAACACTATAGCGTCGAGAATGCATGTTTGTGTTCCTTTAATGAAAACCATGATTTGTTTGCAACACATCTTTGTACACATTGTCTAATTTTATACACTATACAGTGATGTTTGGATCAGATTTGGAAGTCACACTTTTCATTAGAAGGTGAAACGTGAGTCTACAGACCCCTTATTGACAATTATTTTTAATAATTTCTGTGCCCCTTTAACACTTCTTCTGTCTTCCATGTGATGTTTTAATAAAGTGAGTTCAGCGGGCATAAGTGGTGTTGGTATTTAGTAGCAGATTGTGATGACATCATGTTGTAACATTGCTTGAGTGGGTCATTTTTACCATGCTCATTTTTGCCTATTTTATTTGGATTCACAGAAGGGTGGACAGGGCACAGTTTCAGAGGTTGCAAGCTTGGGGCCTCTTCTGTGTCAGGCTTATTTTTATTTTGGCTCCTGGGAATTGTGGGATCTGTTCTATTTGTGGGGGTAGCACAGTTCTAGCCAATGGAAAAATATCAAAGAGGCTTGCCAACTGACAGTCATAATAAACAGTTTATGGACAAACTGCATCTGCTTTCCATTTTTATTGCTCTGTCTTGTAACACAGTTAATGCATTTTCTGCTCTGCATTAGGGACTCTTCTCTGTTTTGGACAGGGCTCTACAAAGCTTTCTGGAATGGCTACATTTTTCTGAACATTATGAATAAAGAACAGCACAATTACAATTATTTATATAGGACAAAATATACCGCTGCACATTACAATAGTACAGTTTACAAAAAATAAACTGTCTTCCTGTTAAATGGAGCCTACACGCACCACAACTACTATAGTACACTGTAGTGATTATTCCTCCCAGGCATGGAGTAAAACGGTTTGCTAATGGTTTGACAACTTACCTAGGGTCCCTTCGATTGTCGACCACCTTCTCCAGCAGAGCTGGAAGCTATCTACACTGCAGGTCAAGGGAGTTAAAGAAACACTATAGTGTTTGGAAGCTCCTTAGTGCTAGCAAGGTCTGCTACTCCTGTGACATCGTGTCGATTGTAGGACCTAATGCACATGCTTGGGGCTCGCTGCGCGCATTTAGTTTTCCCATTGGTAAGGATTAAATCCGTGCTTTCCTATGGTTAACTTGAAGACGTTTGATGTCCTCATGCCAAGCGTTCGTATGTCCAACATTGTTTCACAGAGTAAAACTCTGTTAGGAACCAGAAAGCATCTCTAGTGACTTTCTGGAAGGCAGCCTCTAGAGGTGGATTTATCCCCGCTATGCAAACATTGCAGTTTCTCAGAAACAGCAATGTTTTATATTGCAGGGTTAAACAGACCGGTACACTGCACCCAGTCCACTTCAATGAGCTGAAGTGGTCTGTATGCCTATAGTGTCCCTTTAATGGAATAAACATGGTGGAGCTTATGGCCCTTCGGAAGGCTGTGACTAGCGCTTGGTGAACTCCAGGTAAGTTGTTAAACCATTAGCAGTTTAAATGTTAACCCTGGAATGCACCTGGGAACTCATAGTACCTTAACAACTACAGCTTGCTGTATTAGCTGGTTATGTGAATTTAAAAACAATAAACATTTTCTGTAGTTCTATCATTTCAAATATAGTGATAATTCAAAAACACCTTTTTAAAATTTATATAGGTAATCAATAAAATGTGGGGCATCAAGAAACAAAATTAGGACTACTGCACATGACCCTGAAAGGAGGACTGTCTCGTCAAAAACGGGACAGTTGGAAGGAATGCAGGGGCATGATATATACACCAACACTACTTTTATTGAGCTATATGTTTTGATGCTTAGACTATTCCTTTAATATTCTATACGAACTCACCTTCACTTAACCCTGCAAAGTTCCAAAATTAGGGAAAATTGCTATATATTGCTCCAGCGATTACCATATACAAATGCATATACCAGGATAATAAAATTAGTGATTTTTTTTATTTTTTATTACTAGTCATGTAATTAGATAACCCATAATCATTCAAGAGTGCAGATAAAGGTTTTAAATGTTAGCTGGGGAGCATTTGGAAGTGTCAGGGAAAACCCCTTGGGCGCAGTTTTGGATAATTTTTCACTTGGGGAGGGGTAATAAGATGCATCTTTATTATGTGTTAATTAAAAACAATAAAGCAGATTTCGTGATTAGTCATTTCCTAGAAAAAAAAATTCTGGGACATTACTTCACTTCTGATTTTTTTGAAAGAGGAACTCTGTGTCAGTCTCGACGCTATATCACAGCCTTTTATTAAATAAACCATACAGGGAGAAACAAAATATAATTAACAGAGAGGCAATATTTTATTTAGAGTGACAGCATCACATCTATGTACATTACTTGATATTAGAACACAACCTGTGTGCTGAAGTAGGTAACTGCTTATTTATATAGCACAAATACATTCCGCACCCATGTTCAGTGAGCATATGCAAAATGGATACGTAGCAAAGTTTAACAGAAACAAGTGCCCTTGTTCAAATGAGATCACATGCCTTAGTAATTGTTATGGCATGGGCTCAACATCCACAAAATGTGCAAACCGAGGACCTGTTTAATGGTAATATGTATTCATCTAATATTTCTTCTTTCAGTAGCATAGCAATATAGTGATGTAGATTAAAAAGTCTCCACTCAACAAAGTTCAGCATATCCAGCATCTGTATTGCTACAGTTTATTTAAATAAATGCCACTCCCATCCGGGAAAAGAAAAACCTAACAAAATAAAACAAAAAAGGTAAACCCAAAACGATGGAAATGTTTATTTATCCACTCGACTAACACTCAGCCATGGGGTTTCCCTTAACTAAAAAAAGGGCCTCACAAAAAAAACCCACCTACAACCTCATTTAAAGGCATCTATTGAATTTGTCTAGTAGAGAATTCATTATCTGTGTGGATCATGCTTTAAAATAAATTCTTTCTGGTGCTGTATATGTGAAATCTCATTTCATCTAGTCAAAGTGCTCAATGTACTTATGAACTTGGTAATTAATGTATGGGTTAAAAATTACTTGCTTTCCCAGCCAATATGGTTGTTGCAGGTTTGTGGTTTGGGATTGTTTGATGTCACACTTTGTGGGAGAAAACCCATACTAACACATTAACATGGCAGCTATGTATGTATTTTATATTTCTGCCAACATCCCTGAGATAAAGGCTGGAAAATAAAAATACTTCTTTAAAAGAGCAGGGGAAAAGTTTCCTGTACATTTAAGTCAAACAATCTATGGATACATTTGTATTTGTTTCGAAGTTGTGAATTTGTCAAATTTATGTCTCATACAATTCATCTAAGCAAATCCCAGATGCGACTATTACATGAGTGAGAACGATTTTATTATACATTTTACTGCTGTATTTTTGTAAACCTATGGCTTTTTTGGGGGGGGGGTTATATGTATTGTGCTGTCTCATTTTTCACCATGCTTATTCTTTTCCATATTTCATTTCAGAAATCAATGGGGAAATCTGTTATTTTCAATTGATCCCTTTTTATTTATTTATTTTTATTCAGTCGTGTTAGATTCTGGATATATTGATCTTTAAGATGCTGTTTAAGGGGACAGTACAGACTCAGTCCTAAGAGTGGACAGTCAGGACAGAGTGCTCAGTGCTGAAAGAAGTTTGGGAACATGACAGTTTCCCTTTAAGATAAGGATGTGCTTTGTTATGCTGCAACAAATTAAAAGCTTGCTTAGCATGATGGTCCATATGATCATATAAGCTATTTCTCAAAGGTCATAGTCATTTATTTTAAAAGATATTTTAGTGCTGGTTTGGTTTATTCCTTGTAGTCTAATCGAGCTGCTGTTTCCTGCTTTTATGTACAGACGGCAGTCGGCTGTCTCGCTGTTTGAAACACTGGCAGCATGGTATGTACTACTTAGAAGAGGGTCTGTAACCCTTATTCACGGAATCTTTTATTTTTATGTTAGTGATGTAATCAAGACTAGTTGAATGGAATTAAAACTATGATACATTTTAAATGACCTGACTGTGATCATTACATTTTTGAAAGCATCCTATGGTTTTATACAATGCAATAGTACCTGTTTAATAAGCCCATGCTCTCAAACAACCAAGAAAGTGTGGTTTGTGCAGGAACCTGGTCGATTTTTTTTATTTATTTTTTTCTCAGGCCCTTGCACTTCTTTCCCTGGGAGAGTTCCCCCATTGACATTGCTTGGGAAAATTTGAGATGTGTACACAGTACAGACTTAAGATGTGTGTTAGCAGCTGTGACATTGGGCCGTTAGGGCATTTGTGGTATTCAGAATTAGCAGTTTGATCTGCACTAATGAATTTGTATGGGCCATATTTGTATTTACATCATCGTTACATTTTTGATATCAGAAACTGGTCAAGTTTATAAAAAAATATATAATAAAAAAATTTTTTTCCTCTCCTAAATTTAAAGGGTAATCCAGACGTGGGCCCCTTGCTCACGGCGCTATACCTCACCGACTAAGCCTACAAGGTTGATACAATTGCCTTGGGTTGCTGAATCTCTTGTGCATAGAGAGCCGGCATGTATTTTGGATCAGGACTGCCCTTTTGGATGGGATCAGTCTGATATGCAAATGGCCTGGTTCTTTTTGTAATGACATAAAAAGATCAACTTGAGATCTGAGTGGGAACCAACTGAAGGGCAGGCTATTTGAGCTGTTGTCCGCTCTCAGTATTCTCTTACACCTTGATTTTTTTTTTTGCTCTCTCCAGGCTTACACATATGTTAATCAGATATTTTATTAGTGGTCTGTTTTCATATTTGTTTTAAATGAACACTCTAAGCACCACAGCCACTACAGCTTTTGTAGTAGCTATGGTGCATGTAGACTGCATGCAGTCCATTGTATGTATGTCAAAATGTTTTCAAATGGTAGTGGGTCCCAGGAATCCACCAATTGTTGTTCTTGTGTGTGTAACTATACTGCTATATTGCTTAGTGTTACTTTAATGTTAGTGGCAAAGGACCGCATATATGCAGAAGTATGCAACCATATGCAGACTACTTACCTGCTCCTGCAGAGAGGGTAACAAAAATTGCACACAGAATTGTCACCCCACTTTGAATCTGCTTCTACGTTTTGTACAAGCTCTAATTTGTCTCTCTCACAATGTTTGTTATAACACACACACATCTGTGCTTGAATGTTGTATTTATTAAATTAACTTTACTGATTTTAAAATGGAGTTGTGAAATTTAGACAAAAATGTAGAGCACAAAAAACAATCCAATATATTTTTAGGCTCAAATGTTTACTAAATAATTCCTAACTTGATATTTAGCAAATAAAGACCTGAACATTACACGGCCTCCCATAAATTGTTCATTTCCTTTGTGGCTTCCTAGATTAAATAGAACTATGGGGCTTTATTATACCAGGGACGAAAATTTCCCACGAACCCTGGGTCTCTGCATCCTTGCAGAATGTTGAATGTATCTTTACGCTTGCATTGTTTTTATTGCTCCCGATACGTGTACGCTTGATTTACATACAGTATTGATATTGTATCATCTTACCAGATGTCCACGAAGTGTCCAAACACCGTGTGAAACCATAACATTTGCACTTTACTGTTGCGTCTATACTTTTTTGAATTTGCATCGTTATATCGAATTATACGTTTTGTGTTTGTTGTCTGAAATCGGTTTTAACTGCGCCTATTTCTTTACCCTGTGTCAGCATGTATATTTGACCAACTCTGGGTTTAGAACATGCAGGAGTATAATTTGAGAATAATCACTAAGTGCTTACAAGGCAGTAATGTTCCAGTATTAATCAGATTTACCCATTATGCATCTTTAAAATCAATCACACAAAAGGGCCAACATCAGAGGCAGAGGAGAACAAAATGGCTGCTCTTAGGCAATGTGATTGGGTGCAGGGAAGAAATTATAATACAAATAAAGGGAAGTGCAAAAAAGTAGTATAATCATTAAAGGGTTACGTCAGCCTTTTAAATGAATAATTTTGATTAGATTAAAGAATGTCTTATTGGGCATTGTTCTTTAGGTTCCCTCTGAAATCTATGGCGGAGGCGCTGAACGCTCCATAAGAACTTTGCGCATGTGCAAGAGCCTCCCAGTGCATTCCCTTTGGGAGTCAATTGATGTCAGCTGTGCAGGTGGAGCCAGCTGCGACAAGACCGGCGCGGTATGGGAAAAAAGGTGAATAAAATCACCAATTTCAAATGCGATCTAAGTGGGCCGGGGACCTAATAGTTTGTTAAACAGTATAGTGTTAGGAATGCATGTTTGTATTGTGTTCCTTTTAAGGGGGCGGCAGGATCATTGCACTGAGACCACTAAAATGAGATGAAGTGGTCTAAATGCCTAGCCCGATAGAATCCCTTTAAAAGAGCTGTTCGTAAAACAGCAGCTCATACGAACCTTTGTAATGCTTTCTGATGACATAAAATATTTGTTTTTCTGGAGAAACACTGCATACAAATGCTACATTTTTAATATTCCTATTTTCCATAATGCAAGTACAGTGCTTTACAATGCTTGTAAATTAATTAAGGTGTATATTCATGTTTTAACTGCATGTTGACGGTACCCGAGGAACATGGGAAGTTAATCAATCCTGTAATGCAACCCATGAGCTATTGCAGAAGGTAGCTGTATTGTCCTTGTGCTTTCTGTAATTAATGGAAAAACTCCACCTGCATTTTATGTGCTATATTCACAAATCATTCACAAAATATACCAACAACATTACACTTATTTGGCTTAGATCACTTTGCATAAAAGTAAAAATCAATAGTTTTTCTTACAAATGGTTTCTTTTGAAAAAGCCTCATTCGAAGACAATATCTGAAATATTGTAAATTAGAAGATGCTCAAAATACAGGGCAATGAAGCAAGTATAAAGCATAATATAAACACCCTTTCTGGAGGCTTATCTGGAATATAGTAGGATTAGGAGTGATACTGGTAAATGATCTGGCTAAATGAGTGAGTGTATATATATATTTTACCACTAGACCCAAATAGTTTGAAGCACTGCTTTTAATCACTGTAGCCAAGAGGGTTGCATATTTCAGATTACAAACAAGTAACTTGTAATTCTGCATTTTTAAAAAAATTTTTTTATTTTCTTTAACTTCTAGGTGTTTACATTTACTTGTGTATGTAGCCCTTATCTTACCTGACTCTGCTCGAGAGAGCTAACAAGTCCTGGTCATTACAATAAGGTAGCTGGTTGCTTATTTCGGTTTTTCTAACCTCTGACAATGATTTGGAAATCTATGGGAAATACCCATAATTCCTTTGCACTCACCCAGTCACTGAGATGACCACTAGAGTTACTTCCTATTTCAGTGCTGCACAGTGTGACAAATTTGCTTTGAACCTAGGAGCCAGCTACAAAAGATAGTAGCCAAGTTTTTCAAACTTAACAAGGTTTATTTTAAACGACAAAAATACATTCTTAAAGAAACACTTTAGTCACCAAGACCACTGCAAGTTAATTTAATGGTTCTGGTGTCTATAGCCTGTACCTGCAGGTTTTTCAATGTAAACACTGACTTTTCAGAATAAAATTCAGTGTTTACATTGCTGCCTAGTGATACCTCTAGTGGCAGTCACTCAGCCACTAAAGTGCTTTGTATCTCAGTGCTACACAGTAGGCAGCCACCTACATTAAGGGCCTTGGCTGAACGTTCTCCATAGAGATGCACCAATCAGCACCTCCTCATAGAGATGAATTGAATCAATGCAACGTATTGCAGCACGTGCGCAATAGTTTCTCTGTGCTTTCCTAAAGGAAAGCATGGGATTGGCAGATATCATTAAGTGTGATGATCTCAGCCATAGATGCTGGCCAGCCGTGGAAGATTGGTGTGGTAAAAAAGGTATAAGAAGAATATAAACACCTTTCCCACCTGATTGGAGGGGGAGCTGGTCACCTAAACACATTATTTGTTTTGATGCACTTCTATTCCACCCAGCCTCCCTACCTTTTTGAGTGCTGGAGTGGATCGGATGTTCCTGCGGTCCAGTGGGCGGTTGGCTGGGGGACACTGAAAACGAAAACAAGCGGTCGGCTGAGGTCCAGTGGAGGCTGATGGGTGGCCAGCTGCTTGTTCTATAAGCTGGTGGCGAGGCAGCTATGATCTCCCTGCTCTGCTCTCTTTTTTGCGCGCCGCTTAGAGATGCCGGGGCCAGAATGATGTCCTATTCCAACTCCACCACTAAGGGGACGTGCGAGGGAGCAGAGCAGGGAGATCACAGCTCCCTCGCAGTCAGCCTACAGAAAGCGCAGACGGGGCCCGCCTGCCTCGGAGATAATGGCTCACAATTCCCATGGCGACCTGGCGCCAGGGATTTGTCTAGTCCTGGTGTATCACATCTACGTTTATTATGTCCTCTTCAACCTATTGTTCCTGTAGGTTTTTTGTAATTGTCCTATTTATGGTTAAATCCCCCTTTCATAATATTGTAAAGCGCTACGGAATCTGTTGGCGCTAGATAAATGGCAATAATAATAAAATTATCTCCACGCTCTGAAAGGAGATGCTGAATGCCTCGCATAGAGATGTTTTAATTCAATGCATTTCTGAAGTGATGCTTATTGCCGCGCAATTGTCCTCCGTAGGAAAGCATTGAATTGGCTGAGATAATCAATATCCCTAATCTCAACCATGGAGGCGTGACCAGCTGCAGTGAGACCGGCATAGCGATTGAGAACAGGTGAGTAAAGCACTTCGATGTGGACCAGAACCTAAACATTGAAAAGCTAACTATAGTGTTAGAAATACAGCTTTGTATTCCTAACACTATAGTGTTAATTTGCTTTTAAGTGGCAAACCAGACAGTGGTTGTGTTTTTTTTTTTTTTTTTTATTATTATTATTGAATATCCATAAAGCGAGCAGCCGGAGAAAGGTACAACCTTTACACAGAAAATGTATCCTTTGAACTAATGTGCGTGCTCCGTGTGCATCACAAATCATGGGACCGAGCATGCCCTCAAAGCAAGAACTTGTGATCAATGCAGAAATAAAAGCAGAATATGTCAAGAGAAGTGCATGGTGATTGATGTAACCCACAACAATCAGAGCAAATGCCATCAAAAGCTGCTTGACATCACTGGTGAAATATGATTTAAGGACAAAAGTTACATCTCCACAAAACATTATCAAAGCAAAACCATTTGCTGAGAGAATGCTAATGCAGAGGAACATCATAAAACCCTGCAGCCGAATAACTGTTTAAGTTAAAAAAAAAACAAAAAACGTATTATGAGTAAATACATTTATTAAAACAGATATGAAGTAGTTATGTCTCAGAATTTAGAAACCTCAGTTCATTTGTTTGTAACACTGCCTAAGTATGTTGCTTGGGGATCTCAGTACTTGCAAACCTTTTCTTCACCATGTTTTTTAATGGAGTGTTTAAAAGAAAGTGAGATTTTTCTTTCAGGCTGCTTAAGCATCATGGGAATTGTAATTTACAAAGATCTGTGTTGGCAAGGATTGCACTGAATTCATTAAAGGAACACTATAGTTACCTAGACCACTTCATATTAATGAAGTGGTCTGGGTGCAGGGTCCTCTGTCTTTTTGACCCAGCAGTGTACATTCTGAGGCTGAATTTTGGTAGGAGGATGGGGGGGTATGGGAGGATGGGAGGAGGAAGGCTCTTTAAATTAACCCTTTCTTGACTATGAGGGGTGGGGTGGCTGGCTGTTCTGCAAAGGCATAGTTACAATATAGCTTTAGGAATAGTTTTGTATTCCTCACACTATCACTAGCACATATGAGCTTCCTGCATGCTCTACCAGTCTATTATCAGCAGGGGATGATAAATTTGAAACTAAAGTTCAAGTCAGTAAAGCAGGATATGAAAATTTCTAATGTAAACACACTGTGCTTTCAGATCTGATTTGAAAATGAAACAATTTTTTTGTGCTCCTCCTCTTACAGCATCACAGCGACCTGGGAATTTAATGCACCGCTTACGTATTATACCTTCCCTTTAATGTCCAGCATGGTTTCAGGAAGTTAAACTCTGTGTAAATGCAGGAAGCCCCTCTAGTGCAGCCACTAGACGCAGTCGTGTCCCTGAAATGCAAACATTAGTTTCTCTAAAACTGCAATGTTATACTTTGCAGGATTAAGGGGACAGGGACACTGCACCCAGATCATTTAAATGAGATCAAGTGGTGTTGGTGCCCATAGTGTTCCTTTAAACAGGTTTTACAATAAAGGAAGTATAAATATTAGATCTCACTTTACAGTAGTGGGTCCCAAACTTTTTAAGTTTAAGGTGCACTTAATAATTTTAATATTTTTTTTTTTAAGGTGCCCCAAGTCAAAACAAAGTTTTAGGTTGTATATCTGTACAGCTCTGCGGTATAGACTGGCGCTGTAGTATAGTGTTGGTGTTTGATTGAAGGGGTGCTTGTATATCATTTTAGTGTTTTGATACATTGGTGTGTTTTTGTATTTGATGTTCGCATTTAAAAGCGGATGTACATTTGTGGGTAGTATTGGTGCTTGAGTGAAGGGGTGTGTTTGTATATAATTTTGAAGTTTGAATGCAGGGGTGTGTTAGTATGTAATATGTGTGTTTGCATGTTGTGCTGTTTGATTGCATGGATGTGTGCATATACATATTAACACATACATGTGATAATTTTTTTTTATATCTGCAGCCACCCTTTTTGGCTTACCTTTTGTGTCCAGGAGGATGGCTTGCTTTGGATCCTAATGATGTTGACTGAGGCAGATGGGAGTGAGCATGCAGCAGCTCACTCCAGCATCTTTTCTGCCTCCATGATGTTGTGAATGGGACAACCGGTTCGGGCCCCATTGCTAAAACCTTTTGTGTGCCAGTCATGGGGCCCCAAGGGCCAGTTTGGGAACTGCTGCTTTACAGGGCATATTAAGTTAGGCTGTGCATGTTACATACTAGGCGGTGTGGCTACATCTGCATGAACAAAATGTTTGAACTCCTAAATGGCAAGGGCATGATCTATACACCAAAAAATGCTTAAAGGAACACTATAGGGTCAGGAATGCAATCATGTATTCCTAATGATTAAAGGACCACTATAGACACCCAGACCACTTCAGCTTAATGAAGTGGTCTGGGTGCCAGGTCCATCTAGGGTTAACCCTGCCTGCTGTAAACATAGCAGTTTCAGAGAATGCACGTTAGTCGATGATGTCGGAAGGAGGAGAGTCCCCAGCACCGAGGAGAAAGGTAAGATTTTAACCCCTTCCTCCCACTTCAGCCCAGCGGGAGGGGGGCCATGAGGGTGGGGGTGGGGGTGGATCTAAAGAATAGTGCCAGGAAAACGAGTTTGTTATCCTGGAACTATAGTGGTCCTTTAAAATCACTATCTGGCCCATCCTTGCCCTCCTACACAGTAAAATCTTACCTTGTATTAGTTTACCCGTGCTGGGTCCGCCCCCGATGTGCCTCCTTGGCTGATAGGAAATCATTGGATTGACTGAGATCATCAAGAAGTTGAGCAGTGGGCGGAGCCAAACACCGTCCTGGCCAATCCGGATCTCCTCATAAAGATGCATTGAATCAATGGATCTGTACAGGCAAAGTTCATTGTTTACGTGGAGATGCTGAATGAGTGTGCAGCACTGCCCTATAAAGCATCTCTAGCAGCCTTCAGAGGAGTGGCCACTGGAGGTGTCCCTAGGGAGCAATGTAAACACAGTCTTTTCTCTGAATAGACCGTGTTTACAACAAAAAGTGTGCAGGAACTGCCTATACTCACCATAACAACTACATTAAGCTGTAGTTGTTCTGGTGACTATATAGTGTCCCTTTAATTATAGGGTTAATAGGTGTCCTCCCCCCCCCCCTCACCCCCCCCGCCTCTCGTTGGGCTGAAGGGTTAAAACCCCTTGAACCACTTTCCTTAATCCAGTGCTGGGCTCCCTCGGCGCTGGTGACTTCTCCTCCCCCTGCCGACATCCGCTCTCGAGTGGAGCCGAATGTGCATTTGCGGCCATAGGCGCGCGTGCGCATTCAAACCCGCTCATTGGAAAGCATTACCCAATGCTTTCCTATGGGGATCTAATTTGATGCTGGACTCCGTGAGGACGTCCAGCGTAATTTCAGTGCAATTTACTCACTGAGAATCGCGTAAGGGGCCTCTAGTGGCTGTTAGGGAGACCGCCACTAGAGGCTGGATTAACCCTGCAATGTAAAGCTAGCAGTTTCTCTAAAACAGTTTTCAGCTGTAGTGTTAAAACTAGGGAGAACTGGCACCCAGACCAATTCATTGAGCTGAAATGGACTGGGTACCTATAGTGGTCCTTTAAGCTAAAGTTTTTCTGCATTTAAGTTTTTATTATAAAGATGTTTGAAACCCTGATCCATGTAAATTGTTGAACCCTACATTCACTTGAAATTGCTCTATAATGTTTCTAGGAAAGTACAAAAATATGAACAAACGTTTTTGTTTTTTTTCCTCCTATTTTAAATACAAACATTAGTGTTGCTGTGAAATACATCCTTAAAAAGTTTATATAAGGTGTAACAATTAATTAAACATTGTGCCTACTGTCTTTCTATTATAGAAAGGAGCAGTTTGTTGTTGGTCCTTATTGTATAAAGGTTGCCGCAGCTCATAAATGCCGGAGTTGATTATTGCTAATGAGAAATTACTCCACCCACAGCAGTGAAATTCGAAAGGTTTTTACGAAGCAGCTTTATGATATTAACTAGATTACGTTCAACTTTGTGTCTTGTGTTCCACTTTTTCCATTTCTTTCTTTTTTCTTTTGGAAACTTTAATTTTAGATTTCCTGGAAGCAGATTGACCTCTGTCACTTCGTGGTAGTTTATAATATGTTACATTTCTCTAGAGATTTGCATCTGGTGTCCATCATTTGGCTTCAACGTAAACATGTTTAAACATAGAATTGTGGTGCTCTTCCTTGCTGTCCTATATATGTTTTATTTAATTATTACATGTTATCTTGAGAGCTCACTGTGAATGTGCCATAATCATATAAACTGTTAGTTATCCTAGCTAATGTTTAGTAATTCTATTACAATGCTCTTGCACGGAGAAATAGGTCTCACTGTTAGGGTTTCTAAATTCACCATGATTCTTATTTTTAATTGAAACACATGAAAATAACTGTTCTGCAGTATATATAATGTACATGCTACAATACGAAAAATAATTCAAGGAACACTTCAAGAATGTATGCATTGTAAAAGGCCTGGAAATTGCCAAGATTAAATCATGAGCTTCCAAGGAGGATGCAAAAACTGCCCTGCACTTTAGGACTTTCTCTGTGTCAGAGTCGGTACTTGTTTAGAAACACGGCAGGTGCCTTCTCTGCCCAGCTATGCAGGTATTCAATCTGGGTGGGTGGTATGGGAGGCGAAGGCGATATATACTTACTATGTTCTTCCAGCACAGTTCCCTTGTGCACCTTGTAGTGTGTTTGTAGCTGGCATGTATCTGCATCAGTGCAAAGTACGGATGGAAGTTGTACAAGAAGAGCACAGTGATCACAGTAGTCCCATTGGCCACCAGGAAGAAGATCTTCTCTAGCCTTCCCAGATCTATTGGTAGATCTCTGCAAAAAATAAATACAATTATGTGTTGGTGTGTTTAATAATATAGCTCCCTAATTTGATCTCCTTTATATATGGAAACCCTAAATAAGGATACCAAGTGTTGTGTTGTTTTTTTATTTTTTGGGGGGCGGGGGGGGAGGTTGATGAAGGCGGTCCTTCATCCATTTACAGACAAGCTGAAATAGGCTGCTAACCTCTGCTTTAGAGCAAAGCAGGATTGCAATCATTGTCTGCAGTGGCACATACTTTTAACAATAATTGCATAAATTGTAGGATACTCACGGGTCTTGTAAGAAGAGTGTAAGCATGCATTTGTCCAACATGGTAAAAAGCAATCTCGATGTTTCAGAAAAAATAATATATATATACTAATAGATTCTTAAACTGACACTGTAGGCACCCATACCACTTTAGCTCATTGAGGTGGTCTGGGTGCATTGTCCCTTAACCCTATAATTATTGCGGTTTCTGAGAAAATTACTTCTGAGTCTTAACTCCTCCTCTAGGGGCTGTCTACAAGACAGCCACTGAGGGTCTTCCAGAATCGAAACTGACCTTTGGTCCGTTATCTGACGCTGGGCGTCCTCACGTAGTGGTAGTGCCTGCTAGGGGAAGCGTATTTCTCCGCTACCCACCTCTCAATAAAACTGCTGGTTTAAAAAAATAAATACATTTCCACCCTCTTCTTTCCTGTCTCCCTCCTCTTGTTCAGATTCAGTATATTTGTTCTGAACTGGTAAAACGGTCTAGTCACATGATTGGCCCAGGCTGACATTCAGGAACGGGCATGATGCTAGATTCCAGGGGCACCCAATTAATAATACCCAATAACCCAATGGGGCAGTATACATGGGGAAATAACCCCACACCCTTTAAAAAAAAAAAAATATAAAAAATAAGGGTTGGAGTAACTTTTTTTAATAGTGGTGGGGTTGTAAAGACCAAACCAAAAATACAGATTAAGGGACAGCATACACCGTTTTTGAATCGGACGAGTTTAATAAATCTGGTGAGTTGGTCACACCATACCATTTTTAAGCCCACTACTCCTTCAAAGTAGCCAAAATGTATTTGTTTTATTCTGTTTTGCATATAATTTTGTTTACTTTTTTTTTTAGACTTGCTCATTGCTTGCTGTTTTTATTACTGCGTAAAGTGAGGCCTAATCATGCAGTTGTTTTGCTAGCAGTGACTCCCTTGCTATGACAGCCTCTGGAGTGTTAATTAACCAGCTTTGCTGTTGAAAAAATAAACTGCCCTTTCCTTAAAAAGCAAACATTTCAATCTGTGTCTTATGTTTTGATTTTTTAGATGGATTTGCTGATGTAAAGAAAAGTGACTTGGATCTCTCCTGGCTGCTTACTAGACTACACTGTTGAGGTATTTTTTAAAATGATAAACATTTTTGTTTTTGATTCTCATAATAGTAGTTGCATGACTGAGAATCATCTGATCTGCAGTTACAGATGGCGAGTGATGTGTTGGGTTACTCCTGGTCAGCAAGAGAAAGCCACAGTTGTAACTTCCTAGTTTTTGTTTTGGGGTTTTTATGTCTTGAAATATGTTTTCCAATTTCTAAAGTCCCATATCATTGGCACACTGAAGGGATTCTGCAAATGTTTATTGGATCTTGGTAGGAAGCTGTCAAAATGTGCTGTCTACTTGGCTTACATATACAATTCCTTAAAGGCACATTCCAAGTACTAAAACTGCTTCAGCCCAGTTCTGCACCCTCCCAGAGTAAGTTGTCCAAAGTGTTGAACAATTTGAAAACCTAGCACCTGCTGCCTGCTCCCCTACAACTGGAAACTCTGCCATTAAGCTAAGCATTGTCATTCAGGGTTGCACTCGTTGTCTTTCACCAATTGGCAAGCCCTGTCTGGCAGGACTTAATTCACTGCAGCTAATGGAAGCTCTTTGCAGGTGAATTGTAAAACTCCTTGCGGGTAAGTTGTAAAACTGTTCTTAAATGGTAAATTACTTATTCTAAGAGGGTTCCAGACAGAACCTGTAGGGCAGCAGACTGTAGGGCATGTTGCGCTTATGAGTATTCAGTTAAAATTTATATACAACCTTACTTTTAAAACTTCGTGCATGAGAAAGAAATATGTTCGAGGAAATATTCATCAAGAACAGCTAAAGTGCTTGAGTATGTAGGTTTAAATGGGGGAACCAAGTATTACATAGTGACTCTTACAGAAATGCGACCATGTCTTAAAGGACCACTCTAGGCACCCAGACCACTTCAGCTTAATGAAGTGGTCTGGGTGCCAGGTCCCTCTAGGGATAACCCATTCTTTCATAAACATAGCAGTTTCAGAGAAACTGCTATGTTTGTGAATGGGTTAACCTTTTCCCCCTAATCCTCTAGTGGCGGTCTCATTGACGGCCACTAGAGGCGCTTGCGTGCTTCTCACTGTGATTTTCACAGTGAGAGCACGCCAGCGTCCATAGGAAAGCATTATGAATGCTTTCCTATGTGACCGGCTGGATGCGCGCGCAGCTCTTGCGGCGCGCGGCCCGACGGAGGAGAGAAGGAGGATCAGAGGAGGAGAGCTACCCGCCCAGCGCTGGAAAAAGGTAAGTTTAACCCCTTTTCCCCTTTCCAGAGCCGGGCGGGAGGGGGTCCCTGAGGGTGGGGGCACCCTCAGGGCACTATAGTGCCAGGAAAACGAGTATGTTTTCCTGGCACTATAGTGGTCCTTTAATAAAGGATATTTTTCAATTTTGTTTGGATGCATTGATGCTTTCGAAAAAAACGCTTATTCCTTTACCATTAGTGAATTATGTCATGTCATGTTAAAATTCCAGGATTTCATGCTTAATGACTAAAACCCATAAAATTCAACACAATTAACGCCTGTTAACATTTGGTGTGGTTAAATGTCGATGTATGATGTGATTGTAAGCACTTAAAGGAACACTATAGGGTCAGGATTACAATTGTGCATTCATGACCCCATAATGTTACAAAAAGAGATGTTAGGTGTCCAGGCCCCCCTTAAATATGGTTAATAGTTACCTTTTATTTAAGTGTTGTGCAGGTGCACGGCCTCACCCTCGCTCCACCTCCTTTGCCAGGCCGTATCTTTTCATAGAGATGCATTGAATCAATACATTTCTATGGGAAGCGTTCGGCATCTCCATGCAGAGCGCATGAGTGACTGCCACTAGAGGTGTTCCTAGGCTGTAAATGTAAACACTGCATAGAGTCCCTTTAAGGGTGTGTGATAGTCAAGATTAGGCAGTTAAAACAAACAGATCTCATTCCAAATTTGTGTGTGTTTTTCTAACACTACAGAGCTACCAAATTTGTAATCGGACAGCAATGTTCTAAATCCACATTAAAGGAACACTATAGTCACCAGAACTAATTCTTATTGTATTTGTTCTGCTGAGTATAATCATTCCCTTCAGGTATTTTGCAGTAAACACTGTCTTTTCAGAGAAAATGCAGTGTTTACATTACAGCCTAGGGATAACTCCACTGGCCACTCCTCAGATGGCTACTAGATGTGCTTCCAGTGCAGCACTCCCTTTCAGTGTCTCCATCATAGAGATGTATTGATTCAATGTATCTCTACGAGGAGATGCTGATTGGCCAGGGCTGTGTTTGACTTGTGCTGGCTCTGCCCCTGATCTGCCTCCTTCAGTCAGCCAATCCTTTGGGGAAGCATTGTGATTGGCTCAGACCACCATTTCTGATTATGACAGCAGGCAGGTCAGAGGCAGAGCCAGCAGCTACAGTCTTGAATGCAGGTAAGATTTTACTATATTTAGAGAGGCAAGAGAGGACCAGAGGCGGATAGATGGTGGTCTTAACACCATAGGTCAGGAATACAGGTTTGTGTTCCCGACCCTATAGTGTTCCTTTAAGCCTTCCCTCATATCCAACTGGCTTTCCACACGGTTTCCCTCTCTCTCACTTCCAACCTCAATCTGCAAGCTTGCATGAGCAGGGCCTTAATCACCATTGCACCAGTATTTATTTATATGCCAAATTTTATGTAATATTTCTTCTGTCTTCTAGCTGACTTGTAATCCTGTTAGGTTGTATTATACATCATGGTGGAACTTGCTGGTGTTTTTAAAATAATGTACGTTAATGAACTAGAAGAGTGAATTCTCACATTCTGCTGACTCAGAGCACCTCCTGATGTTGAACGTTGTATAGGGTTACTCCTACAGCCAACTGTATTGGTTATAAGGCTGGGAGTACCATGGGGCTGTTACTTGATAAGAGGTAAACGGCTTTACAACGGTTTTTATTGTACTTGGGACCCACCAGGGCGCCAAGTCTCCCCTATTGGCTGAACTTCTACGATCCCTGTGTTGACGTGATCATTTTCTATTTTTAGCATTATCTAAATGAGCAGGCAAGCGACCTTTAGTTTGGTAAAAGCTGTTTCTGGTGGAGGATCATTGAGGCAGTACTTGGGGAGAACATGATGGTCAAACACAAATTGCACATTAATTTGTATACTTATTTATTTATTACTGGTATTTATAAAGCGCCAACAGATTTGGCAGTTTTTTTTTTTTTTTCTTCTTAAACTATTTATATAGACTCCACTAAATATAAACGGTTATTAAAAAATATATTTTTCATTCCAGAGAGAGTGGTATGTAGTTCACGCTTACAAATGTAGAAACTGTGGACATGAAAGGGAGTTTAATGTAATGTATTCTTACAGATTTATATATGCAAGTAACATTACAAGCATGTTCTATGTTATATAAGCTGATGTACAGTGGAGTGGAAGTCTCTGCTCTTGAGTGCTTACAGTCTAAGTAAGAGGGTGTCTTATCTTTGTCCTTCAAGTGGTTTTGACTGCATTTCATTTAATTCTCTTCCAGTAAGCAGTTGGCAGAGAATTATAGGAGTTATTGTCCAACAACCACTCTAGAGCTAATATTCCGAAGCCCTATGTCTACTGGGTTGATAAGAAACATTGGTGGTGAGACTGCACTCTAGGAGAGATACAATGACTAAGATGGCAGCAAGGTGAAGGTTTTCATAAATGTGTATGGTTATTTGTTATGCTTCTCAGCACAGGTCGAGAGCGCTTTAAAAACCATGCAATGTGGGTGAGCATGTGAAAAAGCAAGATAAGAAATTCAACCACACACGATAAAATACCCCAAAAATATTGTAGGGCAAAGAAATTTAAGCAGAACACGGGGGAAATTCCCCAAAATTCTGAACGTTTCGATTTTTAGTTAATATTGTATTCCCAGCTGTCCTGGCACAGTCAGAGCATACAATGTCACTTTGTTTAACTTCACAATGTTGAGCATGCTAGCTCCTTGATGTATGATAGTTGTAAGGAAATGCCAGAGCAAATATGTGCTCGAAGAAAAATGTGTTTACTAGATGCTGAAGTGCAACTGGAACCCTGAGAGTGCTGAGGAGCTATGTTTATTTTATACTCATCCCCTGCATTTTACTAGTTTACTGGGTTAAGGCATTTAGGAAGTGTTCAAACTCCATCCTGATGTGCCTCTTTATACCACACTCTGCTCACTAATGTTGCTTCTTATTTATAAATTGTATACATACAATCTAAAGTTAGCATTTAAACTGTACAACCCCAGTGCACTGCTGTATTATTATTAATGCTCGAACTGTTCATCTCACACTAGTACTAGTTAGTGCCTCTGAAGGGAAACCAAATTCTCACAACTGCTTTGTAAATGAAAGATTTTTTTATTTTTTTTGTAGCACTTTAAATTCTCTGAGATTAGCTACAGTTTTGTGAAATGCAGGTGTATAAAATAGTGTGAGTGAGGACATTTTTTTTTTTTTTTTAGTTTGCTATGCACCTGCTTTTTGAATTTAGTAACGTTGTCTGAGTTGTGGCAAATGGGGGAGTTTCTGTGGTTAGGAATAAATTTGAGTTTCTTTCTTCTTTTAACGTAGAATAGAACATCAACGCTGCTTGTTACAATTGCTGGTTTGTATTTATGAGTAAGATTATTTATATAGAGATATATATATATATATATATATATATATATATATATCTGACAATTTGTATACCCTTTGTCAATCCGTTAAAACAGAAACCCAATAGGTCCATGTGTTATATTTTAGCAACCATTGCTGTTGAGCTAAATCAGCAAAGCAAAGGAAGTGTGTGCAAATCGCATTCTCCTGTAGATTTCCAAGTCCTTGTCAGAGGTTATATCAGCATTATGCAACCATTTAGCTTATTGTAGTGTAACCAGAGACCGTTAAATGTAAACACCTAGAAGTAAAAAAAAAAAAAATGCAGTATTACAGGAAAGTTAGTTGTTTGTAATCTGAAATATGCAACCTCTTGGAGACAGTCATAAAAAGCGGTGCTTCAAACTATTTTGGTGTAGTGGTATTCGAAAGTACATATTTATATGGGGTTCTTTCATTTAGCCAGATAGTTTACCACCATTACTTGTAATCATATATTCCGAATAAGCCTCCAGCAATCTTTTTTTTTATTATTATTATTAAAAAATAAATGTATACTTCATTGCCTTGAGCATCTTCTTATTTACAGTATGTCAGAATTGTGGTAGTTTTTTCTCATTTAAAATGAAACACTTTGTAAAGAAAACTATTTAAAAAAAATAGACACATAAACCAATCAAGTTTATTAGTGCAGGGCCCTTGTCCCCTCAAAGAAATGCTATAGCGTCAGGAATGCAAAAATGTTATCCTTACACTACAGTGTTTAACTATTTAGGTCCCCAGCCTTCCTTTCATCTCATTGGAAAAGTGGTTTAACTCACCTTTTCTCTCATGCCGTGCCGGTCTTGCCATGGCTGGCAATATAAACACTGCCTTTTCTCTGAAAAGGGGGCGTTTGCGGTGCTCAGCCTGCATGGACAGGTTATAGTGACCTGAACTGCCACATTAAGCTGTAGCATAGTGTCTCTTTAACCCCGTAAGGACCAAACTTCTGGAATAAAAGGGAATCATGACATGTCACACATTTTATGTGTCCTTAAGGGGTTAACACTGAGAAACTGCATTGTGTACATTGCAGGGTTAAGCCCACCTCTACTGGTTTCTTCCAGACATCCACTGGAATTGCTTTGTAGAGTCTAACAGAATTTAATTCTGTGATAGACGTTGGATGTCCTCACGCTTTGCATGAAGACTTCTGTCTGCAAATTCCCCATAGGAAAGCATTGATTCAGTGATTTCCTATAGGGAAGCTTTAATGTTCGCACAGGCACATTAGGTCTCTTCATTGTTGTGACTTTGCTGAGTAGACTTCGTGCCAAGGGTGCATCAGCACTGGAAAGATGTAAGTGTGTAAAAGTTTTTAACCCTTTAATGCTCCCACCTATCTATTCTCCCTAATACACAAGTATGTCCCGTCTAGGCCCTTGCGCTTTGCTGAAGACTTAAATCTATCTTCTGTACGTACTCCCACCTCTGATGCTCGTCTTCAAGACATCTCGAGGGCTGCACCGTTCCTGTGGAACTCCCTTCCCTCCTCCGTTAGATGCTCTCCCAGTCTCTACTCCATCAAAAAAAAATCATTAAAAACCCACGTCTTCATAAAAGCATATAAATTAAACTAATAGCTCCCGACTGATTCCTATCTTGCAACTGCCATTAGTCTAATACTATTATTGTAAGCTCATTGAGCAAGGTCCTCAGCCCCTCTGTTCCTGTGTGTCCAATTTGTCTGGTTACAACTACATGTTTGTTCGTCCACCCACTGGTAAAGCGCTGCGGAATGTGTTGGTGCTATATAAATAACATAATAATAGGAATGCACAACAACTTTTCTGCAACAACTTATATGCTCATAAAAGTGCTGTACTGGTATTTATGGGATAAAGTCAGCACTGCAACTTCAAATTTTTGTGTGTTTTTTTTCTTTTGTGCACTTCACCAACATGCAAAATCTCTATACAAAGGAAGAAAAGTTATTGTGCATCAAATGCCACGTGTCCTTTCTGATGACATATACAATGTTTGTTTTAATAATCAATCTATTCTTAACGGAGATGGTTACTAGACCTTTCTCTCCTTTCATCGTGGGGTGATTATTGCAAATTGTTTTCACTTATTAAAATGTTTAATTCCACAAATTCAACATGGTACAGTTAGTCAGCAAAACCACAGTTTCCTGAAGAGGAAATGTCAAAGTATTGTTTGGTTCTCTCCACCCCTATATGAAAATAGCCATTTTTTTTTTTTTTCCTGATCCCAATTTGCTGTACAAAGGAATAGTAACCAGCCATGTCATATACTGGTCTTTAAAAAAATTAAAACTCAAATGCCATATCCTTTCCTATATTGCCATCATACAGGTCACACAACAAACTAGCATTGAATATCCTCCAAGGTACCTTGCTTGTAGTTGACAACACACATGCATAATATGCAGAAAGCGTGTTTAAAGGGTTACAACCTTGACAAGGGTTTTTGGGGTTTATTTTTGAGTGCTGCTATTAAACTATTGCTTAAGTTTGTTCCACTTAACTGTGTGATCACTCTTCAGAACAGCTAGCATTTGTTTTATGCTTAAATTCTGCAGAAAGTTTGAATGAATATTACAAAAATGGTACTAAATGGGAACTCTGGATTCCGTGTGAGGAGAGTGATTTGTTTTTTTCATTTTTTTCAGTTTAATCTATTTACTATGCTAGTTCTAAGTTCAGAAATAGCACTGTTTACTTGACTGTTTCTAAATTGTAAATGTGTGTTAAGCAGGGTCTTCCTTTACACATTCTTGTATGCCATATTTCATAACAATTATTTGTGCCTTGTCAGCCATTTATATTTGTTTGACTGACAGAAAAACTGCTACTAATAATCAAATGGAATTTTGTGTGATTTCTGCTCATATGAAGCCTGTCATGATACTTCCTGGAACGAGAAGGCTGATATGTTTATGAACTCCCTCCTAGTCCTCCATTGTCTTCATTTCTTCAGCTCCAATTAGAAGAAGCTATTGGGAGCTGCATTATCTTGCTACTCTCTCATGCATGTGTGGGAGTACAAAGCGTGTTCTAAGAAATATCTCACAACATATGTATATTCCCTGCGTAGTAACATTTCAAGTGTCCTTTAATCTTGCACAGTCTGGGCACCAGCACAACTTAAGTGCAATAGATAGGTTTGGGCTTACTATTTCTGATTTCCTTTTCTCCGTACGCCTGGACTACAAACCTATCAAATTAATCCAAGTAACTAGCGAGATAATAACAGGAGAGATAACAGACAGAAGGGAGCACACAGGTGTGTAATGGTTCTTGCAGGCATCAAACGGTAAAGGCTGCAAAAGGGACTGGAATGCGTCCATTGTGGCAAGGGAGGGATTTCGGTAGGTTCCGCTGGATCGTCCCTGTGTCTGGGTTCCCTTTCAGCCTATACCCAGCAGAGGGAGAGGCGTTGAAGTCCATGGGTCTGCTTCTGGGTACAGCCATCGGCTCGATATCTGTGGTGGGAGCTTCTTGTGTGGTCTCCCCGTCTGCCCCAGCTCTCAGCGTACTCCCGAGCACTTGAGCTGTCAGCCTCATTGTGAGTTGCCGCCGGAGCTTGAGGTCCACCAGTATGTTGCTTTCTCTTGCTTGGAGTGGTGTTCCCCTGGAGGGAGTGGGGTAACGCTTTGATGGGGTAGCCCCATTTGAGCGTGGTGTGGCACAGCGTTGGTCTGGGCCTGTGGCGTATAGGCTTTTGCCGGGTTTGTTCGCCTTCTCCCTCCCGCCTTCCAGGCCGCATCATTGCCGTGTTCAGGAGCTGTGTGCTGCTGTGTAGCTACACGTGGGGTTATAGTTGGTGGGGCCACTTCATCAGCGTCCTCATTAAGGTTAAGTTTGGCCCAGAAGGCAGCGAATAAACGGTCCAGCCTCTCCTCCAGAGAGGGTAGCGGAGAGGCAGGCACTGGGTCACACGTGGCACCTGCCATGATACCCCCCTCTGTTCCGGCTGTGCAGGTATGTCCCTGCTGGGGGTCTGTTGCTGGGTTACAGGCTTTAGATGCCGGGATATCCCTCACCGGCAAAGGGGGAGAGAGGGGGAGTGTGTCGGGGGACCTTCAGGCTAGTGAGCTCCAGCCAGCGGAGGGATCGTCCGCCTCCCCCACGCCGTCTGAGTAGGCCTCCTGTAGTCCTCAGGTCTGACCCCGGGATGGATCTGCCAGTGTCTGTGGAGGGAACTCTCGCTTGCTGTCTCCTTCTCCGGGTCTTATGAACCGGTAAGATTTGACGTTTTTGCAGTAAATGTGGCGGAATTTGAGTATGTTAGCACAGAGCTCTCACGAATGAAGCCAAGCTCTGCCCCCCCATTTTACACACTTAACATACCTACACAAACACACACACTCTGCATACATTATATACACACACTACACAAACACTCACGGCACAAATACACGCACAAACACACTGCATTCATTATATACACACTACATTTACTATACTTACTACTCAAACACACACTGCATCCACTACACACACACACACTGCATCTACTACACACACATATTCTGGAAAACAAAAATTTCTGACTGGCATGTATATTTTGTGCATTTACTTAATAAAAAAAAAAAAATTTGCAAAAAATAAACATGTTCAGTTAACAGTAGATTTGTGTAGAAATAGTATCATTTATTTTTTTTTAAATGGTAAATGTACAGACTATCGGTATCTGTAAGTTATCGGCTATCTGCCGGAAAGGCCACAGATTATCGGTATCTGCTCTAAAAAAAAAAAATCAAAATCGGACAATGACCAATATACAGACATGATTGTGCTGCAATGGCTCCTTCACAAAAAGCTATGAAGGAATTTCTGAGCGGTCACTGGGAAGCATATTTGACAAATATTGTCTCTGTATGACTCCTTCAACAATTTTTGAGGTGTACGCACACATTTTTCATTAAAAGGAAAGATCACTCCCTAGGGCTTTTCATATTGTTTACTTATATCTGTATTTAACAAATGTTATTTGTGAGGTTTGAAATGTGAAATCCTATATTTAATTGTATATCTATTTTTCCTGCAACTGGGCGCCTTCATCTAGTTTATTGTCAATGATTGATATAAGTTCTGTCCTTTGGACCTGTTAGTCAGCAAATACAAAGCATACATAGAAGAGAAGAACTGAAACCATGTTTCTATTTCTCACCATTTCCAATGTTTGTCTCCTGTATTGTGATGCAATTTTCTCAATCATATTTCAAAGGGACAATATAGTCATGTAGTTGTTCTGGTGTGTAATAGTATGTTTCCGCAGGCTTTTCAATGTCCACACTGTCTGTTTTCAGAGAAAAGGCAGTGTTTACATTGCTCCTTAGGGACACCTACAGTGACAGTCCCTCAGACGGCCACTAGAGGTGGTCCTGGGTGCAGCACTAACGTTCTGCGTCTTTACTCTCTGCATGAACTTTCCCCGTAGAGATGCATTGATTCAATCCATTTCTATGAGGAGATGCTGATTGGTGCAGAGCAGCATTTTTGCTGCACATGCGCAATAGCCTCCCAATGTTTTCCTATGTAGCAGAGCCAGTAGCGACAGGATTTGCCCGGCGCTGGAAAAAGTTGAGTAAAACACCCTTCTAACCTGAAGTAAAAAGGGCTGGGAGTGCTAAACTGCTATTTAGACCTATAGTTTCAGGACTACACTATTTAAAGGGACTCTATAGTATTAGGAATACAATTTGAAACTCCCTGAAATATAGGTAAAATCGAGTAGGTGATTTTCAATGGTGTTCATTTCAGTGAAGTGGCAGTTCCCCTTTAAATGAGTTTTATGTTGTCATTGATGTTGGTCACCTTCCCAGGATAACACATTTGCAAATAATGCAGCTTCAATACAGCTATACCTTTGTGTTTACTTTTATTGCAAAAAGCTGATGGAAAACCTACATATATCTCACTTATCACATAATTGTATTGTATAAGGCTATGCTTCTTCACTCAAACTAGCTGCGTCTTCTTATTTTATTATTTTACTAGAAATGTGCCTTTGCTCATTAATTGTTTTAGAAATGCTAATTATACTAATACAGGCTTGTAAACAGCAGTAGTAATATAAGTGAGTGATGCCCACTGCAGTTTGCTTGATGCACGTTTTTTTTTTCTTTCATTTCTTCTGTACCTCGAACAAGAGCTAGAGTGCAGTATTCACACGCTTTTGACCACTGACCGTACTTTTCTTTGATCAAAATCCTTTACTTTATTTTTCCAGGTTTAATCCTACTATATTTTTTGACTTTAGGATAGGGGATTGTATACATCTATATTTAATGCAGACCTGTACCTGACAAGTTATTCAGGGTCATGCCCTTTGCATGACTGATGCCTTTAATAGTTTTATAGATTTTTTTTATTTTTTTTCTGTTTACTGCATTATTTCTCACATGTAAGCTGTTTAGTCATAGTACCTATCATTTAATCAATATTAGAAATTAGAATAGCATTTAAACATTTAGACATTTAATGCACTTCATTTAGCTATATAGTTATATTCATGACGGTTTATAAAAGTGCTAATTCCAATAGAAATCCAGCACTTCTATAATACTTCACTTTACAGAGCCAATGGAAGTGGCCAGCACCTTAAACTAGTGTTCCCACCTTACTGCACCTCATTGCTATAGCTCATTGAAAAGCTTAGTGTGCTTAAAGGAGAACTATAGGGTCAGGAACACAAACCTGTATTCCTGACCCTATAGTGTTAAAACCACCATCTAGCCCCCATGATCCCCTCATGCCTTCCTAAATATAGTAAAATCTTACTTGTATTCAAGTCTGGAGCTGCTTGCTTTTTCACTGTTTCCTTTTGACCTTACCTCTGCCTGCTGACATCATCAGAAGTGGTGGCCTGATCCAATCACAGTGCTTCTCCATAGGATTGGATGAGACTGACAAAGAGGCAGATCAGGGGCAGAGCCAGCACAATTCAAACACAGCCCTGGCCAATGAGCATCTCCTCATAGAGATTAATTGTATCACTGAATCTCTATGAGGAAAGTTCAGTGTCTGCATGCAGAGGGATGACACACTGAATGTTTGGATGCATTTTAGGCAGCCATGACCAATGAAAAATCTCTAACAGCCATCTGAGGAGTGGGCAGTGAAGTTATCAATAGGCTGTAATGTAAACACTGCTTCTTATCTGAAAAGACAGTGTTTACAGCAAAAATGCTGAAGGTAATGATTCTTCTTACCAGAACAAACTCATTAAGCTGTAGTTGTTCTGATGGCAATAGTGTCCCTTTAAGTACTTCCAGGCAACCAACTACCAGCTTTGTTAGTCTGGAGACTGACCTGCTATGTTTCAAATGTTATCTTGTACTTTGCAGACTTTGATTTCCTTAGCATAGTTGGATTTGTGATGGTCAACATTTTTTTTTTTAATTCCATGTAGGATTGAAATGTGATCCCATATACACCGTGAACATGGTTTAAAATGTGAAGTCCTATGCTACTAACCAGACTTTAAAAGTTGCTAGCCACTACAAATCATAGCATACCCATAGGGGATGAATAGCTACTTACCAGGGCTAAGGTTTTACTTGCCAACGGCTAGTGGTGAGTGGACCATTTGAGCAATGTTTCAAAAACATATTATTCAAAATTGGTAATTTTTTGATCGAGCAGTGATATAATAATCTCCTTAGTGTTATGTTCCATTTTAGTACAAGTAAGCATCTGTTTAGATCATGTGTAGTTATTTCTTAGCTAATACTTTTGAATTATTCTAGTTATCTGGTGGCCGTGGATCTTATGTGAAAGCATAAGTCCCCTCTGTCGTTATGTACAGCAGTAAACCACCACCCCACTTCCTGTGGGTGTTGATTCTGGTACTGTTTGCTGACTTCCATCAGAAACCGGAAGCACAACTACTCCTGCATTTCGCAGCAAACAATGGTTTAAAAAATAAAATAAAAAGAGAACTTTTGCCATTATGCCAGGAAATCAAAGGGAACTCCACAGAAATCCCAAGGGAGAAGTGTTGTCAAATACAGTAAACTAATATTTGCAGATGCCTTTTATTTTAATGTAATTTTTTTTTTTGCATTTAATGAATGAGGTGGTGAGGAGATAGAAAAAGTAAATGATCTCATCCAGCCTCCTCTCACTAAACTGCATAATGATGGCATTTACCATAGTACACAATTAACTTTTTATGTGTTTGTTTATTTATTTTTTTTTATATATTTTGGGATGTATCTTATTTCCTTCTCTTTCTAAAGTTAGGGCTAAGTTTACATATCTTTTACCCTTAGAGCAGCATAAGGGAAATCATTTTAAATTTGAATACATTTAATTGTGTTTCGTGACTTAGTGAGAATTCCAATTAAAATTTCAACATTTTGGGGAAATAGCCAAATTAGAAACAAAATTTTCAAATCATATGTTTTCAGCTTGGCAGTTTTGCTCTTAAGTTTTAAATTCACTTTGAATTGCTAGGAATACTTAAGTAAATATCCATGCCAGGTTATTTTTGGCCCTTTATAGTAATGCTGGATAAACCAGGTGACTCTGGGATGTGTCTGCTGTAAAATTCAACCTTTTTGTTTGTCTCTGTTCTGTTCTGGTTTTTTTTCTTTTATATATATATATATATTTATAATTTATATATATATATATATATATATATAATTTATATATATATATATATATATTAACTACGCAGTGTTTATTTTATATTTGGGCAGAGGATTGTCCATTTAAGCGATGGGGCCTTTTCTTTAACTTGTTTATTTTTTGTTAAATGTTAATGGAGCGTTTCACAATTGATGTTCCTCGGAACCCTGGTGTTATGTGAGAAGAAAACTGGGGTTCTGCCGCTTCTTGCCCGTCATGTGACCCATGCCACCTGATCAGACACCGTGACCCATTAAGAGCTCGACCTTGCCCTATAGTATCGGATCCTGTGAGGAAGATCACTTCCTCCACTTTTCTTTTTGTTGTTCTGTCTCTCACTGTTAAAATACACCTACCATTAAAATTATAGACTGATCATTTCTTTGTCAGAGGGCAAATGTTCAAAATCAGCAGGGGATCAAGTACTTTTTTTTTTTTTTTTCACTGTATCTGTAGAAATTAGTGTGTGTGTGTGTGTTTGTGTTTGTGTGTGTGTGTGTGTGTATAAATATATGAAATTTGCTAAAAAAAACCAAAAACATTACATTCTGATAACTAAGAAATTTGCCCTACAGTGCAATTTTTTTTTTTTGAGGGGGTTCCAGGATGTTGGTACACTTCCATTGGCTCTCCTAATTGGCCAGCTGATTGCTCTTTGCCAAGAATCGAAGTCCTAGACCACCAGGTTTGGCTCAGACTCCAGGTAAAAAGGCAACCCGTTGTAAAAAATGCTTTACTACTTGCATTGAGGGGCTCTTCAGAGCATAACAGTGGCAGGTTGGTGGCAAGGTTTGACATGCCTGTTCTAGATTTGGTTTCAAGTGTAACTCTTATTAAAAAAAACGAAGTACAAACTTAACATCATCTTTTGTTTTGTCTCATAGCATCAACACTTTTAGAAGATGACGACGGAAGAGGTGGTCGTTGTTGCAAAGTTTGATTACGTTGCACAGCAAGATCAGGAGTTGGATATCAAAAAAAATGAAAGGCTTTGGCTCCTAGACGATTCAAAATCTTGGTGGCGTGTTCGCAATTCTGTGAACAAAACTGGATTTGTACCATCTAACTATGTTGAAAGAAAGAACAGTGCCCGTAAAGCATCAATTGTAAAAAATCTAAAGGACACATTGGGTAAGTCCAAACTTGTAGTGATCTATTTGCAGGGTACAGAAAAAATGGACCAGCGATGTATAGATCAGTGAAAAATGGTTTGTTGAAATATAATATACCTAATATGTACATTGATAAAAAAGCAAACCGAAGGATCAGCGCTGTACAACCAAATAGTAAAGAAAAAGCATCAGCAAACATAAAAGATGGGACTCCCTCAAAGACCCAACAGAAATAGAATAAGGCCGCAAATCAGGAAAAGGTTGCGCCAATTGTGAGCAAATAAGTTTAAAATATTAAGACACTAAAACAAATAAACAAAGAACACGTAGCAAATATAAAAGTCCAAAGTCAGTGTGTAAACTTTCATAGGTAGCAGCTAAATCCCATAGACACAGTCGCAGACAGTCAGTCACACACACACACACATACGCACACCCTTACAGGCAGACTGTGTCACACACACACTCTCACTTGGGCTGGAAGAAGAGTGGATTAGTTGAAGCTCCTGGAGTCTTAGTTGGGGAAACAGGGACTCCTATCTGCTTCCCCTAGATGTGCAGTGATAACTGCAGAGGGTGGAGGCCGTGTTTAGCTTCGCCACCACTGCCGATTTAGCCCTGCCCCCACTGTCCTTCCGTGCGCCCGATTTTGAAGTAATGCGGCTGCCCCTGCGTGTGTGAGCTGTGTCGGTTGCCAAGTGCCCCAGCTGCCATGGGGACCAGTGCGCCGCACAGCTCACACATCCCTAAGGCCAGCCCTGGTCGTGGCACCCGGGGCACACCCTCCACCCACCCCCTAGTACGTCACTGTTTGTGATTATATACCTCAAAGCACTATCACTTTAATTGTTTAGTTTGGACGCTGCATTATTTTTAATTACATTTATTATATTTATTTTGATATAATATAACATTATATATGTATGTGTGTGTGTGTGTGTGTATATATATATATATATATATATATATATATATATATATATATATATATATATATATATATATATATAATTATATTCACAGTGCTCTTACAACAGATTATCATAATACACTTATACTATTTAGCACGATTTAATTTGTCTCCCACGAATTCGTGTAGGACCAACTGATATTGGGGTAGTGGGCTTAACACAATATGGCTATATGGTGGAACTAAATCCCCATATTTGTTTGCTGAGAGAGGGTATTTTAAGTGGACTTATAAAAATAAATTTTTTAATTTTATGTGTACTGTAATTTACCGTAATCTGTATTATAATATTTTAAAAGGACAGTCCAGGTAGAAGTTGACTTTTTATGAATTTTAGAAATAATGCACGTAAGAAATATGGCTGTGTTTAATTTACAAAAGCAATGTCTTTCTGGTTTTGCCAAGTACGTTCATTACTACTTTTTAATAAACTAAACTATTTGAAGTTGAGCTTTGTATGGTCAGGGCACCCATTTATTTGTGCATTCACATACGCTGTTGAAAATCGATGTCTAAATATAGGTGCTCTATGCTGGCTGGATAAATTGTTTGGGAGAAAATAAATTTTTGATAATAAGGATATGTGAGATTGTTAGTGCGGCTCTGTCACCACAATATAATAGCTCAGATTTTCAACTGATATTTGCGTGCTTTGTTTCCTTTTTTTTATTGTAAAATAGCTTGTCTTGGTCTGGCGTGGAGTAATCTAGGTTTTGGTTTGTTTACACATTCAGTTCAGTTTTGTCACTAGAAACTTGTGCCAGGCTAATCTGCTTCACATCTTGGTCACTCGAGGCTATAGGTTTCTATTGTTAGCATTATTTACTTGTGTGCTTACTACGTCTCACTTTTATGAATGCAAGTTAAAGTTTCATAGGCTGTTACTTCAGTGGCACACCCTGTTCTCATACTTAATTGTGCACATTGATTAAGGTTTTTAAAGAAACACTTCATAGAACTGCTTCAGTGATGACTGCAGAAACCAAGAACTGGCTAAAGCATTTTAAAGTTTTATTTGTTGTTTTTTTTTTTTTGCCCACAAATATGCTTAAATATCATTTTAAGAAATCAGGATGACTTCACAAACTCAGGCTGAGGATAACTTTATAAGTTAAAAGAAATGTAAAAAAAAAATATCAAGGGTTCAGTGTTGTGGGTGGTAGTCAAAACTTTTTTTTTTTTTAATTTAAATTTTTGTATTTTAACATTTTACTGAAGTAGTATGTTTGTTTGTTTCTGTATGATATCCTAGACTTTATTTTTGCCATTTTGTGATGTTTTGTTGATATGTACACAAATCTCCCAATGCAAGGTAATTTGAATATTGCAGCATCTGGTTTTGCAGACCTGTTATAGATTATTCCTGGAGTGGTGAGAGCTTGCTTACTTATATTTACTAGGATTTACACCAAATTCTGAATCGTCATTGCAAATCTAAGCACTTTTAAAAAAAAATAAAGAATTATCATATGTTTTATAAATGTATTTCTACAATTCATTAAAATGGAGAGGTAGATGGGTGTCTTCTCCAGCCAAGAATAATGCATTCTACTCCAAATAGTAAAATTTTGATTAGTCATCTTCATTTTTTTTTTGCCTTATAGTCAGCTGGTCGCAGTTTTTACTTATTTCCACGAGCACAGTTTCAGTTGGATCCTTTTTTCCTTGTGTGTTGGCATGGTTAGGTTCTGTGATTTTCACTTAGTGGTTTATTTTATGGAAAAAGGAAGTGTATCTTATAATTTGGCCACAAACTAGTCTTAATATGAAAGTATATTTTTCCCCACTTTTGTTTTCTCAATGCTTTGTGGTTTTTTTTTTTTTTTTCTTTCTCTAATCTTATGACCAAATCATGCAAATCAGCTTCCATGTAACTAGGCCAACACGCCTGGGGTAGGAACTGTTCTTCTGCTAAACTGAGTAACTATGCACTATGACTGGAGGGCACCAGCCACTCATTCATTAAGCTTGCTGTTGGCATGTTTACACAAGCCAGTCTCATTCTGACATGGTGAGGTCAATTTCCTGTGACCTTGCTACTTCACTCTTCCACTGTTTTTATCAAGATCATTGAGAGCAGACCTTTAGGGGTTTCCTTTTAAAGCGACACTGTTGGTAACGTCTAGGGTGACTTTCTGGATTTATTGGGGTAATTGTGTGTCCTGCATATTAAAAGTGAATCTTACATCTCAATTTGTTTTTGCTTTAAGCGGTTATATGAAACTTACGATCTCTGAATAACTTCCTCTAGCTATTAGACATAAGTAAACAGCAGCATTCCATGAATATCATGTGACTACCTTTTACTTCACTGCACATAGTGTTTCATCAAGGCACTCAGTACTTATTATTGAACAGAAACCTGAACAAGTGTTGGCTTTGTTTTCATGGTGTGGTAAATTGAGTGCAGTGGGTGCATTCTTCTGATCACTGCTGCCTTAGCAACCTATGGCACACAAGGTGTGCACGCAAGACTGCCAGATGCAGAATAGAATGATCTTCCCTAAAGCTGGCCTGACAGAGGACCTCTTCAGGTATCTCCTAATGCCCGATTGCAATGGGCGATGAGGGGAAACCTTCAGTTCAGTTGTGACAGCACTTGGAGGAACTGATCTCCTATTACTTCCTTCTAGCGCTTGTGAAGGAAGCCACGAGGGAGGAGAGGAGCATGCTGAGGCACTTGCCTTGTCCTGTAACTAATCAAACCAATCCCCACTGGACCCTATGGAAGTTGCCCTCCTGCTGGTAACTCATAAGCAATCAAGAGGGTGACTAAAAATAACTGCACTGCCAGTGTATCCGTGTAGTAATGTGTGTTACAGTGTGTGTGTCTTGCAATTTGTATGGGCCTAGCAGTGCGATTGTGCACAAATGCATATATACAATCATACAAAGCAGCAGCACCCATGCATAACTCAAGCAGTATAAGGCAACATACACTGTTAATTAAAATTAAAAAATAGGACGTTTACAAGGGACTTCAAAACCTTGTTTTGGCACAGTGCTGCTAAGGGTTTCTGACCCATTTGGGGACACCGATACTATTTTCCCAAAGTATATGCAGATTATTGGTTGCCTTTTATAACCTGTATCAATATTCTGTACGTCGTAAATGTTTGGAAAAAGCAACACAATTTCTACACAAATTTGGCATTAATTGAGCATGCTGATAGCAATCATTTTCCTATCACTCAGTCATCCAGCCCGGTATATTACAGTAGATTAATGGTCGGAGGCAGCAGTTTCCAGATGCGTCTTCAACTGGTGTTGAAAAACTAGTGTGCAGTTTTACCAACACCAAATTGTCTTTTTTTTTTTTTTTTTCTCCCTCATTCCCCTCTAGTGGCTTTTAGCAGTTAAAGGGATCCTATAGTGCCAGGAAAACAAACCAGTTAAAACACCTTCAGCCACTTACCCGAATCCAGCGCTGCTGTCCCTCTGCACTGGGTCAGGCTCCGCCCATGCTCCTCCCCTGCCATTAGCCAGCGGGGGAGACCTAATGCGCAGGCGTGCGCATTAAACCTCCCCCTAGGAAAGCATTATTCAGTATTTTAATCTGTGCTAAATGAAGCGATCTGTCCAGGGTTTTCTTCTCGAATTTTAGTCTTTGAATGAGAATTCACAGGTGAATCCTGGATAAATCGATTAATTTGGGTGCAGATTAAAAGACATTTGATAAAAATGCATTTGTTTTAAATGCAAGTTGACATTTGGCTTCTGTCACATTTGATTCCACATGTTTCCACCGAAGATTACCATGGAGAAGAGACTTGTTTTTTGGGGAGTGTGTGGGTATGTTTTAGGAGAGAGAGCATAACTAGGAATTTCCCTACTTTAGATCGTGAAAGAACACAAATTGCAACATATTGGGTAAAGTCCCCCCCAACCAGATAAGTTAGAAAGACCCATAATGCAATGCTTCATCATGCTCCTCCCTTTCTTGCCCCTCTTCTATAATCCGATGTTCTGTCCTTGCCTCCCTGGAGGAAGGTAGCTTTATTGACACTGATTGAAGTATGAAGATTTATTTTTATTTTTACTCTATAGTCACCAGAACAACTACAGTTTAAGGAGTTGCTTTGGTGAGTATGGTCTATCCCTGCAGGCTTTTCAATGTAATCACTGCAAAGGCAGTGTTTTACGTTATTGCCCAGCGACACTTTCAATGGCTTTCAATTAGACGGCCACTACAGATGCTTACTGGGTCAGTGCTGCAGGTTCAGCATCTCCACCCTCTACATAGATGTACTGAATGTTCCTCATAGAGATGCTGATTGTCACAGTGCTGCGTTTTGCTTTGCGTGTGTGATTGCCTCCCAATGATTTCCTATTGAATTGGCTGAGATTGTTAATTCTGATAATCTTAGCCAAGGAGGCACGAGCCATCACCGACGGATATAAAAAGGTAAGTTTTTATATTTATTTAACTTGGCATTTTGGGACTGGTCACCTAACTTTTGGTCACCTAACTTTTCCTTAAGTTTGGAGAATAATATATCTTTCAGCATCCTCATGGATGGAGAACTAAATGGAAGAAATGGAGGGGTTTCTCATGCAGACTCCTCATTGGAGTCCGAAACTGGTGTTCATGTTGCTGCAATATGCTCCTTTTCAGCACATGTATTCATGGCAGATGTTATCAAGGAAGGTGTTTCTTCTGACAATTTCATCTGTCAGCTTATTCCTTTTGCTCACTTGCAAGCCCCCTCTATTGGTTCTATTTTTTTTTTTTTTTTATATTTTTTTTTATATAAGGATCACACAATCCTGGGGTCTAATTATTCTTTATTTTTCTTTTTTTTTTCTTTTTGCTGGATGTGGGTTCCTACAAATATTAACTAGAAAGTTGTTCCCTCATTTTGTCCATCACTTGCCAATGACAAGGAGATTCTTGTTGAATGTGGATGTTGTTTGAGCCCTCAAGTACTATGTTGTAACCTCTAGGCACTTTTAGGAAATGTTCTTCCTTGTTTGTTCATTTTTCATTTAGGTCAAAAGACTTCAGTCTCCAGACTTACAAATTGTCTCATCATATGAATATCTATACCCTTAATAACAAGCCTCTACTTGGTAGGGTCACTGTTTATTCCACTCGGGCAGTGGATACCTCATAGGCCTTTCACCATGAGGCTTCCCTGGGAAAAAAAATACAAGACCATCTTTTTTTTAATCTTTTTTTCTCATACGTATTCCAAATGTTAACATGTGGTTTTTTTTTTGGTTTTTTTTTTGCTTCTGCAGTTGGCTGTCTTCTGGGTGATTGTTGCTATTCAGTCACCATCACCTGCCCTACATTTTGTGGTGACCTCATGTCCTACTGTGCTTCGGTTTAAGGATGATCTTTCATTTTGATTTTCCATCTCCAAGCCTCCTTACTTGTTGCTTATGTAATAGAATAAGAAATAAAATAAATCTAACTTATATACACACACACTTAAATTGTCACTGGTGTGTTTCAATATGGAATGTGTTTTAAGCATTTGCAGTAGTTGTGTTGATATAGTTGTATTCATAAAAAAAAAAAAGCATTTTATTACAGCACAGTTATGGTGGTTTTTAAGGAACCCTACAGCATTGGGAAAACAAACCTGATTTCCTAATGCTATATTGTGCAGCTGACTTAATGGTCTCCCCCATAGTGAAGCATTGAGAGGTTACTGCGCATGCACAGAGAATCTCTTAACCAATCAGCATCGCCTCATAGAGATGCAATGAATCCGTGCTTCTCTGTGGGGAGTGTTCAGCGTCATGCTGAATGTAGGTTTGTAAAGATTGCAGGATCTCATCCAAGAATGCCCTATAATGGCTGTTCACATGATAGAAACTCTCTCTCTCTCTCTCTCTCTCTCTCGCTCTCTCAATTAAAATTAGTCTGACACTGAAACTTTTTCTCCTTTTCTGAAATGGTTAATCTTTACATGACGTATAAGCAGAGGAGTGTTGGAACCTCTTAAACGGCAGCAAATGTGTAATTTTAATCCACTAAAACTGAGTTGAGCTCTAGAAGGTTGTGTTTCACAGTGCTTGCTGCAAACTGAACTCCCATCACATCCAGCCAGCCACTGGTTGACCAGAATCAATAGTATTCTTCCTGCACCATTTCTACATTAAATTATTGTGATTAAGTATGAGGAACAATTGTATATAATGCATGGTTTTAGTCTCCAGTAACTGATGGGTTATGTCATGATTCCCTTTTATCCCAGAAGTTTGGTCCTTAAGGGGTTAATATAAAATATACTTTATCATTATACTTTAACATAGCCATACCCCCTAACCCCAGCTTGTAACTTGACCTTCCGTCTCAAACCAATTCCAGTACTTTCAAATGCTTTTAGTGCAAACCATCATTTCCTTAATTTGACTTTGAAGTTAACATTGTTAAGCTGCACAGTAACTTGCTGGTGTTTGATGGCATGCAAAGAGTTAAGAGATGAGAGGCCAGCCAGGTTTTGGTTGGAAGAGCCAGACCATGTGACTTTTCTCCAGCTCACCCCCTCCTCCTCTCCAGTGGCAGGAAGTAGTTAGAACTGGGATCAGAAAGGGAGATTACTCAGAAAGCCAAGCGCTCCTTGTGAAGACTAGAATGGATCTGCCTAATTTCTTCAAACACTGGTTCAGTAAGTCCAGACTCTCGATCCTCACTCTCTTATTTCACGTGTTGGAATTTGTTTTATTTTATTTTCATTTTATTTTTTCTTACCTATGACTGTGGGGGCAGGGTCGGTTTCCCTTCCCTTTGTTTGAGTGCTCTGCAAGATGTCAGATGCTTGGGGACCTGCTTCAATGCAGATTTGATTTCCAACAAAAGGAAAGAGTAGATTACTGGTGTGTTACAGACACACGCTTCTGTATTGGGGCAGAATCTAATGTTTTGTGACTTGTTGAAACCGTTAAAATAACAATAGTCTGAATTTCTCTCCAGTATTGAAACCTGCAATCTCTATTGTGTGGCTTATGCCACTAAACCTGGAAAAGCTATTCTCTTGTTATTTACTAGTATAATAATAGTACTTCCAATTCCAGTATATCAAATTCCAAGAACGGCTGTCTAATAAAGTACTGATTATAAGTATAAAAGCAGGTCTGTTGATATAAATATGTTCAAAATAGCCATTTGTCATTGTTTTTTTTTTTTCAAGGAAAATTAAGTTTTTATGGCTGTTTACTGTCCCACATGTCCCTGTGCATACTTGTCATTTTGTCATTAATAATGTGTACACAACTGAAATGTGTGTTTGTGTAGATCTATTTAGAGGGGGTAAATAATGGTGACGTGTATATTGTGGGAATATAATTGTGGGGGATAGGCAGAAATCCTTACCCAAGACAGAAGACCTTGTTTATGGAAGTATCCAGAACCGTGTGATGTCATTATATTGTGCTATTATGCATTCCTTGTTGGCTTTGTTTCACAGCTATTGGAGATTTTCTGTATCCTGCCATTAGGGCTGTTGTGGAATTGAACATAATTTATTATGTTATGTAATTAAGTTATGCAGTAGCTCAGCAAATGGTTATTAACATGAAATAGAGGCACTAATAAAAGCATAATAGAGAAGCGTGTTAATGGTTAAAAAGGAAGAAAAGGGATTTTTTTTTATTTTCTTTTCATTAAATCAGCCGTGCCTTTGGATTGCTAGGAATGTTAGAACCGGGCTAGTTGTCTGTGATCATTGGCTGCCTTTTTAAAGCAGTATAGTCATCTGCTAGCGAGGCATAGCATTTGTGGCTTTAGTGGACGGTGGCAGAAAATGTATTAGCCAAGTCCTCCCAATACTTTACCCCCTTTGCAAAGACGTAACCCTCACATCATTTTGTTCCAAACTTAAACTCCTTTTAAATACCCTCTGATTCTGTTGAGGTTTTTCGAAGGGTATCCATGCTGCAGGATAATAAACTGTGCCCTAGTAAAGCCCATTTAATAGACTGCAAGCACGTACTCATTTGCTTAATTACCTTTAGGTATTACTAGCTGTTGAAACATGAAATAGGTCTACAGATAACAAGGGCATATTTTTAGGGCAAGATTCCAGTGAAAAGCTGTAAAAGTGGAGCAAGCTGGGATGGCAGTAATAGTTTGGGAGTGCTGGAGTTGGATTAGCCCAGCTATCTTAGCCTGTTATTTTGGAAGGTTTAAAGTAGACGTTCATTTCCTTATTGGCTAGGCAGTAGAATTTTTAACTAGAAGAGCCTCGTTTTTTGTCAAACCACTCGCAGGGTTTGTCACGTCCCCCACCCAAACTCCATTTTTGTTGAAGACAAGTGTTTGCATTTTAACCACTACAATGTTAGTTTTAGTGGTTGTGGAGCATAGGGTTCCTTTTTAATGGTAGAGTTGCGAAGACTGTGCATATGTTTTTGCACTGCTATGATAAAATATGTACTGTGATTTAGCAGGTTTTGGTCTCCTTCACCCCATCCCTGCCATATTACTCGCATACCTCTCTACCTCTGGTTTAAACTGGCAATGTTAGAAGAAGTGCAATGCTGCTCAGAAAGTGTTATCCCTGATCAGTGATGCAAATCGTGATTTTATTTAAGAACACAGGATTCATATTTTTAGCTCGATTGCTCCTTTTAGAGCAGAATTCCATCCTTTTTGTCTCTCCATGTTGCCCAGTCCTCAGGACACACAAACGATGCAGGTTTTGTTAATTGGAGAAATGTTTATTTACATCATGGGTAGTCAACCTGGTCCCTACCACCCACTAGTGGGGTTTGGGATTTCAGGTGGGCAGTGGTGGGTTCTGCAGAAAACGCCCAGTGGGCCTTGATGACTGTGAACCAAGGCTGGCAGGGGAGATCCTTTCATCTTCCATGCCGGTCCATGCAGAGCCTTGCTGCAAGCCCTCTTGGGCTGGTGAGGAGATCAAAGATCTCCCTCACTGGCCCGCAGTCACTTCGTTCCAGCAGAGGAAGGGAAGGACCTGGGGGCTCTGTGTTCCTCCCGCGAGCAGGCTGGTCAGAGCATTGCCGTGTGTTACCATGGCAATGCTCCAATACAGTGCTGCGCTCGCAGGAGGACAGGAGTGTCGGCCAGCAGCCAGAGGAGCTGCAGGCTAAAGTGAACATGCCACCACTGGACCAGCAGGGTTTGCAGCATTATTTCCCCCCGCCCTGGTAAAAGGTAAGAAGAAAGGAGGGGGAGACATTAACATAGATTCTTACATCTCACCCACCCACACAAAGCATAGACCTTATGGACCCTTCACACACAAACACAGACTACCCCCTCACACACACTCTACACCCCTCCCACATACTGACTCCTTCACACATGTTTTGTCACTCTCACACACGCACAGCGCCTCACACACTGCACCCTTCACTCACGTACAGCACCTCTCACCCACATACAGCACCCCTCACACATAAACACACACACAGCACCTCACAGACACATAAAAAAGGGAAAAAATAGATAAATGTAAGTACATATATATTAAAAACGCACTTGCGCTATAAAATTTGTTAATGCGACCCTGGTGGGCGATAAAGAAATTTTACCATCAACAAGCATACAAAAGTGGGCAGTAGGTAATAAAAGGTTGACTACCCTTGATTACATCATGGGATGTTAATTTACTACCTCAGTGGACTAAGTTGGGAATTACCGGTCTCTGTAAATGATAGCTAACCCTGGTATTCCACAGATCACCCTGGGAATTGTAAATGTAATTGTATCAGACATAAAATATGGTGAACTTCTCTGTTGTAGGAAAATGCCATATCTGTTCTCTAGGAATCTTAATGCACCTGACCTTTTTATGTTCTAATTAATGCACATAGATCTGATTCAAAATGAACTAATGGCAGAAAACACCATTTTGTAAAGGTTTTTTTGGTTAATGTTAAAACAAAAGCATGTAAAATATTTACTGTTGCAATTTGTCTTGTCTTTGGTTTAAACCTTCCAAGTCAACCCTGTTTCTTCCACCTTCTTTCTTACTCTGTGTTTGCACAATAGGTGTTCTAATAGTGTTTGAATACAATCTGTATTCCCAAGTGATTCATGGATTTAGTTATACAGCTAGGTGAGTGTGGTTTCGTGAAGAAAGGTTGTGAAGGAATGGCATGTAAGTAGTTTGCTCTCTGATTGTATGGAGCCTTTATCAATAGATGTTCTAAACAAAACAATTCAAGGGAGCAATACATATGGTATACAAATGACTATTTTATACATTCTTATTCATTTTGTTTCTTAGACTCTGTTATGTAGATATTCGTAAGCATAAAACATTTTGAAGTGTTCAAACATTCATATAGCCATGTAAGACCACTTTTGGTTGAAACAAAAAAAGGGGGCTCTTTGCTAAAAAAATAAAATAAAAACTTTTAAAGTGGATCTGGGGTTTTTGTATAATTTGCAAAGATCCCCAATTTGTAACGTTGCTGCTTGTTGGCTAGTGGCAGCAGTAGGGTGCAGGTGTTTTACATACCTGAGACTGTTCCTTGCGACCTCTGCCATCAGCATGCGGTGGGTCCTCTTCAGCTCTTGGAGATGTATCTACCAGGAGCCAACCTAGTGTTGTACAGTTTGTTCAGTACTAAGGTCTACGGATGATAGATATGATGAGCAAGACCATGCCTAATTTCCACCGCAGCCGCTCGTGATGGCTGAGGGAAATTACAATTTTTTTTCATTTAAGTGGCCCTGCTTTTGTCAGTTTTTGGCAAGTGGAGGGAAAATACATAAGGCAACGTAGTCCCTACTTTACTTCATGTATTTTAGAAGAAACTAATTGAAAAAGAATTGATCAGGAGTAAGGAAGAGAAGAGGAATAGATTAAAGTAGCATTTGCTGCTTTTATTACGTGTCACAATATTTCACTGTCGACTATATTTGAATTATAATGGATTCTAAATTCTGTCTCTGTGTGACGCTGCACTTTTTCATAAAACGTTTTATACAATTTACCGACCTACTTAATTACAAAGCATTCGGTAGGAGAGAGTGTTTCTCAAAAGGCTATCATGTACATGTCATTAGCTTGGCAACTGATCCAGTTGTAAATTTAACTAAATTTAATGAACAATTGTAAATTGTAATACAACTGTAATAATTTTTTTTTTTTTAAATCTCCTTTGCTAGTACCAAGCCAGGTGTTCAGTGTGCCAGGGAAGATATCACTGCTATAGTAAAAATTGGGGCTGAATGTGATGTCAAACGATGGAAATCGTGTTTGGACCCGGATCCACTAGTTAAGAGAGCAATGGTCTTAATTGAAGTATACTTTTATGTTAGAGACCGGTAACACTTTGGCCTGACCACAAGCACCAGACCAGCAGTCATGACGGAAACTAAAGCAGTAGCAAGTACCGGGAGGTTATCATTCTAAACAGGAAACATCTGTTGGTTCTCAGGAAAGGTGTTACAGTACAGGATCTCATTTAGGACAATGAAAAAGTCCTCCAGCAAGAACCCAGTAAAGATATAATGGCTTCTCTCCTGTCTATCAGCACTTGGTAGAAAAGGAGCAAATTACAGTTAGTATTTGTGATGTACAGCACCTTTAAAATATACTTTTTTTTGGGGGGGGGATAAATTCATTTCTAGTCTGATGTAAGAGTACAATTGATCCTGTCTAATATTTTGCTTATCAATTAGACTATTTTGTCCTTTTTAAGGTAATAAATTGGCATCTTGGAATTACTACAAATGTATATTTGCTGTAAGGGGTTTTCTGTAACCATAAAAACCGAGAATATGAGACTTCTGAAAATGGTTAAAAGCCTAGTGAAACCTTAAAGGTAAATTATAGTGTCATGGAAACTAATTTGGTGACATGAGACAAAGTAGTCACTATTTTGCCCTGTGATGTCTTTTGAATACAGTGAACACAGTCAATGTGAGTATTTCATAAAGATTACACTTTTTGGGATGCTTTCAGTTTCCAAGCTAAGATCTCGCAATCCATCAGTCAAAATACTTCCACAGCAGATCAAATTGCAGAAATAATGGCCAGAGGATTGGGGTTAGTCACCTCCACAACATCTGACAGAGAGCCGGAAGATCTCTGTGTAAGCTAGGTCTGGCAGTGCAGGGCTTAGCTCTTTGGTTGAGAGCTAGCAGCTAATGCTGCAGGGGTTGGCTAAGAAGATCTTCTGGCAGTTTTTTGGATGTGGGGGTTGAGTGGCAATTACAGTGGGCATGAGAAAAGGAAAATTGAAAAAAAAAAGAAAAAAGTGCAGCTTTAAAGGGACACCATAGTCACCTGAACAACTACAGCTTAGTGTAGTTGTTCAGGTGAGATCTATAGCTCCCTGCAGGCAATCTAATGTAAACACTGTATTTTCTCTGAAAATACAGTGTTTACATTGATAGCAAGTCCTTCTGGTGGCCGTCTGAGTGACGGCCACTGGAGGTATTCCTATCATGTATGGCCCTAAAAAGGCCATGTACACGTCAGACGTATTAAAATACGTCTGACGTGTGCAGGAGAGAGAAGGCACTGTGTGCGTGTCTTCTCTCTCCTGCCTGTCAGCAGAGGAGAGGGGGCGGGAAAAGACCGCGAGCTGAGCAGTCAATCAGCTCAGGACTTCATAGGGTGGCATGAATGCCGCCTTATGAAGTATGTGCGGATGTGCAGCGAAGCCGCGCATGCGCACAAGGGAGCAATGACGCTTCCAAGTGGAAGCGTCTGATTGCTTGCGCCCACCTATTTTGTCATTTTGACGAAATAGGGGGCGCGGCTTCACGAGGCTCCCGGCGCTGGAACCAGGTGACTGAAAACGGCTGCCTGGAGAGTCCCTTTAAGTTTGTGTACATCTGACTAACTAATGTTCAAATGTTGTCAGTTGTCATTGTGGCTGAACACCTCCTGCTGAGGAGTAATATTATGTCGCTTTTTGTAGAAAAAACTAAAAAGTTGAATCTCAGCACTTGTAAAGAAGTTTTTTGTTTCCTTTGTGGGGGTAGAGGGACAGTGTGGAGAGGGTGGTTGAATATGATGTGGGAATTAAGGTAGCTGGTTGGAGGGTTTGGCAGCCTTGATTGTCATAGCAGGTGATTGGGGAAATGAAATGACCTGAGAGGATTATGTAATGATGTCTATATACATGAGGTAACCCCTGCCATGGCTGTGTGTTCTCAGGTCTGGAAGGGCTGTAAACATTTGTTATTTGTTAACCTTTTTCTCAAGGAATGATTTATATCACGAGCATGACGGGGCTTTTAACAAGCAGTGTAGACGCCCCTATCAAGCATGTGCCTACTCTGTCCAGTGGGCAATCTGGCCCTCCTTTTACTTCAGTGTTTCTTGGAATTGTCAAAAATGTAAATACTTGAAGCTGATCTGTTAGTTGTCTATTAAGTAAAAATTGGAACATACTTAAAGGGAAACTATTTCCAAAGATTTTTATTTTTATGTTTACTTATCCCTTTATTTAACAAATAAGTATGTGCCAAAACTAAAATTAAATGTAGAAATCCTCACATCTTTATTCTGCAACTTCCATTTTAGCCCGAGGTCAGTCATTGTTATAAGCTCTGTCCTTGGCACCTGGCAGTCGGTAGAGATAAGGCAAACACCGAAGAGAAGAAACTAAACAACATTTCTATTTCAATTCTTAATTTTTTATGTTTTTCCTGGCTTTACCATGTCTGAACTAGATGATGATATTTGTTAAATCTTTAATAACATTTAAAGGAAAACAAAGAATCTCTAACATAAGTTATATGTGATTCTCAATATTTTATTCTGTTATAACTCAAAGAAATCGGTCTAGATGAAAATTCTTGTTCTTGGGTAGAACATTGGCTTAAAAATGGAGTACAAAGAGTTGTCATTAATGGTAAAATTTCAAGCTGGAGAGAGGTGGCAAGTGGTGTCCCTCAGGGTTCTGATCTGGGACCCCTCTATTTAACATGTTTATAAATG
The DNA here is from genome assembly GCA_933207985.1 of Pelobates cultripes. Lineage (NCBI taxonomy): Eukaryota > Metazoa > Chordata > Amphibia > Anura > Pelobatidae > Pelobates > Pelobates cultripes. The sequence continues at coordinate 54,876,759 of OW240913.1, read as the reverse complement.
ATCTTAAACAAAGCATTGAAAGTCATGTTTCAATGTTTGCAGATGACACAAAACTCTGTAAAGGGATACAATGTGAGCAAGATATTACTTTGCTGCAGAGGGATTTAGATAGACTGGACACTCAAATGACAGATGAAATTTAATGTTGAAAAACGCAAAGTTATGCACTTTGGCGTAAAGAAAGCACAAGCAACGTATACCCTTAATGGAAGCGAATTGGGTATAACAACACACGAAAAGGACTTGGGAATTGTTGTAGACCACAATGTGCAATGTCAATCAGCAGTGGCTAAGGCCAATAAGGTATTGTCATGCATGAAAAAGGGCAATAATTCTCGTAATGAGAATATCATTTTGCCTCTTTATAAATCACTGGTTAGACCATATCTTGAATATGCTGTGCAATTTTGGGCACCTGTTCTAAAGAAGGATATTATGGCACTAGAAAAAGTGCAGAGGCGGGCTACAAAATTAATAAAAGGAATGGAATATATCAGCTATGAAGTAAAATTATCAAATTTAAACCTCTTTAGTTTAGAAAAACGTCGCCTCAGAGGGGATATGATAACAATATACAAATATATCCGGGGCAAATACAAACCATTGTTGTGCAAATCTATTCACAAACCAGTCTTTACATAGGACACAAGGTCAAACGTTTAGACTGGAAGAAAGAAGATTTCATCTAAGGCAAAGAAAAGGTTTTTTTTTTTTTTCTGTAAGAACAATAAAGATGTGGAATTCTCTGCCTGAAGAAGTGATTTTATCAGAGTCTATACAGATGTTCATACAGAAACTAGATGCATACTTGCAAAAACAGAATATTCAAGGATATCATTTTTCAATGTAGGGTAATAGATTCTTGATCCAAGGATTAATCTGACTGCCATTCTGGGGTCAAGAATGAATTTTTTTCCAAGTTTTTTGCAAAATTGGAAGTCCTTCAAACTGGGTTTTTTTTCTTTTGGGTTTTTTTTTTTTTTGGCCTTCTTTTGGATCAACAGCAAAAAAACAAATGTGAGGAAGGCTGGTTTTGATGGACGCAAGTCTCATTTCAACTATGTAACTATAAATTCCAGAGAAATGACAGTTCCACTTTAAGACATAATATGAAAACCCTTCATTTTAGTATTGCAGGAAATACGATGAAGCAACTCCTGGCAAGCAAAGATTCCAAGAATTGCAAGACAAATGTCACAAGCTTATTTGTTTCAATGTTGGGTTATTTCACATATTTTTATTTTCTGTACCTACATCATCTGATTTAAGTTTTTTTTTTTTTTATTATTATTATTATAGATAATATTGTAAAAAGTACATGTATACAACTTTAACAAAATTTCCCCTCCGAGAGTATGGATGCCTTTAAATATGCTATAGCATTAATGGTTTTTACGTTTTACTCCTCGTTTTGTACTTTAAAAACCATGATGATTAAGCATTAAAATAAATTGTGATTACTATGTTATTAAGAAATATGCACTGATATTAATCACAGTATATAAAACACTATTTATTTTTATTTTTTTTAAACTTAGAAAAGGTGCACAAATCTATACTTGTTAACATTTGTATTACCGTATTTTTCACTCCATAAGACACACCACACCATAAGATGCACCTAGTTTTTAGAGGAGGAAACACAGAAAAAAAAATATTCTGACAAACTGTCCCATAGTATTTCTTAACACTCCCCCCTCTCCTGTCCCATAGTGTTCTTACCCCCCCCCCTTGTCCCATAGTATTCTTCCCCCCTCCCCTTGTACCATAGTGTTCTTCCCTCCCTCCCCTTTTCCCATAGTGTTCTTTCCCCCCTTCCCTTGTCCCATAGTGTTCTTCCCCCTCCCCTTGTCCCATAGTGTTCTTTTCCCCCACTCCCCTTGTCACATAGTGTTCTTCCCTCCCTCCCCTTGTCACATAGTGTTCTTCCTCTCCTCCCTTGTCCCATAGTGTTCTTCCTCTCCCCCCTCCCTAGTGTCCCCTTGTCCATAGTGTTCTTCCCCCACTCCCCTTGTCCCATAGTGTTCTTCTCCCCATGTCCCATAGTGTTCTCCCTCCCCTTGTCCCATAGTGTTCTTCCCCCTCCCCATCCCCTTGTCCCATAGTGATCTTTCCCCCCAATTCCCTCCCATAGTGCCCCTCTCTTCCCCCACTTGGTCTCTGGGAGTTTACTTACCTGTATTGTAGTGTGACTGACCGGAACAGCGCGCACTGCGGTACAGGAACTTAAATTTCAGTTTCCTGTACCCGGCCGGACTGAAAGGAAGTGCACACACTGGCCGACCGGAAACTGAAGCTGTTCTCCCGGCCAACGCTACAATACAGGTAAGTAAACTTCTGCATTCGCTCTATAAGACGCACAGACATTTCCCCTTTTGAGGAGGGAAAAAGTGCGTCTTATAGAGTGAAAAATACGGTAATATTTCAATAAATCTTTTACATTCTGGTTGCGATAAATTTTGACACGATCCATAGTGGATACCGGACAGGCAAATTGTAGCCATATCATTATTTTATTTATTTATATCTATTTATCTAAGCTACCCTAACCTGTCGTCAAATTACTAATGGCTCCAGTGATGGTTTTAAGAATGGAGCCAAAGATGTAATTGCATTTGCATGTTGTATCCACTCCTTCACAGAAAGCTACGGAGGTATTCTCTGTGTATAGCATGCATATACCGTACAAGTACATGCATTGGCAGGGAAAAAAAATAATAAGCAGTGTCCGTGACCTTTTTAAATAAGAACAGCTGTAATACAATTGATTTTGTTTTAAAAGGTTGGTGGCAAGCCACAGGCACTATGTCCTATGCATGAAAGTTTTTGACTAGACGTGTTCCATGGTTAGTGTTTCTGACCAGTCTAACAATACAAAAATGCTGGATAGCTAGCTCACTAATATGTGATACAAATATTGGCAATGATAGTGAACACTCTAATGGTGAATAAGTGAGCAATAAACCAGGAATATATTGTAGAAGTTATGGGCAGCAGCATTGGAACATAGCTGTGTGATACAAAAGCGAATACAAATTCAAAAAAAGTCCTGCGCTCAAACTCCCACTACTCTTTGACGGTGGCAACGACCATCATTTTAACCCCTTAACGCCCTTACGGTGTTATGCCGTCGCGGCTTTAATGGGCTTTAAAGCCATTGCGGCGGCATAGAACGCCATAACGGCTTTGAGCCCCAGAGGACCGGCAGTACTCACCTCCGCCGCAATCCTCTTCTGGAGTGCTGTCAGACCTGATGAAAGCTCCTTAGGGGAGCTGAAACGTTGATGAAGATGTATTTCTCAGAATAAAGAAGATTGCATATTTTGAAAATCCTTGGAGTGCCGGTATTTTTTTCATTTTATATTATGATGCTACCAGAGCACCGGGTCATTTTTTGATTATTGTTAGGTTGGAGTGCAGGAGCTTATATTATATATATATATATATATATATATATATATATATATATATATATATATATATATATATATATATATATATATATATATATATATATATATGTATATGTATATGTATATGTATATGTATATATATGTATATATATGTATATGTATATGTATATGTATATATATGTATATGTATATATATGTATATGTATATATATATATATGTGTATATATATATATATGTATATGTAACAAAATACACTTAGAATGACATTCTATATATATCTATCTATATATAAAATACAAATAACCGCAAATAAATATATAGAGATAAATACATATAATTACATAAAAGATTACATTAGTATACACGTAGAATTTAAATACCTATAAATGCATATATATTAAAATTCGACATGTATATTTAAGTAATCTTTTAAAATAATTATGTGATTTGATTAATTAAAATTTGATTGACATGCCTAACAACACAGGGAGAACGTGCAGAGAATTTAATTCACAAGCACTATATCTGACCCTGTAACTCTCCAAGACTCCATAAAACCTGTACATAGGGGGTACTGTTTTACTCGGGAGACTTCACTGAACTCAAATATTAGTGTTTAAAACTGGTAAATTGTATTACAACGATGATATTTTAAGTAAAAGTGAAGTTTTTTGTATTTTTCACAAACGAACTTCATGTTTATGGACTATATTATTGTTCTAATATTCTTCACTGTTTTAAAACACTAATATTTGTGTTTAGTGAAGTCTCTTGAGAATAACATTACCCCCCATGTACAGGTTTTATGGTGTTTTGGAAAGTTAGAGAGTCACATATAAGGCTTGCATTTCATTTTGTTGACATTGAAATTTGCCAGATTGGTTATGTTGCCTTTGAGACCGTATAGCAGCCTAGGAATAAGAATTACCCCCATGATGGCATACCATTTGCAAAAGTAGACAACCCAAGGTATTGCAAATGGGGTATGTCCAGTCATTTTTAGTAGCCACTTAGTCACAAACACTGGCCAAATATTAGTTTTTTGCTTTTTTCACAAAAAAACTAATATGAACGCTAACTTTGGCCAGTGTTTGTGACTAAGTGGCTACTAAAAAAGACTAAACATACCCCACGTTCAATACCTTGGGTTGTCTACTTTTTCAAATGGTATGCCCTTATGGGGGTAATTCTCATTCCCGGGCTACCACACTGTCTCAAATGTAACATTACTAATCTGGCCAATTTCAATGTAAAAATAGAACGTTCTATATTTGACCCTGTAACTTTCCAAAACACCATAAAACCTGGTAATGGGGGGTACTGTTGTACTTGTGAGACATCGCTGATTACAAATATGTGCATTATTTTTGCAGTAAAACCTAACAGTATTATGACATTTACAGCTAAAATGTGAGGCGGAACTACAATTTTTTTTTAAAGATTAAAATTTCTCACAGTTTTTTACATTTTATTCATAATAAATTGTTTCATATATAAATATTTTATATGAAATGAAAGCCCTGTTTCCCCTGAATAAAATGATATATAATGAGGGTGGGTACATTTAATATGAAAGAAGTGAATTACGGTTGGACAGACATGTAGCGCAAATGCCAGGTTTTGTTTACATTTTGTTTTGTTCACAACGTGTACATTTGGCTCTGTCCTTAAGGGGTTAATAAAAGAAATTAAAAGATAAAAAAAATATATATTTTTATTATTATTTTTTTTTTTTTTTTTATTTAACAATGTACAAACTATATTCCCCCTATTTGAGTATTCTTGTTTGCGGAGACATCTGGGATAACTTTCATGTGGTATATTCCTTGTTTATTTGCTCATTTATTAATCATTAGAGTGTCATTGTTGCTAATATTTGTCTCACATATTTTTCACATTAGTGCGCTGTGCACCATTTTTGTATTGTTGGAATTTATTTGTGATATTGGTTGATTTCACGGTGGAGATTGGCAGCACCGATCCTTGTGTTCACATAGTGCTTTTATACTACACATGTGCTGTTTTTAATTTCTGACAGGTCTATTCATGCTAGTAAAGATTTGTTTATGTTGATGTGAAGTTCTCCGTAAAAATACGTTTAGCTTTTTCCGTTTTGTTTTGTTTTTATGAAGGATGACGACTGTCAGTGACTGGATGATTATTGCATTTTTACCTGCCCTGAGGTGTATCTGTCAACTTAAACTTTAAGAATATTTTAGACATGAAGCTGTGTGAATTAAAGACAGCCTTGTGGACAGTAGGATCAAAGTAGCTGTGGGAAGTCACCGGCTATAAAAGGGGTTATTTCTGAGTATTATATTTAGAAGTTGGTGGATGTACCACTTCCCTCTATGGTTGAAATACCAGGTTCCTTTTTCTACATATGCAGCACCTTATAACATAAAAGTGGTCAATTCCTTTCGTCACTATTGTTTTCTCCAGCTTTGTAATCTCTGGTTTTGCAATGTAGAAAAGTAAATTTATATTCAAGGAATGAGATTTAACCAGAATAGTTTGTAAACTCCCCACTGTTACTAAAAGGCAGTAAATGTATTTCTGTGTTGTTTTGTTACCGTAAAATGAAAACCTCAACATACATCTGTTACTGCTATTTGCAATTACAGCTTGCGCATATAGGCCTGTACGGTTATGAAGGTGTTTTTTTTAAAAGGGCCCATTTTTCTTGAAATTGGCACTTTTAAAAAAATAAGCCTGCAGGGACATGCTGAAGTGCTTTAGGAGACTAGTGTCCTTTTAAGATCAATGTAGGACGAATGATGGGGTACATTAACGCAGTGGTGTGTTTAAACCTGGCATAGCCATGTGCTGTGACTAAATATTTATAAATGTTGCTTAGAGAACATTTTAAGGAGCCTTGTAAGCTATTATATTGTTCTTGTTTGTGTGCGCTGTTCCCTTAAAATATATTGTGGTACAGCAGCAGCACTATTAAGTAAAGAATGTTCTTGGTGTCCCCCATACACCAAAACTCACTCTTTAATGTGGTAGATGTTCGTTTGTACGATCTAGTGGCCCTCACTTCTCTCTTATTTTCTCTGTTGCATAAGAGTATTAGCATTATAGTCCTCACTAATTACAGCACTATGTTTATTAAACAAGACCATATGATCTTTAACACCTTCACTACCAAATTATTAAAGAGTAATTATATACATTTATCTAATTCTCTTTTTCATTTAATCGTTTGTTTTTTGTTTTATTTTGTTTTTGAGATGTTGCCAGGATAAAACATTTTAAAAGTTATATTGTATCCCTTATCTTGCAGGAATTCACAAATGGTTGGAAATAATATTGTTGAAGTAGAAGTACAATTCTTGCTACAAACCTATTTGAGTGATAAGATACATAAACTCAAATAGTCCAATACCCTCCTTATAGGTATTTGGAAATAAACAAATAGCAATTCTGGGATTGTAGCTTCCTACAAATCTTTCCCCATTTAAAATGGCAGCATAATATAAAGCAAATACACCAAGCATCTGTGCAATACAGAGCATTTCATGGTACTGTTGCAATCTGCAAAAAATCCCTGTAGTGGGCCCACCACAGTCTAACCTCCATCCTTCTCCTTTATGGACTGCTAGAATATATACCTACAAAGTTGCTGTAGAGTGGGATTTGAGCGGGTGATTTCTGTACATGTTAAAATTCAGTTTTGTGTTGCTAGGCCAAACAAACATTAGCAAGTACATGTTGTTGGAAAGGAAAAATCACAAAGCGGTTCTGTCACCTTCACTCACTTATAGAGTCTTTGTGAAATACTGCTGTTGACAGCTTTGGAATTTCATTGGCATTCTAACTCTGTCAAAAATTATCTTAAAGGGACACTATAGTTGCCAGAACAACTACAGCTTACGTTTAGTTGTTCTGATGAGTATGGTCTGTTTCTGTATGCTTTTAGTGTATTGTTCGGACAAAAGACAGTGTTTACATTGCTGCCTAGGGAAACCTCCCTGTGGCAGTCACTCAGATGGCCACTAAAGGTGCTTCCTGGTTCAGTTCTGCACAACGTGCAGCAATGATTTTCAGCATCTCCATGCTCTGCATAGAGGCACTGAAAATTCCCCATAGAGAAGCATTCATTCATTGCATCTCTATAAGGAGATGCTGATTGGCCAGTGGGTAGTTTGGCTCCCCCCCCCAACCTCCTCTTTGGCTGAGATCATCAGAATTGACTATCTCAGCCAAGGAGTCGATTGGGGTCAGACCCACATGGAGCTGGGATAAAGGGGATATTTTTTATCTTATTTAAATGGAGGGATGGTTGGCTACCTAAACAGTTTTTATTTTGTTTTGTTTTTTTAGCACTATTAGCTCAGGAATACATGTTTGTATTCCTGACCCTACAGGGTTCCTTTAAGACAAATTAGGTACTACCGTGTCTTATTGTAAAGACAGAGCTTGAAAAAAGCGGAAATACTACTATCCGTTGCAACATTCGTTGCTCCAGATGGTCAGTTGAAGATCCAGAAGTCTCATAGAATTGTCCATAGACTTCTTGTACTCATGGGGGATCCTGGTAGATGAAGCTTCACCGTGAGCTGCTGCCCCCTAAGCAGATGTGTTGCTTTTGGGGTCTCTGATAAATACACAAAGATCCTCAAAAGTGATAGCTGCTTTAAAGGGGAACCTGTAGTCCAAAAATAACAATCATTATTTTAGGACTATGTTTCCCTTTTCTCCACCTTCCTTTTGGCTTAAAAAAATTATATAAGTTAAACAAGATAACTCACCTGATTTCCAATAGGCTCCACTTCTGCAGTTGCCCGCCAGGCCTATGATGACATTATTGGATTTGATTGCAGCATTTGCCAAGTTCCATTCCTACAATCAAATGCTACTATCATTGGCATCTGATTTCAGCAAAAATTCTCACTGTGTTCTGGAGCAGGAATCACCTCTAGTGGCTGTCAGGAAGACCGTTTCGTTAACCCAGTAATTGCAGTTTCTTCAAGGTTAAAATAGCAGGACCACTGCATTAAGATGAAATGGTTTGAGAGACTTTAGTTTTCCTTTTAAGATTGCCATAGATGGTGGATTTCAAATCAAGCTAACATAGGTAATCAACATGAAAATATATATATTTTTTTCAATTTGTATTTTGAGTGTTCACACACAAAAACACAACTGTATCATAGTAGGAGAGTAATAGGGTGGTACAAACATTAGTACATCTGTGATACATCAGTGACATTTTAGTCAGAATATGCTTTACGACATATTTATGCACAATATAGGGGTATGCCTTAATAAAGGGACCTCCATTGGGTTGCATTATAGGCTAGTGTGGTCTGTTTCAAGGTATCATCCCTCTGTCTACCGGGTAACACTGATGGACAGGTTAGAGACATGTTAAACTAAACTAGTGCACATAACAAAGGTATAGTGAAACTTAATGTAACTTGTGTCATTTGTGCTAACCTATGCGTCGGTCAAAGGTCGGCTAGCTTCCTTGTGCCCTTCTTTAGGGAGTGGACACAGGGTAGTCGGTGTCATGACTTTGTGTGTGGGGTAGGGTGCGTCAGCGGTGCGTGCTGGTTTTGGCCTTATGGGCCTGACCTGGGTTTGCGTCTGTCACCTGTAGACGTTGGTGAAATGTCGCCTGGTCACCATCGGGAGGCAAGGTGAGTATTTCCTCTCCTCTCTGAATCACAAATGATCCGTCTGCTCTCCACGTACACTTGATCTCTGCCTCCTGCAGCCGTCCAGCGACTGGGCCTATTTTCCGTTTTGCTGCTAGCACAGCAAAAGGGAGGTCCCCATAAATAGCTACTGTGTGCAGCCCTCGAAGCAAACACTATTAAGCTCTCTTGAGCGGGACAAGATGGCAGACCTAGCCGCAATGTCTTTAGTAACGGCAATGTCGTCTCTGGGCACCTCCGCTGGGGCAGAAGCGGCTTTCCGGATCTGGAATGCCGATGTTACCATCTCTGGTGCAGCACCTTGTTTGTGGGTCAGCAAGCGGTGGAGGAAGGGTATGAGATCATCACCTGAGATCCGTTCCGGTACCCCTCTGAGACACATATTTTTCTTCCTGTGCCTTGACTCCAACACCGTCACAGTCTTGGTAAGCTTCTGGACTTGTTGGGCGAGGTCTTGGATCTCCTCATGAGCGGTCTGTAACCGGTTTTCCCTTTCTCCATTCCTGGACGCCACTGCTGTGAGTCTTATCTCTAGAGTCCCCAGCTCAGCTTGTGTTGCCCGCAGGTCCGCTTTCCACACCTGCCTCATTTCCGTCAAGAGGCATTTGATGTATTTTTGTTGCTGGCAGAGAGTCTTCATCAGAGTCGGACTCGCTGTTGGTGCAGCTAGCCGGTTCCCTGTGGGTTGCCCTGCATCTTGCGATGTCTCTGAGGCCTCATGCTCCTTCTGCACTGCAGGCACCATCTTGGAAATGGCCCGCGAGGTAGGCCTGTCAAACAAGAGCCTGATATCAGGCAGTTTTCAGGTCTCCGGTACATTTAAAAAAAAAAAAAAAATGTTTTTGCCCTGTAATGTGGACTGGGAGGCGGTAGGTATGTCAGTGCCTGTGGGAGCTGACATACACCCTCCCCCCCCCAACCCCGTTGTTTGCTTCTTTTAAACAAGTCATTGTTACATTGTTGGCTCACACCTATTTTCATGTATCTTATAAAAACTTTTAAAATATGTTGACCATCATATTGGAAATATCACGATCACTAACCTTTGTACAAATAGTTTTAAAGATGAATTTGTAGGCCCCAGATTAGTGTGTTTGCATTTTCCACTCTTGTCCTTACGTGTCAAAAGGACATGAGAAATTCCTAGTCTTGTAATCCCTAGAGAAGAGTTTCTGGGGTCTCCTCTCCGTTCAGCTCGGAATAAAGATGGAATAATTGCAAATTCCCATAATCACATGCCAATTGGTAATTTCTCACAATGTAAAATTCAAATGCATGTTTGGCTTAATTTAAGTTTCTACACTTTTTTTTCCCCCTCAAATATATTTTATATATGCAGTTATTTTCCAAAATAACATTTACCAACTTAATGCAAAGTAGCTGTGATAACTTATACATTTCTATTGTAAATAAGACCAAAGAAAATGTTGTCTCCTAGCATTAAGCAAGAACAAAGTTGATAGTGTGCTGACCCCCCCTGCAGGAACACCTGCTTATTACCAGTCCATTGCATGACACAATAATGTAGTTTTAGAATGATCGAAAGTTCACAATGGTAAGGTACACATACATTTTGTTCTTAATGGATGTATATGGATCTTGGCTATTAAAGAAGCATATAGAAATCATTGGTCCATATATATATGAATGTTCTCTGGTCTGTATAGGAGTTTACTTGTGTGTGTAAGTACATCTGGGTAGACCTTGTTGAGAAAAGGAGATTTTTTCTTTGAGATTTGAGCTGGTGAGAATGTTCTTTGGTTGCTCCTTGCTAGTTGTTTATGCTGGATGCTCTTTGAAGGTCTCTTTTTCTATAAGAGTTACCGTAAATGTAGGAAGAACGATCCACTGTCTGCACCTTGCTACAGTGGCACATAAAACTGTTGCATTCTATGCATACTCTTTATCACGCGAGCTCGTCAAATCAAAGTAACATTGAGCTGCACAAGGTATATCTGAAAATAAATAGAAATCCAGTAATAAGGGGAAACTTTCCATTTATGGTTTCAATAAATAAACAAAAAAAAGAGTCAAGGCCTGTTTCAAGCCTTATACCATGTATAGCAGCATCATTACCTTCCTCCAAAGTGTTTAAGAGATCAGCTGTGTATCAGAGATGGCTGTTAGTTTATTTACTGGGTTTCAGTTAGAACCAGATTTGGTTTTTCTTAGCTGCAGTGTGTGGACAGGACATAATCTTAGTTAAGAAAGCAATTTATTTTTTTCTGCAGAGAGTAGAGGCAGGATGTCACAACAGCAAGAAGACATTAAAGTCTAGCAATGGAATGTTTGAAATGAATCCAGCATCTAAATCTTAAACAGCTGAGGAGCATCCGGCTTTATCAAGACACATGGATTAAAATCTCCATATAGTTAAAGCGTTTCTCCTTTTATAATCTCCATATATTTAACAAAAGCAAAAAGAAATCCTGCTGTGAAAAGGTAATTAAATAAATAAAAAGGGGAAAAGTTAACCAGATAGTTCACTAACTTTAGGAACTTGATAGGTATGTTGCTCGATCGTGCCTTGTAAAACCGGTCCAGCAGTAGTTAATGGGGTAAATAGTTTATCCTTCGCTGCAGTTCCTCTCATCACGCAGGATGAGTGGAAATCCACAATAAGTGGATAGCAGCCGTACGGCTGATGCTCTCATTGTAAACACCAGCCTGGTTCACTGTTTAATGAAACTGAATGTGTGAAAAGTTTGGCTGAGCCACCACCCTGGCATTCTTGTAGCCGTGCCTCGCCCCAGGGGTTACAAATTACTGTGCTAGTGCACACACTGATTGAACAAATTGAAGAAAACAATATTCCTTTGTTATGGAGGGCAAAGTCTAATTGAGACATCAATATTTACATATTGCTGCAGTAAGCCACTCTCGACCAGGAGAAGGATAGGGTTTTCACCATAACATTTGCATGTTGCTAGCTGCTATGCTGCTTAAAGCAGGCCTGCACAACCTGCAGCCCCTCAGATGTTCTGAACTACAATAATTCCCTGGCTATTAGTTTTATTAAAAATAACCATAGGCTTTGTAGTTCAAAACATCTGGGGCGGGCAGCAGGTTGTGCAGGCCTGGCTTAGAGTAACACCTTAAGAAAAGCAATTTTTGTCTGTGTATGTTATATTCAAATGTAAAAAGTGTACATGGACGCCCTGCTTGCACTCAGGCGTACGTTTATAAAGCTAAGTCAGAACGGAAACCGTAAAGGCTAGGTAAGTGCATGCAATTTGGGGAAATTCTTACTTCTTGGCAGTTGTAATGTGTAAGAGTTGTTTGACAAACGGAGTACAATATCACATTTGTATTGTTTGTAATTTTCTGTCACTTCCTGCCTGGTAACGGTTTTCGTCTGTAATCTCACACTCCTGTCATCCACATTTATCTAATATTATTCTTTCTGATTTCTCACTTTGCCCTATTTACAAAGGTACCAATTGTCTGAAATTCCTTGCTCCATGTTTTTTCTAGTAGTGGTACGTTACGGATTATATGAGCATAGGCTTGTCAGTTGCATCTGTATTTTAACAGTGATTACCTGTAATCCATATAAGCTTTCATTTACTTGTTCTTCCGCTTTACCCTGGAAGTGTGTTTTTATTCCCCAGGAATGCAGTCTCCATAAATATGTAGAAAATGCCCATCTACTTGTAACAGCAAGCAACCATGTTTCTGGTTCCTCTACCTCCACCTGTCCTGACTAATAATGTGCATATATTCTGTCAGGATTATTCAGTAAAGTCAATTTCAAATTTAAGGTCAAATAGCTGAACTTGACAAATTAAGCTATGCGTTCTGTTTAGTTACTCTGGCCTTAAATGTGAAATTTACTTTATAAAAAATAAATAAAATAAATAATCCTGCATGTGTATCGGGGAGTCATAATTTGAAGTAATCCAATGGTTTCTTTCTTTATTAGGTATTGGAAAAGTGAAACGGAAAACAAATATGCCAGATTCTTCATCAACAGCTGATGATAGCTTCCCAGACACAGAGCGGTTATATGACTTGAACATGCCCGCATATGTTAAATTTACGTACACCGCAGAGAGGGATGATGAGCTGTCTTTGGTAAAAGGCACAAAAGTCATTGTAATGGAAAAGTGCAGTGATGGCTGGTGGCGGGGAAGCTACAATGGACGCATGGGCTGGTTTCCTTCAAACTACGTGACCGAAGAAAATGATAGCCCCTCTGGTGACCAAGTGGGCTCCTTAACAGAGAAATTGGCCGCAGTTGTTAATAACCTTAACAATGGTCGTTCACTCCATGTAGTTCAGGCTCTTTACCCATTTAGCTCATCCAATGAGGAGGAACTTAATTTTGAGAAGGGAGAAGTAATGGATGTTATTGAGAAGCCAGAAAATGATCCAGAATGGTGGAAGTGTCGGAAGAGCAATGGTCTTGTAGGTCTGGTGCCGAAGAACTACGTTACTATCATGCAGAACTTTCAATCCAGTTCAGGTTATGAGCCTTTACCACCTCGCTGTGATTATGTTGGACCCTCTGCATCTGGAAGATTTGCTGGCAACCAATGGTATTATGGAAAGGTGACACGACATCAAGCAGAAATGGCACTAAATGAACGTGGAAATGAGGGAGACTTTCTTATTAGAGACAGTGAGTCTTCAGTAAGTATTTGTGTTCACATTTTTATACTACTTGTAAATTGTGTTTGGTTTCTTGTGAATATGCATTTTGTGCTTCCTGAAAGAGAAAAAATAAATTTTACAATTAAGTAGAGATTTGTACACGCTTTGTACATTACTGATACAGAACATTACAGTGTTGGTTGTTCATACACTAGAGTAAAATTACATAAAAAAAAATAAATAGTACATTTATTTGTGCTCCGCTACACCACTGCCTAAATACAGTGATAATCGTACAGACTTGTTACTGAGAGCAAGACTCAAGCAGTGGACCCAGGTTGAAGACATATGTTAGTTTAGTTTATGATTATGGGACCATGTCTTTTCGTAGCTTAGCATTCCACCAATTAAAATTTCCTCCCCAAACACACCCAACACTAGTCACAAATGTCTCTACCATTCTAAATCTGGAGGCTGGGTGAGGCCTCTTGCCCTTGAAGGAGCCTCGACCACTGGACGCAGCACCCATCTAAAACCCTCTGACCTGGTCAAGAGCTAATGATCTCAGGGATGCTTATAATGCCATCGTTCTACCCACTCATACTGGTTCTATATCATATGTAATATTGAAAAGTACAAATAAATAATAAATAAAAAAAATCGCCAAAAATATATATTTAGGACTTTGATCCAGTAGTTTTCATATGTGAACAGATTCAGATTTTTAAAAGATTCCATTAGTTGGTGGAGTAAATGGTAGTGTTTAATCTCCAGATGTCTAACTTGTTTTATATCTGTACAGAAAACAGGATATATGCTGGAGCTTGTGAGGCAGCCATTTTGTCACACTCTTATTTTCCTGTTATGTCTTAACTGTCTTAGTAACTACACATATTCACAAAGGATGTGACAAAAGCCTTTAAAGTGGCAGCCTGCCATAGTTGGAGAAGTCTATATTTACTTTATATTTTGCTTTAACACAAAGCTCGGAACAAAATCTTTTTCTAGGTTTTCTTTTTAAGCATGCTGAGGTGCTTCATGGCTGTAGATTGGTCAATTAATAACAGTACACCACATAATTGTGGGTTGCATCGGCAGAAAATGGACAATTGCTGGCTATTTCACTAGGGAAGCAGTCTAGCGATAGTCATTGAATGGTTCTCAGGCTGCTAGATCACCTTGGGAGGCAGTCACAATAATCAATTGCATTAACTGTCGGTTAAGACAATATGATCACTGTGAATGGCTCTCTCAGCTACACTTAGCTTGCAGGCCAGAGTTCATTGTTGGGATTCGGATTAGGGTTACCTGGTATCTGGCATATATAGTAGGGTACATACACATACTGTAAAATTTGCCAGAAAATAGTGTGAAAAATCTAAAAGATTAAATATTATTTTATTTATTTAGCCCCAGCAAATTCTTTAGCGCTGTACAATGGGACCAGCAGATGTGGCAGAGGTTGGTTGTGAAATAGTTCAAATCAATGTGCCAAAATGCTCTTGATTAAATACCCGAGGGGGTCGGCTTTTTACAAATATATATGAAATGTGTATCTGTTTTGGATTATGTGACTGTTGTTGTCGTAGATTGGAAAAATTAGCAATTTTCAGTCAGGAATAATAAATAATCTGTTTTGAGGGGTGTTATTTGGGTTAGTTATAATATTTGTTTAGCAATTGTAAACAATATGTGCTTTTATAGGAAAGAACTATATTAGATAAAAATCTAATAGAATATCCAGGAATGGTTTACGTTATGTACCTTTAAATCTCGTTAAAATAATAAGACTAGTATTGTGGTAATAATTGCTAAGAGTTGCATAAAAATATATATAAATAAATTATTCAACAGAGCATTAACAGTAATGTCCGATTGTTTGCAAATTTAAAAAGAAAGAAGAATAAATTGTCCAATTAGTAGCAGTCTTTAAAATAGATGCAATGTATCAAAAAGTAGCAGCAGTCTTTTAAGTTGTAAGCTGACTCAGTTTACTCCAGTTATAGAAGAACTGGTATTTGGATACTGAGTCAGTTAGTATGCTTTTAGTACAATATTATAAATGGTCCTAGTAAATAATAATTGTACCTGTGTTAGAGTAACAAATATAAAATTTCATTGATAGGTCATAGTTGGTGACCCTCAATCAAATATTCATTTAATTCACCATAAAAACTAAAGTGCTGAAATAGTTAAAATATCCAATATTTATTACAAAGAATCAAATTAAAAGCTATATGTGGCACTCACACTTCGGTAACAAACTTCTTGCCCGGTTGCAATTAGGAAGCTTGGTGTATGCAGCAGTTACAGTCCGATCACCAAATGAATGGATGAGCGGACTCTCCGTGAGCCGCGTGCGTGTCATTGTTTTCTTCCTACGTTCAAAGGCAGTGTAAATTTCAATAAAAAAAAAAACTTCTTGCTCGTTTGCAATATGCAGCAATTACAGTCCGGTCACCAAAGGAATAGGTGAGCGGACTCTCCGTGAGCCGCGTGCGTGTCACTGTTCCTGCGTTCCAAGGCAATGGAGCTGTTTTACGATAGGTGCCAAAAAGCAATGAGTGTAGTAAAAAAGTCGTCCTTACGCGTTTCGTGAGAAAGGTCTCACTTCATCAGAGGCACCTGTCGTAAAACAGCTCCATTGCCTTGGAACGCAGCAACAGTGACACGCACGCGGCTCACGGAGAGTCCGCTCAGGTGATGTATGCTGGGAACTTCAATGGCATGCACTCACATATCATTTGTAGCTCTCCCCTTGATGGTTATATCTAACCGTATGCAGTGCTGCTAGCATTTTAGATTCCTCTGATTACTGAATAGGGATCAAAAATTTACAATACAAAAATAAATAATTAACACAAAACTCTTCAAAGGTTGATTCCACTGCTCATAAAAACACATTGGCTTTACACACTGCGGTGACCAGCTTTACAATACAACCAACTGTTAATATAAACCACCAAACATATTATAAACGGTCAGTAAATGCAAGCAGTGTCGCCAATGGGAGGTATGGATTGGAAAGCGTGTGTGTGTCTGTAGAGTGTATGTACATGTACAGTAGTAGTCACATTCAGGTTTTTTTGCCCATATGTTTCAAATATTATAGGAGTAAAAATACTTGATTTGCCTAGTTTAATTTTACTACACAGAAAGTGATATTTCAACAGCAATGCCGATTTGTCCCATCAGTATTATGTGATACAGCTTGATGTAATCAAGGAAATATTGCATGTCTCATTTTATTTCTTGTGATAGATATCCAAATTTTCTTTTAATCTCATGCTTTATTCCTTTCTTTTAAAGCCAAATGACTTTTCGGTGTCCCTGAAAGCCCAAGGAAAAAACAAGCATTTCAAAGTGCAGATGAAAGACAGTGTGTACTGTATTGGCCAGCGCAAATTTACTACATTGGAGGAATTGGTAGAACATTACAAAAAGGCCCCTATATTTACCAGTGAGCAGGGTGAGAAACTCTATCTAATCAAGCCTTTGTCTTGAGGATGCAATGTGGAAATGAGGGAAGGATTTCCAGGATTGGTGCATTCACTGAACGACTGAAAAGACGACGGCTGGAAGCCACGGAACGTACCAAAGGCATCTTTTGGCCCAGTAGCAATCCTCCTATATCACTATTCCCAAGTCCCAACTGAGATATTTTCCCCTTTTAGAATTTAATTCTTCTCTATTATTTTTATTTGCCACCACACTTTCTGTGCAGTTTCTCCACCCCCTTTCTTTCTACATTATGCCTTATTATTGCAACATATCAGATTCGGTGTAGAATTGTGTAACCTTCTGTAATCAATTATGTCCTGAGCAATGTGACTGTGGATTGACAAGAAAAGATCATGTCTGATATCTAGCATCTACATGCTGCTTCGTTTGGGTAGGGGAGGGGCTCTTCAAGTATATGTTGGGTTTTTCCCTTCATTCCATGCTATGAACTAAGAATTTTAAAAGTCCGCCTGGATCAAATGCTGTTCTCACTGTGGAAATGCTGTCTTCGGTTTCACAACCCCTATCAGACTGTACATTATGTCAGCTACAGAAGTGGGATGTGTGCTAACTGTCTTCTCTTCTTGTTATTATCCAAGACATTTCATATTTATTTGTTTAAAAAAACAAACCTTTGATTACATTTCAGGTGGACTGTTCCTTAAAATGTTTTTAATACTTAGGTTGTTCATATGTTTAGCTTTATATGGCCTTATAGGAGACTTTTAAAACAATGCAGTCTGCTGTTATAAGAACAGACTTGTGAATGTGCAGGTATAGAACTAGAAAATGCCTGTCTCTACAAATACAATAAAGACTCTTACTTATTGAACTTCCATATGATCCTCCATTGTGCTCAATTGATCTGAATGTACTGGTTCCATATTCAGCTCCATGTAGCATAAGATTTGGTATTCCATTTGGTAACATGTATGTGTATAGGAATTTTAAATACAGGTGTAGACTGTTCAAGCCATTCGACAATTAAGGAGTACCTGCATGTAATGTAAGATTGCTCCTTTAAGAGCAGACTTAAGATATATGGCCATAAGGTAAACCAGGCGCTGTCTGAATAATTCTTATTGAATCTTGTACCAATAAAAGCACACATTTATAACCTGTGCTACTGATGTGGTTTGACATTGAATGGTAAGAAAATATACTGTACCTCACCTTAAAAACTTTCAGAGTTATTCAATAAAGTGAGGCATTTTGAGAATTTAACATTTAAGGCTTAATCGGAAGCATAGCTGACAGACGATATTTCTTGTTTGACTATTGTTACCTCTAATTTGATATTCACTTTGAATTCCTGACATTGCTCACTTTGTGAATAGCCCTCTTTATGTTATATGTGATGAGCAATTAAACAATATGCTGTGTTATACATGTGACTAGAAACTGTGGCCAATTTAGAGACACTGACAGAGTGCCCTTGCATAATCATTCATGGACAAAAGAAAAATCAAGCACTTAACTTTCAGGTATAAAGAACACCTCTTTATTAAGTAGAATGTGATGAGACTGATAACATGAAGTACATTGCATTAGTGTGTTCTGTAACCGGTTAGCTGCCAAAGCCAAATATCCTCCTAAACTATACAGCTAAAGTTGTCCTTCCTTCCTTTGTCCTTTTCCTTCCCTCCCTTCCTTTTATGCCCCCACACACTGGCACGTTGTAAACCAATGTTCACTTTCAATTCATACAGTGACCCACAATGCCTGCCTTTGTAGATTAATTTTGCATTGCATTCGTGTATTGGAGGTTCAGCTAACCAACAGTTCAAAGTGAAACACAAAAGTTTAAAGGGACACTATAGTCACCAGGACAACTAGAGCTTAATGCTTCCAGTGGCAGTCACTCAGACAGACACTAGAGGTGCTTCCCGGGTCAGTCCAGCACAACGTTCAGCGCTGAACATTCCTTATAGAGATGGCTTGATTCAATGATGATTGGCCAGCGTGGCATTAACCTCCCAATGCTTTCCTATTAGAAAACATTGGAATAGCTGAGATCAGCAATTCTGATGATCTCAGCCAAGGAGACTGATTGGGGTTGAGCCAGTGCTGGCAGACCAGTGTGGTGCTTGAATAAAGGTGAGTTTTAAAGGAGGGCAAGTGGGGACCAGCAACCTAAACAGTGTTTTTAATACTATAGGGTGAGGAATTACACATTCCTGACCCAATAGTGTTCCTTTAAAGTTTAACCCCTTAAGGACCAAACTTATGGAATAAAAAGGAATCATGACATGTCACACATGTCATGTGTCCTCAAGGGGTTAAGCTTATTTTATACACTCTGCTGGACCATACACTATTTCAACTTCCTTACAGACCTTTGTAGGGATTGACATGTTTAAGAGCCATTATAAGCTATTTGTAACATTTAGTACTAGTAATTTTTATCTATAATGTACACTTTAGATGTTCCACAGGTTTTCTAAATGTGTAATGGAAAATGTAACATTTAATTACATGCCATTCATATAAATGTGATCTTGGCTCAGTGCTGTGGTATATATTGACTCCTGGCGTTCACAAACATGTTACTTTGAGTTGTCAAAAGGTAGAGCTTTCATTCTGAAGGCATTGTGCAGAGAATCAATCTTTTTGCCACTCATAAGTTTGAGTTTTCAAGGCGACAACTAGTTATCAAAATAGTGACTCAAGACAAGATGGACAACTCTGGACCTTGTATGTTCCTTTATGAAGATGGTTTGAACCTGCACCGTAAGGACTTCAGCTACCTTTTGATTTAGAATCCCAGGTGGTGGTTGTAAAAGATAAGGTGTCTTGTAGCTGGTACAGGAATTTGAAAGATAGAAGAAGATATATTTCTTTCATTTTTCGTAAAACGATCATGGAGTTAATATTGTTCATGCAGATCTTCAAAAGGTATCAGCATGTTCTCACGTTAGATTTAATATCTCTAGAAAGCATGTACGTAAAACATGAGTAACCGTTTATCTTTAGTTCTTATTTTACCTTGAAAGCAGTGGTGTCTACATTTCTTTTTATTTTTTTTTGTTCCATCTAAGTCTTAAGTTTTTATATAACTGCACAGGATTTATTAATATCTGCATTCACTACTGTATACTGAAGTTTGTATTTTGTATGGCATTTGAGCATCAATTGTTCCATTCTAATCGCAATATGTGTGGCATGTAAAATAAATTTACATAAAAGAAAAGTGATTTATCTGTAATATATATATTTTTTTTCTCACCAAGTTATTATAAAAGAGTGCAGATTGTGTGTCTTTTGGGGTCTTTTTTATGGTTCTTAATGAGGTGTAGTTAAAGGATACAATATTTTAGATTTCTATAAATGGTAACCATTTATTTTTAAATACTGTTAAACGATTACTCCAGCAACCATGACCACATTTTTATTTTTTATTTTTATAAAGTAGTCATGTTGTTAGGAGCCTGGATGTGGATTGTTTCAGTTTGAAACTCTGCATATCCAGTTATTTTTTTTTATTGTGTCTCAGCATGCCCTGCAGGCTAAAGACAGAGTAGTTGCATCTCCCTTCCACACTGAATGTAGTCGTCTCCCCCCAAATCTCTTTTGGTATTTTATATACACACTGCCTTCTCTCTGTCTCACCATCCATTTGGGGACTCAGTGTGCACATGTGCTCTGAGACAGTTAAATGGTCCAATCAAAGACCTCTGTACAATTATGGTGAGCATACGGAGTGGTGCCGGGAGCTTTGCTCTGGGCTGAATTCAGGTAGGTAAAACATTATTTTTAAACACTTTTTTGAATGTTTCTTTAGGGGGCATTATTCTACGCAAAACAAAAAAGGATTGGAGAAACCTTAACTGTAGACCACCCAAAAAAAATCCTCCTACAGTGTGGTGTCCGGAGGGAACATAGATGTCTGTAACCTGGCACCATCTTCATTTGCTCCTTGACTTTTGTTCCTGTTTCTGTATTTCCAAAACCATTTTATGGAAGACGTTGCAATCTTTCATAACTGATCTTGCACTAGTGCAGTGGGATGTCTAGACATCCATTGTGCATCACACAAGAAGAGTCTGGTTCCCATCAATGGATTTATAATACAGTCTTCATACAAGTTTATGAACGTTCTATGTTTATGAAAACCTCAAACATGACAATCTGTTTTTTAAGATTATTTCTTTATTAGCCAATTTGTGTTAAAGGCACATGTTTTTATTGGGGCAAATAAACAATTTTTTTTTTTTATTCCCCCCCTTTCTTTTGTGGGCTGTAGAATGTCCCATTTAATTGCAGGGAGTTGAGAGGTAGCCATATTTAGAAAAACCTCTCTGTCATGTATGGCAATGTAGTAAAAAGGCAGAAAAGAATATGTCTTCCTCTTAGACAATAGATCTCTTTAACCCTTTAAGGACACATGACGTGTCACATGTCATGATTCCCTTTTATTAAAGTAGTTTGGTCTTTAAGGGTTTAAGAAAGATACAGAACTTCTGAACGTTCTGATGCTCTCTGTGGCTGTCTTTAGCCTCTCATCTAACCATTGTAGGCTGGAAATAACTTCAATTTTTATGCTTTATAAAGGTCTTGACTTAAAAATCATTAGATGCAGAGACCCACCTGTAGACCAGTAAGGGGCTCATTTAGTCAGAAGTTTCCTATACTGGTCTTGTCCCATAGCCTTCTGCAGATGGTTTTTCAGCTATGAGATTTATTTTTATCAGCCACTTTCAGTTTTCTAAATAGAGTTCTCCGTGTTGTACTCTTGTGTCACTAAGAGTTTTGGTAAGTAATTGTTGCACAATTTAGAAGAATTTGGAACAAAAGAGGAAGTAAAACGTCTTACTCTGCTGTGTGTGGGGGCTGGGGGGGAGGTTGAAGAGCTAAGCTTGGTGCAGCAACTTTTTTGGCAGTTTGTCAGTGTCCCTACACACGGTAGCTTTACAGATTCTCATTACATCCTAACCCAGGGATAGGAAACCTTCGGCACTCTAGATGTTATGGACTACATCCCCCATAATGCTCTTACACCCATAATACTCTCAAACCATCATGGGAAGTGTAGTGCAAAACATCTAGAGTGCTGAAGGTTGCCTATGCCTGGCATAACCTATGCAGCAGCCATAGGTTGGTTATGGTGCCAATCTAAACTAGAAGATTGGATGAATTATTTGTGCTACTGGTGAAATCACATGAGATTTTTGCTTTCCCCTCCCCTATGCGATCTCAAATAAAAAAAATATCTGATGCATGATGGGATTGAAAAATCTGTGATACAATCAATCTGTCAACATATGTTCATCCCAGAAGCAGTGTTTAGACGTGTATGGAAGGTGAATATTCTTCGTATCAATCATGACAAATGAGATGAAAGAAGGCATCCCCAATGCAAAATGCAACGTCACAGCGTTATCAATCTTTCCGCAAAGTTTCCAGCAGGAAAACTGGTATTTTATTTCTTTAATCTAGGTGGTCTTATGAAATTGATATTTCTGCAAATACTAATGGGATTTCCTAGATTATATTTATTCATTCATTTCGATCTGTATATTAGTGTTCTAAAAGTGGTGTGTTTTTTTTGTTTTGTTTGTTTTTTATCAGTCAGTTTCTAGAACACCTTGAAAATAATCAATCCAGAATAAAACATTAACTGAATGCAATTAAATCTCTGATCCCTGCCAACTGGAGGTGACCCACACCCCCTTCTCTCCTAATATTCAAACAATGCTTCTGGCAAATGGAAAAATGGGGCTTCCCTGAACAACTGGCCAAATATTTAGCCATATGATTTCTCTAAATCTGTGTTCTAGTAAAGAGGTCACCATGTTATAACGTGAATATCACTACTTTTTGATAATGGCAATAATTATATAGATACTCCATTGTCAGATATTGTAAATTGTAGCATGCTTATACTGTGGAATCCAACCCTCACCACAAATGTAGTCTAATTACTAATTTCTCTTCTATTTGCATAATTAAATTGTTTCCGAGGTTCATTTTAATTTTATTTTTAAGAGGCGGAGGGGGATTTAGATTCTGCTTATTGTTATTTAGGACTTTAGTGGTGTTATGGGTAGAGTTAGGGTGACATAGGGTTATAGAGACATGTAATTCGTCTTTTATATCAGCTAAAATGATCAGATCTATTGAGCTGTCTGAATAGCTAAAATAACAGATGTTACAAAACTAAGTTAAATTAGGCATCGGAAGGTAATCGTACTGCTATGAAGTGTTGTCGGTTGTAGCATAAAATAATTTCTAAATGTAAATATTAGTTAAAGCTGTAGAAGTACATGTAATTAGATGAGAGATTCTGTATATAAAGCATATCAACTGCAAGTTCATTTTTATGTACAGAACATTTATGACCAAAAAAAAAAATTAAACGCCCAACGTGGGGCTCGAACCCACGACCCTGAGATTAAGAGTCTCATGCTCTACCGACTGAGCTAGCCGGGCTGCTGTTTTCCCTCCCCCACAGAAAAGTCTGTGTGCATGTGTAATGATGTAACTAACTCCAGATGCAGTGTCTGCTTTCTTCAGCAGAAGGGGAGGATATTTAACTCCATAGATTGTAAAGCATTGGTGGTTCAGTGGTAGAATTCTCGCCTGCCACGCGGGAGGCCCGGGTTCGATTCCCGGCCAATGCATCACTTTTTTTTTTTTCTTTCCCCCACCATTGATATGCATGTTAAATTACAACTTGTATAGAGCTTTATCACAACAAAGTTGTTTTGGGTTTTTGATTTTCATTATTGATCTTTGTCACAAGCTAACACACAAAATTTTTTTCTATGCACGGAGATATTTAAATATGCTAAATCTTCCTGGGCAACAGCCAAGCTACTTCTGAATTAATATTTTGTTCACCAAAAACTATTTTTTCAACTGAACGGCATGTTTAAAAAACAAAAAAATTAGGTGAAAATAGGCTGTAACAATAGCAAAGATGAAGAATTTGCATACACTTTTTTCTAACTTTGCTATAGTATTCTACTCACTTTAATTTGTTGTTTAGTAAATATACCCTTTTGTGTTACATATGTTTTGCAGTTCGCTGTAAATGTCATCCAGTTACAGATACTTGATGATACGAAAAATAAAAAATAAATTAAGAAAATGACATCTACGGGTTTAAAAGGCATATTTATTAAAGGTTTAATGAGGTTTATGTTAGATGTGAATATGTAGCCTTAAGGTACTAATAAAATATATTGGTAATATTAAAATGTTTTTTTTTATATCAGCATGTTTAATAAAAATGTAAATACACATGAGAAAAAATTCTTAAAGCAGATGTCACTTTTTTTCCCCCTTTCCTTATGCCCCTGTATCTTAACCCCTTCAGGACGGAGTCAATAGTACACGTTCTGATAAAAACAAAATGTAAACAAAAACTGGAATTTGCGCTATATGTCTGTTCAGCCGTAATTCACCTCTTTCATATTAAGTGCATCCACACTTATTATATATCATTTTGTTCAGCAGAAACTGGGCTTTAATTTCCCATGAACCATTCATAATTGAAACATAATTTATTATGAATACATTTTTAAAAAACTGTGAGAAATTAAGATTTAAAAAAAATTTGTAGACATTTTAGCTGTAACTGTCATAATACTGTTAGCTTTAACTGCAAATAAAACACATATTTGGATTCAGCAAAGTCTCACGAGTACAACAGTAACCACCATTAACAGTTTTTACGGTGTTTTGGAAAGTTACAGGGTCAAATATAGCACATTCCATTTTTCAGTTTTTTCAAATTGAAAATTGCCAGATTAGTAATGTTACCTTTGAGACTGTGTGGTAGCCCATGATGGCATACCACACAGGGGGGTATGTCCAGTCTTTTTTAGTAGCCACTTAGTCACAAACACTGGCCAAAGTTAGCGTTCATATTTGTTTTGGTGTGTTTGTGACTAAGTGGCTACTAAAAATGACTGGATATACCCCATTTGCTATACCTTGGGTTGTCTACTTTTGCAAATGGTATGCCATGATGGGGGTAATTCTCATTCCTGGGCTACCATACGGTCTCAAAAGCAACGTAACCAATCTGGCAAAATTCAATGTGAAAAAAATGAAATGCAAGCCTTATCTTTGACTCTCTAACTTTCCAAAACACCATAAAAACTGTACATGGGGGTACTGTTATACTTGGGATACTTCACTGAACACAAACATAAGTGTTTCAAAACAGTAAAACATGTTACAACAATAATATCGTCAGTAAAAGTGCCGTTCATGTGTGAAAAATGCAAAAAACCTATCTTTTACTAAATATATCATCGTTGTAATACAAGTTACCATTTTGAAACACTAATATTTGTGTTCAGCACAGTCTCCCGAGTAAAACAGTACCCCCCATGTACAGGTTTTATGGTGTCTTGAAAAGATACAGGGTTAAATATAGTGCGTGCAAATTAAATTCTCTGCACTTTCTGCCTGAATTGTTGGGCATGTCAATCAAATTCTAATAATTAAATCACATAATTATGTTAAAAGATTACTTAAATATACATATAATTTTAATATATATATACATATATATGTATTTAAATTCTACGTGTATACTTATGTAGTTATTTATGTAATTATATATATTTATCTATATATATTTGCAGTTATTTGTATGTTATATATAGAATGTCATTCTAAGTGTATTTTGTTACCAATATATGTATATATATTAACAAAATACAGTTAGAATGAGATTACATATGTATATATAATTTATTTAATTTTTAAAAAATATTTTATTTATTTTATCTATTGTAATTATACGTGTATATATAAATATAAAATATATATAGATGTAGTATATATATATATATATCTTGTATATATGTAACGTCATTCTAAGTGTATTTTAATACTAATATATGTACTTATATTAACATTAAAATACATTAAAAACATTAAAATACTGCAGTCTGTGTGTGTGTTTGTATTTAGTAGCATGTGTATATTTTCAGCAGTCAGATGGGAGAATGGTGAAAGAAACAGAACCATAATATCAATCTGTTATTAATGTTATGTATATATTATACTATATACACACTATGACATACACAGACATTGTAGACACACACTCAAAGTATACAGACCATGACACAAGCTCAGACAACAGTAAGATCACACTGTTTATACAAACTACTATACACACTACCACACACACACACTCATACAGATAGTACATACACATCCTGCCTCACATTCACAATGCTATACACACAGTCACACAAAGTACAAACATTGTAAGTAGTTTATTAGTGACTTAGGGAATTTTCTCCTTCCAAATGTTCTCATTCTTGTATGTACATCGTGCCCTGTGATGTCACGCATATATAATTAATTATGCAAATTAGAATTGCAGATATTTTTTTGCAAAAAAGGTGGCAACCCTAGTGCCGGAGTAACTTTAAAGTATAAACCGAACTGCAGCAAAGTATTCAATATTGCTTTAAAAAGCACCTTCTGTTCATAAAGGGAAGTTCTTCAGACATGGTGAAAATATTACGGGCCCTCCAATTGTCCTATTCCGGCTTGCTACATCCCAAAATTTTCAACAGGGAGGACAGACAGGTTGAAGGCCATGCCTTTCCCATTTTTTTTGTTTGTTTTTTCACTTTCAATGCTATTTATATTATGAACATTATATTTTCTCAAAAGGATAAAAAAAAAGATCTTTAATCACGGAATGCACCCATTTGCAGTGGTCAATTAACAGCTGGTTGTCAACATAAGTAATATTTCAAGCGTTTTTTGTTTATATAAATGTAGTGAATAACTAGCAATTTTATTAAAGACATGGAGGCTCCTATTATGCTTCTCTTTCTTTAATTTCCCTCAGCAGCGAAGAGAAAAAATGTATGTGTAACGGATCACCTGGCACCCCAACTGGGTACCTCCGTTGAAGGATGCTCCTAGCGCTTCCTGAGGACTCCAAGCACTCTGGCAGACACCACAATCACCGAACCGGAGAAACAAATAAATGCTCCCAAGCATATGAATGCTGTAAACAGTTGAATAGGAACCATACGAATAGGTTTACTCTCCTCGCAGTCAAACTGGAACAGCATACAATGAATCCTTCCCCCAATAATGAGACGACACTTCACTTTGAGGGTTAAAACAGGAACTCCCTGTACTGTCACATACAGTCTCTTTTATTCCCAATCCACAAACATAGTACAGCCCACAGGGTGTTACAAAACCACCAAAAACCACCAATCAATCCGTACAATACACCCAGACACTCCCACACTATCATACAGTCTGCTGGTGGTGACTTACCTGGCCACCCTACCCCCTCTAGGGGTCCCCTGGCTCTGATTCCCAGGCTGACGCTAACCTCATAGGCTCAGAAGAATTTCAGAGCCTCAGTAAGGCCATTTCCTCTGCCATGGGGGCTATGTCCTTCAGCATTTCACAATCCATCTCCCATGCCCTTAGGCAGGCCCTCCCTGCTCAAGCTGATTTAGTACAGACTCATGCTACCCCTGAAGGGGCTACCGCAGGACGCAAGGCACTAGGCAAGCGCAAACACGCTCAGGACCCCCCCCCCACCCAGGTAAAGCCTAGTTTGATTGACACGCCTCAGGCTGTCTGTGATGGCGCGCAACAACCGCGCAATAGAGCTACTGAACGGGCTATGGCGGCCAGGGAGTGGAAACGGCACGGGCCCATGATTTACCATCTGAGTCAGACGAGGATGGGGAGGAAGGGTCAGATGACCAGTACTCAGATCCCTACGGAGATGAGGCCTCAGGAGATGAGGATCTCCTAAGAACACAATTCCCTTCTAGACCGACTCAGGCCAAAACATAGTCGAGGACTCCTGGGGCAGAGTCAGCCCGTGACGCAAAAGATACCCTTGCGTTTAATCCGGACAATCTCAGACACCCCCGCTCCGCTGAATGGGAGCCCGCTGAGCACATCGCTCAATACCTGGCTCTCAGAGTCCGCAAATCCCTCTCACAAGAGGGTCGTAATAAACTGAGAGCGGAGTGCCCCCGACCCATCATACCTGATGCAGTGGCAAAAACCCCTGAAGTTGACCCGCAAATTGTGCAGTTTTTGGCCAAGACCGGTTGGAAGCCCAAGAAGGGCCTAGATTACTCACTACGCAACTGTCAGGACAAGTTCCTAGACACTCTGGGCCCGGTCACCAAGCTGTACGAACTGCTTGAAGCAGCTCAGTCGGGAGAGGCACAACTGGATTTTGAGGTGGCATTAGGATGGCTCCAACGCCTAGTATGCATGATCGGCAACGCCAACATGGCAATGTCTACCGAACGCAGGAAGGCCATCCTGCTAAAGATAGAGCCCAAGCTAGCAAGCATGGCCCCTAATGAACCTGGTGCCTCAGCGAAAGGCTTACTGTTTGTAGAGTCCTTCGTGAAGGACCTGGGCTCCTATGTAAAGACCTTTACGGCTTTGGACAAAGCCCAATCTTCCATCAAACGGGTGTTTAACCAAAAGGTTTTTGGCGTGGCCGTCAGAGGTAGGAGCCGTCTAGCCGGCCGCAACCCCCGGGGTTTTTCCAGACCGGGCAGAGGCTCCTTCAACCTCCTACACCCCGTTTTTCCCTTCATGAGGACGACCTTAGCATGCCCGCAGCGGTCGAGGAGCATCCACGGGAAAACGCCCTTATACCCTTTTTTCCCATTTTTCCCATATAAATGTGGGGGGCAGACTGGCTCTGTTCTCTCGGGCTTGGGCTATGATCACGTCCGACAGTTGGGTGTTACAGACTATAGAGGGTTACCATCTAGAACTGACGGCTTTTCCCATTCAGGGCACTCCCCCGAGGGCAATCCACATGCCAAAATCACACCACGACCTCATCTCTGCGGAGATCAGAGAATTGCAGGCCAAGAAAGCTATAGAGGAAATCCCTCTAGATACTCCAGGTATCATGAGCAACCTGTTTTTAGTGCCGAAAAAGGGAGGAGGCATTCGCCTGGTTTAAACCTACGACCATTAAATGCCTTCGTTCAATACCGACACTTCAAGATGGAGGGTATACATTGCCTCAGAGACCTGCTCCTTCCCGGAGACTGGATGGTCAAACTAGACTTGCAAGACGCATACCTGACAGTCCCGATAGCGGCAGTACACAGAGATCTGCTTCGGTTCCGTTGGGGAACAAAGAAATGGCGGTTCACGTGCCTTCCCTTCGGTCTGTCCTCCGCCCCCTGGTGCTTCACAAAGATACTCAAACCAGTGGTGGCCTTTCTCAGACTACACGGGGTCCGCCTTATCATCTATTTAGACGATATCCTCCTGCTCTCCGGGACACGATCCCTACTGCTAGTTCATTTAAAGTGGACCCTACATCTTATCCAGAACCTGGGCTTCCTAGTGAACTGGAAGAAATCAGTTCTAATACCTTCACAACAAATGGAATTCTTAGGATTCCGAGTCGACTCCGTTCGACAGATCCTATGCCTCCCGGGAGAAAAGATGTCTAACATCAAGAAAGAGATAAGACGACTTATGCACCACCCAGACATCTCCTTACGCCAACTGGCATGGGTCATTGGCCTGTTGGCGGCCTCCATCCAGGCGATCTTTCCGGGTCCGCTCCACTACCGGGCGTTGCAGCGTCTGAAAGTGACCTGCTTTGAAGTGGCCACTCATACGAGTCCCTCGTTGCCTGGTGCACCTCCGACGCGTCAAGAGCTCGATGGTCCTGGTAACCCCATGTTGGAGATCCCAATCTTGGTTTCCACACCTATTGGAAATGGCGATCGATCATCCACGGTTACTACCGGATCACCCATGTCTGCTAACCAATCCAGACAGGGAAAGTCACACCCTGATAGAACAAGGTCTCCTCCGTCTCATGGCGTGGACCCTGGGAAATCACAGAGGTTTCGAGCACAACTATGCAACTCCTGGCAAACGCATGGGCGCCTGGAACACGACATGCATATGCTGCGTCCTGGAGACAGTGGGCCAATTGGTGCTTGGAACGATCGTTGGATCCTGTATCAGCCCCTGTGAAATCGGTGTTGGACTTCCTGACACATCTGTTTGAATCTGGCAAAGCCTTTCGCACCGTCAACTTATTCCGTTCTGCTATCTCGGCTGGCCATGATCACGTGGATGGACTCCCACTCGGACAGAACCCCTTAGTCTGTCGTCTACTTAAGGGTGTCCGCTTCTCACGTCCTCCTACATCCAGATATGGATCCTTCTGGGATGTCAACTCCGTGTTCAGACTCCTAGATGGATGCCCCTCTAACTTAGAGTTGTCTTTTAAACAATTATCGGCAAAATTGCTTATGCTGTTTTGTCTATTATCCTGTAAGCGAGTGTCAGACGTAAGAGCTTTGGATTGGCAGGCCCGCACGTTCACTCCTGAGGGAGTGTCATTCGATATCTCGCGGAGAACAAAATCAGCAACTAAACAGGTTTTTTACCCGAGAATCATGAGTTTACCCAAACGATGCCCAATATCGTGCCTAAAAGAATACGAATCTCGCACCTCTACTCTACGGCCATCTCATGACGGACCTCTGTTCATCTCACTGAAGAAACCTCATCTACCTGTATCTACTCCAACACTCGCACGTTGGATCAAATGGTTATTGGCTACGGCCAGGATCGATGTCTTGGTGTTCTCATCCCACTCCGTCAGGGGCGCTATGGCCTCTAAAGCATCGGCGACTGGATGTTTTCTCTTCGCTGCTGAGGGAAAATTAAAGAAAGAGAAGCATAATACTCACCTCCGTGTCATTAATAAAATCATGACTTTATGTCATGTTAATAGTAATATCCTGGAATTTGTGATGATTCCACCTGAATGATAAAGAACTACCAAATCTATTTCCCGGTGATTCATTGTGCAGTAAAATTATGCACAGAAAAGCAAAAAAAAAGCAAAAAAAATAAAAAAATAAAAGTGGTTGGCTGCTTTTGCTGATAAAGAAAGATTGACAGAGAGGAAGAACAGTGGTTGCTATGATGTATGAATTCAAGATGTATAGGAAGAGATTAGGAGATAGCTGATAATAAAGGTGTTTGTGGATAAAGGTTACAAAAAGTCACCCTGGCCACTTTATTTCAATTACTGCAGCACTGTCATAAGTAATTCCCCCCCCCCCCCTCAAATGCCCCTAGGTCCCCCATTTCACCCTTTTTAACCTGTTGATTTCTTGCCAGGACCTAGGTCCTGGGCACCGCCATCTTAGTGTGCCCAAACTAGAGCGCAAAGTGAAATACCTGCGCATGCCCAGTTTTACTTGGGAAGTTCGGCTAATCGTTCATTTGTCAGAAAGATATATTAACAAATAGAAATTAGAAAAAACGAACGGTCTTTAAACGAACGAAGACAGTTCATTCAGTTTATAACAAGGAGAGAGCTACCAGCTCACAGCTCCATCCTTGTAATAAGTAAAAAACCCTTCAGTAACAAAAGGTAACCTACATTCCCCCCCCTTAGCCCCCACCCATAAGCAGCGGGAGGGGGCCCTTCAATCCATCCACAGTGGGGCCCTTAAATGACAATGGGAGTGACCTTCTGTCACCGCCCCCACCCATGAGCGACAGGTGGGGGCTAAATGTAAACCCCCCCAAGTCACTAGGGTTACCAAAGCCCCTAGACCACCCCCCCCCCTCCCACAGTGACGAGGGGTCCCCAAGCAACTAGCCACCCCCCATAAAATACCTTCCCCCCTCACTTACTTAGGAGGGAGCAATAAACTACCTAAAATTAAAAAAAGCAATAAACTACCTAAAATAAAAATAAAAAAATCATACTTACCATTATATGTCGTCTTCTTTTATTTAAAAAAAAAAAGGCAAAATAGAAATCCATAAATCCAATTGAACAAATAAAATAAAAAAAGACCCAATCACAACCCCACCCCGCCTCCCCCCACCCAAAAATAAAAACAAATAAGCCTTTCCCTACTCTGCAGAGCTCAGTTGGCTCAGAGCACTCGCTGGGTGAAGATTTTTTTTTTTATTCCCAGCGTTTTCATTTTTTTGACCACCCCCCCAATCCTACCCCACCTCCCCTGATTTTTGCGTTCGGGAAAAGGCAATTTCAGCATAACAGTGCCGCTTTAATTGGCCTGGGTGCATGGCCCTGTCATTCAACGTAAAACTTTGCTTTTTTCCTGAAATGGCAATGTTTACTGAAGGGCTCTTAACATCCATTTCAGGTCCCCAATGCTTCTCTGAGGAGCATTGGATTGGGACATGCCTCCTAATTGACATCATGGGAGGCGCAGAGGTAAGTAGTGCTGAGAAAGCCTTGGTGCTGAAAAAAGTAAGAAAGTAAGTAAAAATATTTTTATTATTAATTTTATGGCACTAAAACATTGTGAATAAAAGTCTGTATTATTAGTGTTTTAGTGTTCCTTTAAGTTGGGACTTTCGTTAGAAGAATTTCTGAAAGCAAATGTGGACAAGGACAGGGAAACGTCACTGTCGAGCAGACTGTTAAAGCTCCAGGGACCTCCGAGCAGGGCCGCCATCAGGGGGTGACAACCATGACTGTTGTCATGGGCCCCATGGTCCTGGGGGGCCCAGGCACCCAGACACCCAGGCCCCTATTCCCAGGGCCGGTGCAAGGATTTTTGCCGCCCTAGGCAAAAGTAAAGTTTGACGCCCCCCTCCTCCCCCCCGTGACATCGCAATGCCCCACCCATATGACCTGCCATGTTAACTAACGCTAGTGCTGCAGTGCCGCTGTGTTTACATTAAAAGGCCTGCAGGGACAGGCTATAGACACCAGGACCACTACATTAAGGTGCAGTGGTTCTGGGGACTATAGTGTTTCTTTAATGTGAGGTAAATTAGAGATTAGTGCCACGAATAATATACTAGATTACCTACTTACAAGCAGATGAGGGATGATGATGGGCTCTAGCTGCAGTCTGGCTCCACTGGTCTGGTGTATAACAGGATCTCTGGAGGCTGTTTGTAACTGTGGTCACACAAATCAATGTTCTGGGAGAACGAGAAGCAGTTCCATTTTTTGGGGGCCCTTTACACAGCTCAAGGTCTGGGTCCCAGAGTCCACCTTCATTTTCCACCAATGAGTTTGTTCACAGGGGATGGAGTGTGTAGGGAATGTCCTGATTTGTGTGTAAGGAATGCATTGTGTGAATCTGTGTTTGTATGTGTAAGGGCTGCAAGGTGTGTTTCTGTGTATGTAAGGGATGAAGTGTGTGAGTCTGTAAGGGGTGCATTGAGTGTGTGTAAGGAATGCATTGTGTGTTTCTGTGTGTGCAAGGGATGCATTGTGTGTTTCTGTGTGTGCAAGGGATGCATTGTGTGTAAGGGTTGCATTGCGTGTGTGTGTAATGCATTGTGTGTGTAATGCATTGTGTGTTTTTCTGTGTGCAAGGGGTTCATTGTCTTTGTGTGTAAGGGGTGCATTGTGTGTGATTGTGTGTGTGTGTGTGATGGATGTCAATCTCTCCC
>OW240913.1:54772405-54843072 GCA_933207985.1 Pelobates cultripes | reverse complement strand
GAAGCCGGCCCACGCTCCAAGACAGGTAAGTAATTATGGGACAAGGGGAGGGGGAGACACTATGGGACAAGAGGAGGGGAGGAGACACTATGGGACAAGGGGAGGGGGACACTATGGGAGAAAGGGAGGGGAGACACTATGGGACAAGGGGAGGGGAAGAGACACTATGGGACAAGGGGAGGGGAGGAGACACTATGGGACAAGGGGAGGGGGGAGACACTATGGGACAAGGGGAGGGGGGACACTATGGGAGGGAAAGGAGGGAGACACTAGCGGGAGAAAAGGAGGGAGACACTATGGGAGAAGGGAGGGGGACACCCATGGGACAAGCGGGAGGGGGGACACCTATGGGAGAAAGGAGGGAGACACTATGGGAGAAAGGGAGGGGAGACACTATGGGAGAAAGGGAGGGGAGACACTATGGGACAAGGGGAGGGGGGGACACTATGGGACAAGGGGAGGGGGGACACTATGGGACAAGGGGAGGGGGGACACTATGGGACAAGGGGAGGGGGAGACACTATGGGACAAGGGCAGGGGGGGACACTATGGGAGGGAAAGTGCACTATGGGACAATCGGAGGGGGGGACACTATGGGATCAGAACACTAATGGACAAGGGGAGGAGGGGTTAAAGAACACTATGGGACAGGGTAGGAGGGGTTAACAATCACTATGGGACAGGGCAGGAGGGGTTAACAATCACTATGGGACAGAGGAAAGGGGGGTTAAAGATCATTATGGGACAGGGGAGAAAAAAAAATATTCTGAACAAACTGTCCCATGGTAAGAAACACTATGGAACAGTTTGTTCAGAATATTTTTTTTTCTGGGTTTCCTCCTCTAAAAACTAGGTGCGTCTTATGGTGAGGTGCGTCTTATGGAGCGAAAAATACGGTATCTATTTATATGTTTGAAGTGTTCCACTGTGCACTCACCCTTATAAATGTTTACATTGTATGGAGTGTTGCGAAGGGAGTGGTGACTTGCCTTACTGGTGTTGTTTAGCTGCACTTATATTGGAATACTTTTCACCACTGTTTATTTTGTACCTCTTGAAGCAGTTTAAGTAATGCAGTGAGCCTTTTGCAATTAGTGTTAATATTGGAGTACTTGGAAGTACTTGTGGCCTAAACACAGTATGTGTTTACATATATATATATATATACACACATACATATACACTAAGATAGCTAATTTTAAAGGGAGACTCCAGGCACCCAGACCACTTCTGCCCATTGGAGTGGTATAGGTGCCAACTCCCACTACCCTTAACCCTGCAAGTGTAATTATTGCACGCTCCAGCGTCGGCGAAATCCCCATAGGAAAGCATTAAATAATGCTTTCCTATGGGGAGGTGTAATGCGCGTGCGTGGCCATTGCTGCGCATGCGCATTAGGTCTCCCCCATCGGCTGATGTCGTTGGGGAAGGAG
The DNA here is from genome assembly GCA_933207985.1 of Pelobates cultripes. Lineage (NCBI taxonomy): Eukaryota > Metazoa > Chordata > Amphibia > Anura > Pelobatidae > Pelobates > Pelobates cultripes. Next base: position 54,841,639 of record OW240913.1, on the reverse strand, counting down.
AGTAGGTGGAGAGTAGGCGGAGCATGACCAGCGCCGAAGGACATCGGCGTTGGACTCCGGTAAGTCACTGAAGGGGTTTCAACCCCTTCAGCAACTTGGGGTGGGGGGTGGGAGGGAGAGGCGCTCTCCAGGATCCTGCAGTGCTAGGAAAACTAATATGTTTTCCTGGCACTGGAGAATCCCTTTAAGGAGCCTTTAGTGAGAAACTGATCTGGAGCCAAGCTGGATTAAGGTTGCCCAGGGCCCTTGACCGAATACCAGATTGGGGTCCCTGGTCCTGGTCCTGTGAATGGGTGTTTGTGTAGGTGATTGAGTGTTGTGTGTGAAAGTGTGTAGTGGCTGACTGTTGTGTGTGCTGGTTGAATGTTGTGTGTGTGGAGTTGGTTGAGTGTCATGTGTGTATGTGGTGTCTGAGTGTGTTAGGGAAGGAAGATGAGTGTTTTGGGAGTTCTCTTTTCTGCCTCTTTATCTGCCCCAATGCTCTCTCTATCATTCCACTTGTTCCTCCATTGATCAGCCTCCACTTGTCTGCTCTCCAAACTCTCTCCCTCTTCTCACAAACCTCCCTCTATCCCCCCTGTCTTTGCTGCGTTATGGTTAATCCAGTCTGTTTGGGGCTATTTTCTGATAGCCAAATATACTATGGAAACCTCTAGAGAAGTTAATTGTTTTATGTTAAGTTAAGAATGTTTGAGAAACTATGCTATTCTTCTGATCCTAACTCTGTAATGTTGATTAACTGACTGCGCTTAATGCCATTTCTTAATTGTCTTACATGGAAAGTGACAGATTAGATTTCACAACGTCTAAGTTCCGAAAACAACGCATTACTTTATACTGCTATGTTAAATGATGTTTTTCATCTAATTAGAGGTAATGTTTCACACAACATAGAAATTTCAAACTGCTGTGGTAGAAGACACCCATTATATATAATAGTACTGGGAGGATTAATTCATTTTCCTCTATGTTATGATTGCATGTTAGTAATAATGTCTGTTTCACTCACGACATAAACTACTTTAATTTCTTAGCTACTGTGGCACACTTTTGAATTTCTTATATTACATAAACATTTGTGTTTCTCTTGGTACAAAAAGGGTTTAACAGGAAACTGGAGAGTAACAAATGAGTATCCAATGGGTACAAGTACAACTTAAAGGGCTATTTTAGCACCAAAACAGCCCCTGCATTATCACTGCTCTCTGCCATTTAGGAGTTAAATCAATTTTGTTTCTGTTTATGTAGCCTCAGCCACACTCACACAAGCTGCATGAAAAAAATGGTCTAATTTGTAATGAGATGGGACAGCACAGGGTGTTTACTTTAGAGGGTTTTTTTTTGTTTTGTTTTTTAATCTCCTGCTCCATTGAACTTTAAACACACACAGGAGGTTCCTGCAGGCTCTGGCAGGCAATTAACAGAGAAGGTGATAAGAGTGATGTGCAATAAAGGAAGTTTAACCCCTTAAGGACCAAACTTCTGGAATAAAAGGGAATCATGACATGTCACACATGTCATGTGTCCTTAAGGGGTTAAACATTAGAGCTCTCTTTACATGAAGTGTTGTAGGGATTATTCAGGGACAAAATATAACAAACGTTTTGTGAAAAATGTCATGTGTCCTTAAGGGGTTAAACATTAGAGCTCTCTTTACATGAAGTGTTGTAGGGATTATTCAGGGACAAAATATAACAAACGTTTTGTGAAAAATGTCATGTGTCCTTAAGGGGTTAAACATTAGAGCTCTCTTTACATGAAGTGTTGTAGGGATTATTCAGGGACAAAATATAACAAACGTTTTGTGAAAAATGTCATGTGTCCTTAAGGGGTTAAACATTAGAGCTCTCTTTACATGAAGTGTTGTAGGGATTATTCAGGGACAAAATATAACAAACGTTTTGTGAAAAATACGAAACATTTATAACTTTATTAATTTTAAAAGCATCTATGATTAATATGAATTTTAATATGGTGATATTGATTATTATTGGATCATGCAGACAATTTTTATTTAAAGAGATACCTACTATTTTATCTCTGATATTAAATTCTTGTAGTTCAACCTTAGGAAGATGTGCAAGTCACAAGCAGGGACTTGTAACGATGGCTGTCTAAACAAAGTGATTAAACTCCTAAATGACAGAGAATTGAGCAGTGAAAATGCAGGGACAAATGTTCCCTTAAGCTAAAAATGTTACTTAATAACAATAGAAATAAGCAAAATTGACAAACCGTGTGGCTACTATAACTAGTAATATGTTTGACTGTATCTTACAAACAAGGTCATTTTAGGATAATCATTGGGCCTAGTCAAAGCTTGAGTTCCCATCCAAAGGAGGGCTAATTTCCAATCTGGTTTCTAAATATCAGCAATATGTTGCTGTTATCACTAACAGACAGCAGATATTTCTGACCAAATAATACAGACGTGTTTCCACCTTCCGGGCCTGTCACTGTTAGCATCCCCCCATACAGATACCCTCCACAATTTAGCATTCACCTCTTAACTTGAATGTAAAGCACAACAACATGGTCCATCAAAGGCATCTCCATAGCAACAATGGCTAGATGGTATTACAGATATTGGTGCTGGTTGAGATAAGAAATTATAAATCCAAATATAAATTATAAATAAAACACACACTCTCAGGTTACATTATACACTGCAGCAAATAGGTAAGAGCCTCCTATTGGATAGTTACTGCATGGGCGATTATCTTTCAACTGGCAACAAGTTATTTAACCCCAACTGATGCAATGAGTAGCTTCTCATTTCTTAAACAACCATGTCGAAAGACACATCCCGTGATCATGGAAAAGATGTTAGTCTGTTTGAGAAGGGTCAAATCATTAGCATGCATCAAGCAGAGAAAACATCTAAGGAAACTACTAAAATTGGGTTACAAACTGTCCAGTGCATTATTAAAAACTGGAAGGAGAGTAGGAAACCACCAGTGATGGCAGCATCAGATTAAGAAGAGAGGGTGATGAAGTGATGCACCCATCATGCCTAGTGCCTACTGTACGAGCCTGTGGGGCAGTGCTATGATCTGGGGTTGCTGCAGTTGGTCAGGTCTAGGTTCAGCAACATTATGTGCTCAAAGAATGAGGTCAGCTGACTACCTGAATATACTGAATAACCAGGTTATTCCATCAATGTATTTTTTCTTCCCTGATGGCATATTCCAAGATGACAATACCAGGATTCATCTGGCTCAAATTGTGAAAGATTGGTTCAGGGAAAATGAGGCATAATTTTCACACATGGATTGGCCACCAGAGTCAAGACCTTAACCCCATTGAGAATCTTTGGGATGTGCTGGAGAAGACTTTTAACAATGGTCCGACTCTCCCATCATCAATACAAGATATTGATGAAACACTTATGCAACACTGGACGGAAGCTTATCGAAACAATGCCACAGCGTATGCTTGCCGAAATCAAAGCTAAAGGCGGTCCAACTAAATATTAGTGTGTGTGTGACCTTTTTTTTTGGTGGCGACTTCTTTTTTGGCCAGGCAATGTATAACCTAGTATTAAAGTATTATCTTTTTGTTTCGTAGCATCATTCTAAATCTTATTCCGATCTCATTAATCCTACACTCACCTTTTGCACATAAATCTATTCTCTCCTCTACTACAGTCATAGTAATATCCCATTTCAACACTCTTGTAATTTTTTGTTTTGCTTTCTTATCTTCACATCCATTTCTTTAACCTATTCTGTTTCATTAATTTAATTTAATTAGGTAAGGTATCAGAGGAGAAATCTGTCAGGCACACACAAATATACACTTACCGATACACAAAGATATGCACATACAGGGACATACTCACAGACAAAACACTCAAACTTTTTTAAACGCAGACACAAACTCACATATAAACACATGAGCATAAACACACGCACTCACCAACAAATGGCACAAAAAGCAATGCTTGTGAGAATTAACAGGGATTATTGAACGTGAATATTCCCCAGCACTTCCTCGTATATTCCATGACCTGGTGGACAGCTAGACGAAGCCTGGGGGAGAAAACTATTTTATGAAACGAAAAAAAATTGTTATTCATACAGTGCAGTGCTGTAAAACAGGTGGACTAACAAACAAGTATTTGCAACAAAACAGGTTTGACGTACAGGAACAGAAGCTATGGGTCCTGCTCAAACATAAGAAAAACATAAGAGTAATATTCATGATGTATAATTAAATTGTAGACCACACGGTAGGTAGATTACGTGATCAGCGCATCTAGAGCACTAGAGTCAACCATAAACACTAAGACTGCGAGGGTGCACTCATAGCAATCTCCCTCAGTTGTGAATGAGTGAAGATTGTAAATGAGGGAGGTATCCATGTGAATGCATTTTTCATCTAAAGGTTGTATTTGCCCTGGTCACAGATTGTATGGTCATACTAGGGATGTACGGCTAGTTCTAGAAGACAGGAGGGAGTGCAAGAGGTTACTGGGCCTTTTGGCATGAGGGTATCCAGAGTCCAGAGTATTAATACCCAATTTGATTGCAGTAGGGAGGTAAAAACAGAAGATGCATGGAGGCATGCTATGTAAGAGGAACAGTTGGAGGGTCAAGAAGGCATGCATAGTATTCCCAATGGGAAGATTTGCTAAGAGACGTCATCTTGAGTGATGTGGTGGATGGACACAGAGGAGCCTTTGACACTGCACCTAAGCCTTCTGAGGTCCATGAAAGTAAGTAACATTTGGAAAATGATCTAAAATCATTTTTGAAACAAGACATAACAAATGGAAGAACAATATATCAATGAAATCAACCTGCTATTACACCATGCCACTTGGTCCCTGTAGTCCAACAACAGAAGGCATTCCACAGTAGTATCCTGTGTTTGAAAACATCATCTACTTGGTACCATTTCCCGTGAAGAAACACATCTTAGAACACTTTAGGGTGGGTTGACAAAAAAGAAAAATGTCCCTGCTGGCATGCAAAGAAAAAATGAGAAATTATACAATGGAGCATATAGATATATAAATATACAATATATATTGTATACAACAGTCATAGATCTAAACTGGAGAGCTATATCATGAAACACTATTAATAACCTATGGGAGAAGTATATAAGCTACAAAATTTTGTATACAGATGTAACGATTATTATGCAAGCGGTGGTCTGCAATATTGGAAACCAACTACAAACACTATGTGAAATAAAAGACAGCAGAAAAAAATTAACTGTGTCAATGTGTAAATTTAAAATTTGTGTAAAAGACATCAACTCAATACTGCAATAAATCACGTTGAGGCTGCAGTAAAAGCCTCAGTTTGCTGACAAATCAAATAGGTAAGTACCATAGGGACACATTCCCCTTTATATGAATCAGACCTGCTATATGAACAGAGCTCTGTCTCAATATGAAACTACCCCAGAGGCCTGTCTTAGTATACAGCTCCAAACATCATTAGCTATCAACAACATATAAATGTAAAACAACCTCAGCTGAGGTGTAAATGCAAAGAGTTTTGAACTCTAAGGAAGTATATTCACCACAGAGGAGTGACACAACAGGCCAAGGAGCGTCAGATATTATAGCTTGCAAAACCGATGATAAGAGAGGCTTGTAATGGCTTGTGGTTATTAGGTAGATTTATCAGGGACGATGTTGGTTACCGTTACAGTTAAACATTTACGCAAAGCAGTGATGAGTTTCAGGTCCTGTCTGGTTTGCACAGTCAATCGTAGCCAGATACTGGCCATTACCGGTATTTTATCCTTTAACTTACGCCAAAGGCAGCAACCTATCACATCTCTGGCTCTGACCTTTACCAATCCTACAATCACAAAGAAAACAACCTGTTATTAAATTAAAAAAAGAGAGAAAGAATGCAAAACAAATACAAAAATAAATGTAGAAAGTGCACGCAAAATAATAGTCTCTCAAGCCTCACATTATTGTGTATGTTCTAAAGCCTTTTGAAGCGCTTCAGGGATTAAGTTTTTTTTTTTAACTGATTCAAACTTGCAGCAGACAGAAATATCTGCACAATCTATGCCTTGAGTGGCAGGATGACAGATGATGTCATCAGCTGGCACGTTTTGCACTAAAGCTTAGAAAAAATTTTGCCTTTTACTTTAAAACAAAACAGGAATTTGTTGCACCTAGCGCAGTGACCCCATCTTTAATGCCTATGTTCTGACATTTTTATCATAGAATTGCTTGGGTTCACGGGTAAAAACAAATGATGATTCATGTTGTGCTTTCAGTATTCTCAGGGTCAATTCTCAGTCACACTGATAGAGATCGTCATGGATCAGTGACAGAATCTTTTTATAAAAAATTCCAAGACAGTCACACATCTAAACAGCCAAATGTCATATCAGTCACAATGCAGCTTGCGCAAGATGTTGAAGATACAAAAACTGAAAAGACAAGCCAAGAAGGAAACAAATAATGAAACATTTTGAGGAACTATCTAGATTTTATTTACACAACGTTATGCAAATACATTTAAAACTATTTTCACCAATGCAGGCCATAGTAAAGTATTAATGCTGGAATGTCTACAGAACATTTCCTGATCTGAGCTGTTAAGATTACAGCATTTCAGTGTGCGGACTAGACAGCATCATGGTTAAATTAACAAATGTGTTTATTGTTGTTCTTAACAAATGTAACAAGTCCAGGTTAATTAGAAAAAAATGTTTAGAGTATTGTATTTTATCAATCTCTCGGTCTCTGTGACACTGACCTCTCATGGTTTTCCTCCTATCTCTCCCAACACTCATTCAGTGTCTCCTTTTCTAATGACACCTCCTCCCTTTGTCCTGTCTCGCTTGAAGTCCCCCAAGGCTCTGCTCTTGGTCCCCTTTTATTTTCTGTTTATACTGCCTCTCTTGGCAAACTTATTACCTCATTTGGATTCCACTACTACCTGTACGCTGATGACACCCAAATATATCTCTCCTCCCCGGACCTCTCTCCTGCCGTCCTGCAACATGTCACTTCTTTCATCTCTTACTGGATGTCCTCCTGCTTTCTGAAACTCAATCTCTCTAAAACTGAGCTCCTTGTCTTTCCTTCTCCTAATACTGATCCACCTCTTTATCTCTCCCTTCAAGTTGAAGGTACCTGTATCAGCCCATCCTTGCAAGCGCTCTGTCTTGGTTTTATATTAGATTCTGGCCTCACCTTTGAGCCTCACATCCAGTCTGTTGCTAAATCCTGTCAATTCTGCCTAAAGAAATCCGCATCCACCACTTTCTTACCCAAGACGCTACTAATGAGCTTGTCCATGCTCTAGTAATCTCTTGCTTTGACTATTGTAATTCCCTCCTAAGTGGTCTTCCAAAAAACCATACTGCCCCACTACAGTCTGTAATGAATGCTGCCGCCAGACTGATTTTCCTCTCCAGTGGGTCTTCTCACACCTCACCCCACTGTCAGTCCTTACATTGGCTTCCTGTATATTATGGGAGTCAATTCAAAGTACTAATCTATACCTATAAAGCACTGAACAACTCTAGGCCCTCTTATATCTCCTTCTCGGTCTCTCCGCTCTGCCCCTGATCGTCTCCTGTCTGCTGCTCACACCCGTACGGCCAACTCACACTTGCAGGACTTCTCACGAGCGGCTCCCTTCCTATGGAATAGCCTGCTTATCACCATCAGACTCTCCCATAGTCTTCAATCGTTTAAGAGGTACCTTAAAACCAATCTCTTTTGGAAAGCTTATGGCCTCCCAGAGTAACCTCCACCTCACATACCTGTCCCTTGCTCTCTACTAAAGGGCTCTGCTTCGCTCCACCTTGTTTGATTGCTATCTCCTGTCCTGTTGGGATTTATACCCCACATCCTATAGACTGTAAGCTCGTTTGAGCAAGCTATCATTCCTGTAACATTTTGTAATTGTCTCATTTATTGTTAAATCTCTCCCTTTGATAATATTTTAAAGCGCTACGGAATATGCTGGCGCTATATAAATAACAGTAATAATAATAAATCAGTACCAAACGTATGCTTTTCTAAAAAATCTCAACATTACATCCAACTGTCTTAAACAAAATACTTTATTCATACTAATTAAGAAAAAACAAAAAACACCCAGATCTTAAAATTTTCTAAATAAAGCAAGTTATTCATAATTCTGTATGATGGCCCAAAGAATAGGTCTTATGACGGTGTCACTTTAAAAGATACATTATCTGCTTGTAAGCTTATTTGAGCAGCAGTTTCTTCACTTCTTGTCTCTGTTATGTTTCCTATGTTAATAACTTGTCATTTATCCCCATTTTATCATTGTAAAGCGCTGCGGAATATGTTGGCGCTATATAAATGGAAAGAATCTGTGCCTTAGCTCATATTGTTTTTGCTATTATGTACAAGGACATCATTCATAGAAATCTGCTATCTGTTAAGGTTTCATTTCATTGGACTCATGAGAACTAAAAGAGGCCATAAGCACATATTGATCCAGACAGCATTGATGGAATGTCCACGGACACAGTCTATCTAAATTTCTCATCGATAATTTACTTGATTCTACTGAATGTGATCTGTGATGCAAAATGCTTGTGTGTTAGGTATCTAGCAATGAGAGAAACAAAACAATGGCCTGTCCCATTACTTATTCTAAAATTTGTCTATAATTTATTGAGAATCTGGTCAAGTGATTTGTAGCAGAAGTGTGCAGAAATGTGTGACTAGTCTTCTAATTATCCACTTCATCCACAATGGGCAAATACATATTCTATTAACAAGAGCCATATAAAGGTATATGTGAAGTTATCACTCAACAAATGATTAGCAAAAACTGCCACTACATTAAAACAAATATATAATACGGTTTTGCAGGAAGATATCATTAGTTGTTCTTTCATTCACTAGTAACAGTAACACCTGACCCATTAACCTTTTCACCACCGAGCACTTTGTGATTGAAAAACTATTAACATTATGTATTTGAAGCAAAGGATGCAGAGCTATGATATAAACATATACAGCATTACAAAAATAGTTGGTTTTGCAGAAAAACTAAAAAACACAATATTTACTCTCAACTTGCTTGCTCGGCCTTTTTGAAAATATTTGGGAAATGAAAAGCTTTGGACAGTATAAAGTATATATTTCACACAGAATTCCAAATGTTAGTAGAAAAGCAACAATGCTATTTTTTTCCTTACATACAGTGACAAAAATATATCAATACAAATGGTCTAACAATGTGCTGATATGCATTTGCAAGGACCCTAAATGCATTAGTAGCAGTGCAGCTTTCTAAACATGGCAACAAAATGTAAAAATAATGTCTGCATTTCAGCATAATGTCCACATACAGTAAATACAGTTAAATAATATATTTCTAAAATAAAGGTATGTAAAACTACAATAGCAATCTTTATTAAACTCCAAAATGCTAAGGTAATGCTACCAGTGAAATAGTAGAGTCAATTTTCTTTTCCCACCTCCCTAAATGTAGGAATAATATGACCCAATTAAACTTCCTGCACTGTTTGAAAGCAGGAGGTGAGTTTACATTTTCAGCAACTTTACATTCATAATATCAGTGACTAGTGGCTTCTGACAGAGAAATGTATTCCTCTACAGCAGTGGTTCTCAAATCAGTCCTCATGGCCCACCAACAGTCCAGGATTTATGTATTTCCCTGTTTTATTCCAATGGAGATACTAACAAAACCTGGACTGTTGGTGGGTTTTGAGGACTGGTTTGAGAACCACTGTTCTACAGGCTGTTAATCATTCATAGACTATACACGAGGGTGAGGCTTTATGGAATAAATTTCATACTGCAAACCATATAAAAAATAATTTGTATTTGATTTTGGTATTAAATGGGTTAATGCTGGGAACAAAAAACAAATCTTCCTAATTTTTTCTTTCATCAACCTAGTTATACTCTTTGCCTCAGACATGTATGAATAACCTATCATTACTGTCATCTAGCATAGTTTGTAATGCCAGGAATATTCATTTAATTACAAATGTGACTTGTTTATTCTTTTAATGACCTTGTCTACACATTACACAACAGTATAATTGTTTCAACTGTACATGTCATATTACTACCTATGCTGAAAATTTCACGGCTGTACCATTGTTTTGCATGTTCAAACCGTACCACAATAAAAACAAGGATTGACAAAAAAAAATATCTTCCAATTTTAGGTCAGTATTAGCAAGACAATACAATATTAGTTACATGTGTTTTAAAATACCTATCCTTGTTTTGTTGGGTCCCCCTTCAAGAAAATAAGCAAACTCATGTCTTATGTCCTAACAGCACATGTCTAGAAAGCAGCATTAAGCTGCTACAAACTAAAATTCTCACTTATAAATGAAAATGCTTGCTTTGAATTATGTTAAAGGGACAGTATAGTCGCCAAAACAACTTTAGCTTAATGAAGCAGTTTCGGTGTATATAACATGCCCCTGCAGCCTCACTGCTCAATCCTCTGCCATTTAGGAGTTAAATCCCTTTGTTTATGCACCCTAGTCACACCTCCCTGCATGTGACTTGCACAGCCTTCCATAAACACTTCCTGTAAAGAGAGCCCTATTTAGGCTTTCTTTGTTGCAAGTTCTGTTTAATTAAGATTTTCTTATCTCCTGCTATGTTAATAGCTCCTGTATGTGATTAAAGTTCAATTTAGAGATTGAGATACAATTATTTAAGGTAAATTACATCTGTTTGAAAGTGAAACCAGTTTTTTTTTTTCATGCAGGCTCTGCATAAACAGAAACAAAGTGATTTAACTCCTAAATAACAGTGAATTGAGCAGTGAAATTGCAGGGGAATAATCTATACACTAAAACTGCTTTATTTAGCTAAAGTAATTTAGGTGACTATAGTGTTCCTTTAATATCATATAAGTTATGATTCTTTTAATAAAAGTATCAGTAAAAAAAAAAAAAAAACAATAAGAATATGTAATATAAATGTAAATTAATAAAATACGTATATAAAAAGCATTCTCATATTTTTCATCATGGAAATTTATTTTTCTTTAGATGTTCATGTTAAACAAAATTTTGTCTTTTTATCTCAGGTTGAATATAATGGATCTGCATTGTCTGGAGGAAGAAGGAAAATGTATATTTATTTTATTTACATTTTCAAAATGAAAAATGATGTTCACAAAAGTCATAAAGGTACATTCTAAAGAGCACAACCGTTACAGATTTCTGTAGGGTTTACGGTGGTAGGACACAGTCAAACTATTGTTTTGTCTGATTTCACAAGGTTTGACAAAAATAGAAAGATTTCATGGTACCAAAAACGTATAGTGCAACTAAATAAACAAAGTGAATACACAGTGCCTTGCATAAATATTTACCTATTGGAGGTTTCTGTATTTTGTAGTGTTACTTCAGGACTTTGGCCGCAGGTGAATATTTATGGATAAGCTTTCACATGATTTAATCATTTTGATTAAACTTTTTAAATGATTTATTATTTTGAAAAATATTTGAATATTTAGATTTTTTGGTCTATATTAATATTTATTTTAAATATGATGTATTTTTTTATAGTTTAAAAAAAATATTAAATCATTTGAAAAGCTTATTGAACAATATTAATTTGAGGCCTTTTTTAAGGATTTATACCATTAGCTTTACACATACTTTGAAGGTGCAAAATATTTGTGGGGTGATAAATATTGAAAAATAATATTTTCATAAAAATTATCAAAAATGAATATAATAATTTGTATTATATCAAAAATTTATATATTGACACTGTTCCCATTGATTGATTTAAAAGAGCTACCCACTATTTTAACTCTTATAGACCCTAGAGTATGTTTTATTAGAGAATTTGTATTTCACACATTAATCACAAACTAATTATAAAAATATAATTTATTGTGACAATAATTAATAATAATAATAATATGTAACAAGCGTATCAATAGTCAGTGAATATTTTGGTGTAACATGTGTATATAATATGGTAAAAGTTTTGACACAATTTCAGATAGCAATAGCAACATTTATAGCCATATAGATGCATTTTCAACAAGATTTACTACAGGAAACTTTCTTTGAAATCAGCTAATTAATTCCTTAACATAGAACACAGCATCTCACAGCAGCACAGCTTGAAGCAATAAAAACTTTGTCTGTCAGTTTTAAAAACACACTGAGTTAACTCACTCACTGCTGGCTGCAATTCTCACAGGAAAAATATTGCAATTAACAAATACAACATTTCATTTAATATTGCAATTAACAAATACAACATTTCTTATACCAGATCAGTTAACCATTCCTACTCATCCAATAACCAATAAGAATAATTCTAACCAGATTTTACGTTTGCAGAAGAGTCATCATCCCTGAATTCAATATTCAATATATATAGATCAATATCTCTGGGAAAAAGCTTGGTATGCTGAACTTGGCAAATCACCAGTAAATATATTATTCGCTTATTCCTTCTGCAGTTAGTAAATTGGAACAGTATATTTAATTAGATAATTATGATTTCATAATAGCTATAGACTATAAGCTCGTTTGAGCAGGGTCCACTTCAAACTATCGTTCCTGTAATTTTTCTTGTAATTGTCCTATTTTTAGTTAAATCCCCCCTTTCATAATATTGTAAAGCGCTACGGAATCTGTTGGCGCTATATAAATGGCAATAATAATAATAAGTGAAATCTGACCAGCCTTTATCCAGGTAAATTTCTGCTTTTAGTAAAATTAGTAAATTAAAATTAAATTAAATTAAACCAGCATGTTTACCAGCTTTCTTGGTAGAATTTCTTTAGGCTTGGCGATATTCTATAAAATGGTGAATGCAAGTATGAGTATAGAGAATTGTGGAATTAGGAAAGTTATCAGTGTTCTGATTAAAAATTTCAAAGTTTTTCAGTTGGAAAAGATTTTCAGGGTTTAGTTGGAAAAGTCAAGTGTTATATTTTTCAGAGTCCCAAACTTAATTGGAAGAGATAAAGAAAGTTAGCTGTGTCTCCAGATTTCAGATTCTCTCTCTTCAGCTAGCCAATAGAGTAAGGTGGGCATGTCTTCCCTACAGGCTATCATCCAAACTTTGATCACTAGATGGAGTAATAACACCACAAGAAATTCTTGTCAGGAAGTCCAACTACCACTTTGCATAAGGGGTTAACTGAATTTTGTGATGCATTTGATGTCATAATCTGTTATCTTTATGATACCCGTCTATCATAGACTTCAAAGTGTTTTGGTTCTTTTTAGCAGACTTACCGTCTACTTTTTGGGTCATAAAATTACAATTTGACACATCTGCCCTTTCTTTTACCTTCTCTAATACAATGGAACTTTGGTTTTCTTTTAATATTTAAAAAGTAAAATTAATTGCTTTTAATGTTATCTGTTTCTTTGTAATCCTGTGTCTGGTTTTTGTGTGAATCCATGTGTGTAGTAATGTGACGCATGTGATATATACATGTCTTTTACACACATTCCATTATATTAGCTTAATAATGATTTTCTTATAGATATTCTATCCATAAATATTCAATATTATTAACATAGGTACTATTTATATATGATTAAATATAATTATAGTTAGTTGATATGTGGATATATAGATATATATGTATCTGTGCAGGGCCGGTGCAAGGATTTTTGCCGCCCTAGGCAAAAGAAAAATTTGCCCCGCCGCCCACTCCCCTCAGTGACATCACAATGCCCACCCATATGATCTGCCATATGAACTAACACCAGTGCTGCACACAGTGTGTGTTTACATTACAAAAGCCTGCAGGGACAGGCTATAGACACCAGAACCACTTCCTTAAACTGCAGTGGTTATGGGGATTATAGTGTCCCTTTAATGTGAGGTAAATTAGAGATTAGTGCCACTAATAATATACTAGATTGCCTACTTACAACCACATGAGGATGGTGATGGGCTCTGGCTGCAGTTTGGCTACACTGGTCTGGTGTAGAATAGGCTCTCTGGAGGCTGTTTATAACTGTGGTTACAAACGTCAATGTTCTGGGGGAACGTGAAGCAGCTCCATTTTTTGGGGCCCCTTACACAGCTCAAGGTCGGGGCCCCAGGGCCTGACGGTGAGTATGCCCATAAGTCCACCTACATGTTCCACCCATAAGTTCGCTCACAGGGAGTGGAGTGTGTAGGGGATGTGTTATGTGTTATTGTAGAGGATCTAATGTGTGTGCTTATGGAATGTAGTGTATAGGGATACCAGTTTGTGTAGGTGATGCAGTGTGTTTATGTGTAGTGGAAGCAGTGTTTTTTGTGTAAGGGAAATAAAGCAGTGTGTGTTTGTGTATAAGGGATGTATTGTGTGTTTCTGGTTGTGTGTAAGGGATGCATTGTGTGAATCTGTGTTTGTATGCATAAGGGATGCAAGGTTTGTTTCTGTGTATGTAAGGGATGCAGTGTGTGTGTCTGTAAGGGGTGCATTGAATGTGTGTAAGAGATGCATTGTGTTTCTGTGTGTGTGTAAGAGAAGCAGTGTGTGTGTGTTTGCATGTGTGTGTAAAGGATGCATTGTGTGTTTATGTGTATGTGTGCAAAGGATGCATTGTCTTTATGTGTAAAGGTTGCAGTGTTTGTGTGTGTGTGTGTGATGGATGCATTGTGTGTTTCTCTGTGTGTAAGGGAAGCATGTTGTGTTTCTGTGTGTGTAGAGATGCATTGTGTGGTTCTGTGTGTGTAGGGATGCATTGTGTGTTTCTGAGTATGTAGGGATGCATTGTGTGTGTGTGTGTGTGTGTGTGTGTGTAGTGTAACTGTCATTAATACCTCCTACCCATTTGTATTAAGTCACCTCCACCCAAAGAGTGGGTGGTGGAGTAGGAGGTGGACAAACACTTGCCCACCCCTTCTTCATTTTAAATAGTCTCCATCTGCCGCCCATGGCTAGGGGCCATGGGGGCGGTTTAGTGCCCCCTCTAGCTAAATTATACAGCCATCACCAGCCGCATGGACTTTTTTTTCAAACTGATTTTTTTCAAACAATAGATTAGTGTTCAAAAGCAAGGAAATCGGTCTAGATGAAAATTCTTGTTCCTGGGTAGAACATTGGCTTAAAAACAGAGTACAAAGAGTTGTCATTAATGGTAAATTTTCAAGCTGGACAGAGGTGGCAAGTGGTGTCCCTCAGGGGTCTGTTCTGGGACCCCTTCTATTTAATAAGTCATGTTTCAGTGTTTGCAGATGACACAAAACTCTGTAAAATAATACAATGTGAGCAAAATATTACTTTGCTGTAGAGGGATTTAGATAGACTGGGGGACTGGGCACTCAAATGGCAGATGAAATTTAATGTTGAAAAATGCAAAGTTATGCACTTCGGCGTTAAGAATACACAAGCAACGTATACCCTTAATGGAAGCGAATTAGGGATAACAACACACTAAAAGGACTTGGGAATTGTTATAGACAACAAACTATGCAACAATATGCAATGTCAATCAGCAGGGGCCAAGGCCAGTAAGGCATTGTCATGCATGAAAAAGGGCATTCATTCTCGGGACAAGAATATCATTTTGCCTCTTTATAAATCACTGGTAAGACCCCATATGCTGTGCAATTTTGGGCACCTGTTCTAAAGAAGGATATTATGGCACTAGAAAAAGTGCAGAGGCGGGCTACAAAATTAATAAAAGGAATGGAACATATCAGCTATGAAGAAAGGTTAACAGATGTAAACCTCTTTAGTTTAGAAAAACGTCGCCTGAGAGGGGACATGATAACATTATACAAATATATTCAGGGCCAATACAAACCATTGTGTGGAAATCTATTCACAAACCAGACTTTACATAGGACACGAGGTCATGCGTTTAGACTGGAAGAAAGAAGATTTTGTCTAAGGCAAAGGAAAGGTTTTTTTTACTGTAAGAACAATAAGGATGTGGAATTCTCTGCCTGAAGAAGTGTTTTTATCAGAGTCCATACAGATGTTCAAACAGCAACTAGATGCATACTTGCAAGAACAGAATATTCAAGGATATAATCTTTCAATGTAGGGTAATAACTGCTTGATCCAAGGATAAATCTGACTGTCATTCTGAGATCAAGAAGGAATTTTTTTCCCAGCTTGTTGCAAAATTGTGCTTCAAACTGGGTGTTTTGCCTTCTTTTGGATCAACAGCAAAAAACAAATGTGAGGAAGGCTGAACTTGATGGACGCAAGTCTCTTTTCAGCTATGTAACTATGTAACAATGTAACCAATTTTTTTGCTGTGCACAAGTCTATATTTATATGTGTGTCTCTCTGTGTATGTGCGTCTGTCTGTTGTCAGTGTATGCGTGTCTTGTACTTGTATAGGTTCATCTGTTCATGAGTCTGTCTGTCTGTCTTTGCATGTGTATAAATACATACATATATATTTTGTAACTTCAAAGTGTGTATATGCGTACATATACTGTATATTTTGTAACTTAAAGTTCAGAAAAAAATACAGAAAAGATGACACGATTAAGTGACAAAATAGAAATAGATGAGAACAATTACAGTAGAGAGACTATAGTAACTTTGCTTGAAAGATTGGAAAAGAGAAATATAGGATGCAGAGGGAATATTGTAGAAATCGATCAAGGTCTTTTTACAGAAAAAAAAAACAATGTTGGAAGAACAGTAATGGGTTCTGGAGCTTTGTGTACAGAAATAAAACTGCAGGTTTTTTTATTTTATTTTATTTTAAAGTCTCAGATTTTATTGCACTAACACGTATAAAAGCTACTTCAGAAAACATTATGTGTGGAATATACAATATTCAGACAAAGATGTTAAAAAGATCATAAAAACACACAGAGGTATACCTACAAAATGTAGATAGTATAAGAAGTCTTCATACTGGGGAAATGAAAGCAGTGAGGTCTCCGTGCCATCTTCGCCATCTTCAACATTTTTTTAAAGAGGTTTAGATAATAAAAATCAGGAATTATTTTAATAATGTATAAAATAGTTGTTAAGAAGTGTTAAGATTAATATATATTTCATTTTTACATTGCGTGTTATCAATGACCTTTACTACCAAACATATGGGTCATAAAGTGGTGTCTTAACAGTTTCTGCTCCCATAGGCTTTTAAAGTGGCCACAGTACTTACAAAAAATGTTGTCTTCTTTCATTGTCATACCTTTGTAATCGGTTGGGTTCTACCACCTGGGGAGCTGTGCACAAAAACTGTCCACATCTTGTTTGTTATCTTTTGTCCTGTTACCTGCCTATATGTAGAACACCTCTCCTCCAACTGCAGGCCTGGTTTATCATTTGTGGTCATTGTTACAACCTTGCTTTCTTTATTGGCAGCTGTGGAGTTCAACATTTTGGTGATAGATCACTAATTATTATGAATTTAAACACATGTGTAGGTTGACCAGTGTCCTGTTATTAGTCCTGATTAGCTGGAGTATGTTTCTAATTCTATACAAATGTTTTGATTTTCCAGCTTGCCTTCGTACTTGTATTTGATTTAGCTGTTTTCACAATTCCTCATACTGACCTCGACTAGCTTAAAGATCACCATTGCCTGTTTACAATTGCTCTGTACTTCTATGGTATAAGGTTGATTAAACTTAGCTACCACTATGTAACTTTAACACATCTATTCCCTTCTAGACACCTTTTTAGAAGAACATGGTCATGTTGATCCTAGTCCGATTCTGAGGACTGAGGAGACAAATATTTACCTACAAATCCATTTTGTAGGTAAAAAAGAAAACCTTATATTTGTCTATGGGCTTTTTGAAATTTTATGATATAACAGTAAGCAGATAACATTTTTGATATAGGGTTTTCTGTCAACCTAGAAGAAAAACTAAAAACAACCTAGGGGGAACTGGTGTACATAGAAACAGGTGAATTTTCACTTACACAACCTTTACCTTTCCCTGTTCTTAATTACCGACAAAAAATGGCCCAACGTGGGTAGTGAATCAATAAAACTGATTTGTTGCTGCACTTCATACAGACGGGTAAAAGTACAGATAAAAGAAAACCATAAACGCGAACAGGAAAAGTAAATAGACTATAATTTGTAATGGAGATTTAGCGAGAGAATGCAGCTCTAGGGGGAAAATGACGCAGGATATCACAAGAATCAGCCCACCAGAAATGATACCTCTTCCAAAGGAACTGACAGATAAAATGAGCCCTTCACTCTTCAAAGAACACAGTATGAGAAAGATACTTTTATGTTCTTTCATGCGATGAAGAGTGTAATAGACTGCTGAGTGAATGGGATGCGAATACAACCCAGTATGCTGTAACCCTTTCATGGCAACAAAACATTAACTTAACGTATGTATAGACCCATGGGACTATTGACAAAGAAATGAGAAAGTCTAGAATGTACTGAAATATAAAAATGTGCCCGGCCTCCCACTAGAGAGACTTGCAACTTTGGGCCCTTCAGAAAAAGCATCCATAAGTTGCTCAGTGGATACACAGCTCAGTCACACTCTGTCAATCATGAAGCTGCTCGGTGGCTAGGTAATTCACTAACGAGCTTCCTCACTGCTCAATCCTCTGCCATTTCGGAGTTAAATCCCTTTGTTTATGAACCTTAGTCACACCTCCCTGCATGTGACTTGCACAGCCTTCCATAAACACTTCCTGTAAAGAGAGCCCTATTTAGGCTTTCTTTATTGCAAGTTCTGTTTAATTAAGATTTTCTTATCCCCTGCTATGTTAATAGCTTGCTAGACCCTGCAAGAGCCTCCTGGGTTTGATTAAAGTTCAATTTAGAGATTGAGATACAATTATTTAAGGTAAATTACATCTGTTTTAAAGTGAAACCAGTTTTTTTTTTCCATGCAGGCTCTGTCAATCATAGCCAGGGGAGGTGTGACAAGGGCTGCATAAACAGAAACAAAGTGATTTAACTCCTAAATGACAGTGAATTGAGCAGTGAAATTGCAGAGAATGATCTATACACTAAAACTGCTTCATTTAGCTAGTAATTTAGGTGACTTTAGTGTTCCATTAACTCTTTTATTTACTGGATGTCATTCTTTTTGCAAGACCCCAATATCAACCTCATTGGTCCAGTTAATGGTAAAAAAAATAAAAAAATAAAAATGTGCTCTGTAATAAATGAAAAATCTATACCCTCCAGCACTTGAAGAAGAGTGTTCAGACAGCTCTGCATATTTTATCTTGTCCTGCTGATTTGAAATCCTTATCAGCAATGTGCATTGGGTATTAAATTGTAATTTGCCTGAATTTTGGGCAATCAGCGGGTCATCGAATTCCATACCTATGAATCGCCACATGACCAAATAACAAAACAACGAAGTTGGATAAAAGATGAGCCAGTTCAGTACGCTTGAAATTTGCAACTAAATGCTTAACCCCTTAAGGACACATGACATGTGTGACATGTCATGATTCCCTTTTATTCCAGAAGTTTGGTCTTTAAGGGGTTAAAACTAATCGAATGCTAAAAATTGCAAATATTGACCAAAAGTGAACCATAATTCAGTTGATTCGATTTACTCGGAATTGGGTCAATTGAATTCTGGCCAGAGTTACCATCATTACAAGGTTGCGAAAATGAGTCTATCACTGCTCTGCAAAATATATGTACATATAAATATTATTTATATATTTTGCAGTTAAGTAATAGACTAATTTTTCCTGCCCACTTGTTTTCTTTTTCAAATTATTTCCCCAGATTGTTTGCGTGGACAATATTCGGACAAGCCAAACTGCTGTGTAGACAAAATTTGATCAACCAAATTAGCCAATCCCAAATTTTTTGGTCATGCACAAGCCTACTGATTTACTGGCTTACAAAGCTAGTCAATAGCATTGTAATCTCTGGGAAAGCCTGGCAAAGCATCCCTCATGATACCTAATGACACGTGCAGGCTTTTTACACCCATGAATCCTCAGTGCATTTGATAAATAGTTGATTGTGGTATGGTTTACTAAAAAAAAAAAAAAAAAAAGCCTTTTTGGGCAATTCAGCTTTGTTGCGCAAATTAGTAAATAGGATTTTTCAAAGCTTTGCAACAACACCAAAGTAAGGCAAACTTATTTGGGCATTAAGAAAGCAACAAAAATTACACGCAGATAAAATGACAATGGATTCTGGGTACAACGTGCAAACACTCACACACCTGCATTAACACACACAATGATACTCCAAGCAAATACACTGCTGTTTGAGTACATTTGTGCTAGGATGCACACTCTTTTCCATATATGTCTAAGAGAAGGAAATAGTCTTTGTATGTTTTACTTGAATGTATTTAAGCCAGTAGCATGGTTTACTACCGTGTTTCTACGGGATACAATTTTAGCAAACAAAATGCTAACTCAGTCATTTTCTGGCAGATGGGCCTGTAAATCATTACACTAGCTTAATCCCTAATCTAAATTTCATACACTTAAATGCTTTTAATACAACAAATCGCTCTTAATTTACATTCAGTTGTTCAAAACACCCATTTTACTTTAATGAACAAACATTGACACTGTCACATAGTAACAAACTGCAGGACATTAGTTCATTATAATCTGATATAAGAACGAAGGAACAAGCGTAATATTCACAAAATTTGTGGTTTAGAATTTGCTGATGTGCATTTACTAGATAAGTGTAGAATGAATCGAGGCTTCTATTTAATATTGTTTGATACGTTTTCCATGTGATTGCATATTTTTGGGTAAACTTTTAAAATGATTTTTGTTAACATATTAAAATATCAACAAATATGTCATATACAAAAAAAAAATATATCAGTATATAAAAAATATCAAAATATTACAATTTAAAAATATATATATTAAAATATGAAATCATATCAAAATTGAATCCAAAAATATCAAATCATTTGGAAAGCTTATCCAACATTATGAAATTGAGGCCTAATTAAATTAAAATTTAAGGCCAAAATATCTGAACTGGAACCATAACTGAAATTATTTCCGGTTCATTTACTGTTACCGTAAAATAAAACTCCAGACCACAATAATTTTTTCTTCAAGGAGTGCTTCATGTGTAAATAGTGTGTCTTCTTTTTAATTTTACAAAAAGTGCAGAAGTAAAAAGAAATTGGCATTTTATATAAATTAACCTTGTTACAACCCCCTGGCTGTCAAATAGACAACCAGTCCAGTTAGTTCATGGTGGTTTATCTCTAGAGGCAGCAATTGCCCAAGGACCTGCCTTACAAAGACTTCTCATTGAGCTGCACTGGGAAGTCTGGTATTGGACAGTCACAGAAAGTCTGTACACGGTTAGAAGGGGGGAGCTTCAAAGGCTGTAGACAAGAGATATGCAGTTTTTGCAAGCTGCTTTAAGATATACCCTCAATGAAAAAATACATAATTAAATGCAGGCAAGTTTTCATTATCTTTAACAAATGCCAAAAAAAATATTTTTGCTTGGTGACATATAAACTTTAAAGTATGTCAGGGATTGAAAATATTAATATTAAAAAAATGTATAAAGTATGTGTAGCGGATGGCATTGGGCTGTCCTCAGAATTATGTATATTCGTATGTTTTCGGTTTAATTTTGCCATGTAGTACAATACAAAAAAATCGCTGTGTGACAATATCCCAATGAGTGACACCAAATATGACAAATACTCGCACACCTTATGTGGGTATTCCCTTTATCCCCACATAAACATATAAATATACATACAATATAAGGTGGAGTATGTAAATAATAATTCTTCCAATGGTAGATGAAATACAATAATGTCCTTTAGTGGTTCCCTAAATTGAAACATAAATAAGAAGAGAAATAGTGCAATATAGCCAAAACACAATATATTGGTGCAATATATAAATGGTAAAGCACTCACAAACACAGAGCCACTAGGAAGGCTCAAAGATGAAGCTCTGTGGGTACTAAAGGGACCCACTCCCTTCTTGCTATTGTCTGGGGTGTCCAAATAATAGGATATCCTCTCAAGATGTAGCAAAAAATGAAGTGCTTTATTTGAAAATGCACAAAAATTCCATAAAATATTTAAAATGAATGAAAAACCTTACAGTTAAAAGGTAGTCCTTGTTGTAAAGTGCAAAACGTGTTTCGCCTCGTTTAGAGGCTTCCTCAGTTGCTGGTTGCTATTCCTGGATAGTCCGTTCTAAATATCCCCTCCTTTGGCGTTTTTTGAGGCATCAGTGTGAATACAAAAGACTGGACTTTGAAACGCAAGGAAGCGTCTCTGAGCATGTAACGTGACGCCTGCGTTCTACGGAGTGTGTCACGTGATATTTGCGTTCCACAGATGGAACGCAAAGGCCGAAACCGGAAGAGGAAGTGAAAATTCAATCACAGCTACCGGGGATGCCGAAAAAAACACCAAAGGAGGGGATATTTAGAACGGACTATCCAGGAATAGCAACCAGCAACTGAGGAAGCCTCTAAACGAGGCGAAACGCATTTTGCACTTTACAACAAGGACTACCTTTTAACTGTAAGGTTTTTCATTCATTTTAAATATTTTATGGAATTTTTGTGCATTTTCAAAAAAAGCACTTTATTTTTTGCTACATCTTGAGAGGATATCCTATTATTTGGACACCCCAGACAATAGCAAGAAGGAAGTGGGTCCCTTTAGTACCCACAGAGCTTCATCTTTGAGCCTTCCTAGTGGCTCTGTGTTTGTGAGTGCTTTACCATTTATATATTGCACCAATATATTGTGTTTTGGCTATATTGCACTATTTCTCTTCTTATTTATGTTTCAGTTTAGGGAACCACTAAAGGACATTATTGTATTTCCTCTACCATTGGAAGAATTATTATTTACATACTCCACCTTATATTGTTTGTATAATTTTGCCATGTGTATGTCAAGTGTATGCAGCATTCGACTGATTGTTCGGTAAAATCACTCCAGTTATTATGCAAGTGAAACTACCGAACAATCAGACCACCCCAGGAATAAGTGCGCAATTTCCGTTCGCAACAATGTGCCAAACGGGTAATTGGCAATTCATGCAGTGTGTACTTTGTCCTCTGGGTGGCCGCCATTCGGGAGACGAACACGTGGCGGCGGCCATCTTAAACTCCTGAACAGCGGTGTTTTGCCGTCGAGTGTCTGGAACCCAAATCGGACACTCGGTTAGGCAAACACAGCTGAGATCTCCATACTGCCGCCAATTCGTGTAAAAACTTCAGAACGGCTCCCAGTTCGGTAGAAAGAACCCCACGAACAAGGTGATTTACCCGAACCCTCCCCAGTTCTCATAACCCAAGCCATTCGTGTGTTTCATTCCTTTTTCTGTGACCGACCGCAGGGCAAAAATGTATCGAACCCTTTTCGGCTGTTAACTCCAGCGCGGTCGGTCTTTTTAATACCTCCAGGAATTTCCCGAATCCCTGGTCCGATCTGGGTTATTTTTGGATATGTGTCTCACCCAGATCAGGGCTACCAGGGTTACCCCTGTTTAGGGGTACATCCAGAAAACAAGGGGAACTGTGTATTGCATAATGGGATTATGTGTCATACTAAGGGGAGTGATGTGTGGGTGGCAACTCGCGTAGGATTGGTGTATTGTGTAATTACTGTAAATCCCTCTCTTGCATGGGAGAAAGCTTTAAAAGAAGGTTGTGTGATTAAAAGTTCAGTTCTGCTCCTGATGCTGTGTGTTGTCCGGTCATTGGGATTGATGCTGGGATATTATTGGATTGTTTTGCCTGCTGGAATTATTGCCTTATGGATTTTTAATACTTGTTCCTGAGCCTCACTGGACTCTTGAGTGGAGATAACCTGTGGAATATCAGCTCTCTGATACAGTATGCAAAAATGGTACCTATCTGTTTTTTTCCAATTAAAAAACATGGATACAGAGATCTCAACTGATTCTACCCAAACACTCATGGGGAGTGGGCCTCACATCCACTGTTACCTATTATCAAGCTACACATCTACAAAGATTAGTAGATTGGCATGTTTGCGCTCCAAAGTAACTCTGGGTGTCTATGGAAATTGAACAATCGGGAGGCAGTGTATCCTCCCTACTATGGCTCAGTGGGGTCCCGCTAGGGACACTGCGCACTGGTAATTCAATGATTGACACAACGCTTAAAGTCTGTTGTTCTAACTGGTATTCACAGCAGCTGACCAAATCGCTTAATCGATTGACTCCCATAACAACCCCAACCTAGCGGACGACCTCTAACCTTCCAGCTTGGCAGGATTCCAGGTGATTCCTCTGACTCGGCATATGTCCACCAGTGGTGCTCCTCAATCCATCTTCGGACCCTCCATGGCCTGATCTTGGACAGGCAGCTGTCTGGCATGGAACGGTTTCATTACCAACAAATACAGTCCTACTACAGCTTTGCTGAGGGTCTATTACAGTTTCATAAGCCTCTCACACAATTTGTGAGTTTGTGCACTGCAGAATACATCTACAAAGGAATCTGTGTCAGTGTCCTCTGTCTGTTGTGACACTTGTATACCACCTGTATTGTTAATTACTTTGATTTGTTTTCTGTTCTTATTTACATCTTTTGCCAAACTCAAAATAAAGATTGTAAAAAAAAATGTTACACATAACTATATGTAAATAAAATCTTTTTTATCATAAAAATTATTTGTATGAGTAACCACATAAATTCTGAAGTTGTCCTTTAGGAGTAGAAACATCGAGCAGGGAAGATGAGTTTGCTTTTTCCAAAGCATGTTTTGGTAGATAATCTCCATTTTTATTATATTTTTATTATATTGTTGGTGGTCCTTGTACTCCTATTTTATATTTTGTGCTCCTATTTTTATATTTTCTTTTTAAACGAAATGCTAATTCAAACAAAGGTGCAGCACAGCTGATAATGTCCAGGAAGATCCACAATGTATTTGCTGTACTGTTCTTATGGTAGATTTGGAATCTATTTACTGAACCATGTAATTGTGTAATTGAAAGATTTGAAAAAGAATCTGAAAGAGGAACTAGCGTTTATAGTTTAACCCCGGCCCCTACACTACCAAAATTGTTTATACAAGATTTTCATGCAATGCTCCCTGACTCCAGAATTATGTATCCACAAATTTCACACCATTTTTATAATTGCAGGTCAAAATTTTCATTGGAAACAATTTTTGTTTGTAACTGGGGACATGTAGAGGGTGGGGGAGGTCCTCCCCATTGACCGGCAGAGCCAATTCTACATTACAGTGCAAATTCTTTAACATAAATTTTTTGGTAAACATTTTTTAAAATTGTCCTATCTAACAAAATTAATTGTTTGCTCTTCCATTAAGTAATGTACTATCTACGCATACTGAAATGAAAAATAGATGCACACATTATTTTGCAGACCAGAAAAGTCTTACGATGGTCCCCTTTTTGGCATGTCGCTTGGTTGTAAAGACACGATTGTATTATATACTATTGTATTAATTATAGCATTATTTTAAGAGTTGCTTTCATTTATCTTTGACAATTAACATTTGACACTTATGACTATTTTCAGAGTAATACTGGCCTTCCTGTGTTGTACGGTCGGTATAAGATATGTAAATATAACTATATATAGACTACTGAAAATCATCTCCACAAGTATCAATTTTTATTACACTTCAGAATGAAAGACGATGATCTGAAAAGAGGCAGATTGGATGGGAAGGCAAGAACTGTTTGATTTTAATGTATTCTTTCTCCATAGTGTCCTGCAGGTGTTCAATTAAAGGAACACTATAGTCACCAAAACATCTTAATGAAGCAGTTTTAGTGTATAGATCATGCCTCTCAGGTTTTACTGCACAATTCACTGACATTTAGGAGTTACCACATTTAATGGAAATTGCAGTCTGCTGAGCTATATTCTCTGCTACTAGCAAATGAAACACAGGATGTATTTTAAATATAGGGATGATGTGATGCAATCCACAGTGCAGGTCATGCTGAAAAACTATATATTATATAAATCATCCTTTCAGTCTGCTTCTTTTAGTGGCTTCATTTCTTATCCAGCAGTTTCCTAACATATCTCTTTATGGCTGTGATTAATAAAAATCCCCAAAGCTCCACTGGAATTAAGTGTCTGGAACTGTGACAGCATGGAGGTCTGTAACAAAAGGTAGAAAAATAATTACTATTGACACAATTTGGAAGCATTTTATAGCTTTTGATTTCAATAATCAGCTATATCCATTTGTTTGTTCTATTTTGTAGTTGTTTGTGATTAGTTTTTGTTGGTTGCTGTAGTGATTAGTTAGTGTTGGTTACTGTACCTGTACATTTTGCAGCTTTTAATTTTTGTGTGTATGGACAGTAAACACATTTTTGGTTTTTGTTTTTTTTATCGATAACCCAAAAATTGCCACACACACAAAAAAATTGTAATAATCCATCAAGTCCAAATATAACTTTTAAAATAAAATATAACCACAATGCCAAGCAAATTATCCAAGTTGGCCCATTGAGGGCTCTGCACAGGCTGAGTTAGCATAGCAGGAAAAGCCCTTATAAAGACTTTCCCATGCTACAAAATTTCAGTCAGAGCATTCTGATTGGTCGACTTGTAATGGAGGGATAGACAGTTATTTGTCTTCCCCCATCCTTTAAATTAGAACCCAACCAAATGCCCTTGGGGGAGGCACAGGTGGTACTTGTAACTGGTCCTCCCTGTACATTACTAGCTGTCACTAGTCTTTTATTACATTGAGCAGACATGCCCTCACTCACAGCATGGCATGTTGGTCATGAAGGAGGTAATAAACTTCCTATGTACTAATATGGGGGTCATATAGACCCCTAGAGGTTTCTATTTTTTTTTTTTTTAATGACTAACAAGGTTAGTCATTACAGTGATGCTGTTAAGAAAAACTAACTTATCTTAAATCATCCCCAAATACATTGAATACATCACAAAGATACATGATTTGTTCAAAGTAAAATATCAAGAAATACTCACTTCACCTCTGTTTTAGTGCCACCGTCTGCAGAGCCTTGAGGAAGGTACCTCTGGCCCATTCACCATTCCTCCCCTGGCCATCATTCATTTGCCCTGCTTGGGAACGTTTCCCCCTTGCCTGCGTCTGGACAGAGCAACATCAGTCACTCCATGACTATACTCCCTAGTCAGCACTAGCAGCAACAGCTAGGGAGTTTCCATGGCAACCACAGACATCTTGCTGAACCCAACGATGGCATAGGTATCTAAAGTGGACATGATGTCAAAAAGGCAGGAGGATTTTGTGACAGGACTTGGAGTCACCAGAACTAATTCACTTTTCTGGAGTCTCCATTTTGAGCAGTCGTCCTGTCTTGCATTATGTTTAACTTCTTTATCAATAGCATGTCGCATTGTGAATATATCCAACGTGCAGTGTATGGTTGCCGTGCAGTGTATGGTTGCCGTGGAGCACACAGTCAATAAAATATTCGGAGGAGCTTTGCTTCTGTATGTCAAAGCAGAAACAGATTTTGTTCCAAGACTCCCATAGTGTTTGTCTAAATATTTTTATGAGGTTTCCAGCCATCACATAAATGAAGTCATTATGTATTGAATGCTATTTGAAACAGAATTGTTGGAATTCATAGAGAATGTTGAGGCCCAACAGTTGATAGCACAACTAAGCGGACATGGGCACATGTATGAGTGTGGGGATGGATGTGTTTGAATGTATATGGGGGTGGGGTTATGTGGTGTGTGATTTTGTGGTGGGATAGTCTTACCTCAGTGCCACTTGGGGTTTGGGCCAGCAAACAGCTTTCCTGTCATCGGTCTGCTCCTCTTTGTCCTGGGCCTGTAGTTTATTCTGCTTGAGGGATGGATGTCAAGGCTATTCTGGCACCCCGCAGAGCTGCTTCTGCACTGAAAGATGGCCGGCTCCTTCATGAGCAATATGCTCGCCTTAATCAGGGTATGGCTCCTGGTGTGGTTCCCCACACCCCCGCAGCCAGGCTTCTTCTGGGGCCTCACCTGCAGCCCCTGCTCCTGGGGGCCGCACTAACACTGGCCGGCGTTCCTGCCCGCAGGTATGTCTGTCCCCTGATGCTTCACCTTAGGCCCTGTTGATGAGTAGGAGCCTGGGCCCAAGGCATTGCCAAGCTCGCGTGTCTGTGGCTGCAGACACGCGGCCATCTACTGTCACGTGGGATACGCGGCCAACAACCGCTGTGCGGGACTTGGGACATCCCCCTCCTGCAACCGCATCGCGGGCTGCAGGTTGCGGCCTCCAGCGATGGGGCTCGGGCCGGAGGCAATAGGAGATTGGCGGCATGGGGTACCACAGTACTGCCGTTGGGAGTCGGGGGAGGACCTCTCATGGGTCTGGGGCCTCCTCTGCCAGTGACGATGGCTCCCATGGGTCTCTCTCCCCTGTCCCCCTCCTTTCCCTGGTCTTTCCCCTGTGTCCCCACTTTTGCCTTCCGGAGGGCCCTCCTTGTCTTTGGGGCCCACCCCTGGTTTCCCTTCTGCCTCCTCCAGTCCCTCTGTTTTTCCCCCCTCTGTGTCCTCCTTCCTCCCCCCTTCTTTTTCCTCCCCTGCTCTTACCTCTGTTCCTGTCCCTTCTGGGTCCCCTCTGCTCTCTGCTCTGCTCCCTTCTCACTCTGGGTCTCCACTTCCCTCTGCTGGTCACTTACCTCTGCTGCCTCCTGCCGAGGCAGCATTGGCTAACCTCCTCTTCGTTGCTGTTCTCACATGACCTGGCAGTTGTTCCTGGAAATGCCTAGCAGGTGGGCCTGGAACACCTTTAAGGGGCACAATGGAAGCTGGAATTCAGAGTAATTTGCCTGGACCTTCTGCGCATGTTATGCCGCGGTCGGATCACCGAGCATCAGCCCTTTTATCCTGCAGAGTCCCACGTTGGGTGGGTTCCTTTTAGGTCTTCTGGATTTTTTAGATCAGTGGGAGCAGGGGAGTTCAGTCTGGATAGCCAGCTCAAGACGGGTTGGCCCTCAGTTCAGCTTCCCCCTACTGCGCAGTCCTCGGGGTCCCCTGTGCCTATGTCGGTGGTTGGTGGTGGTCCGCTGCCTTCGGTAGCCTCAGGTTTCCCTTTGTCTGCAGTTTCCTGCGCAGTAGCTAGCGCTGGCGAAACTTCCCTGAAGGGTGGGCATTTTGGATGTGGCTCGGGGCTTGTATTTGAAGTAGGAAACTAGGGAGCAGATTTGGAAAGGGGATTTCAAAGAGATATTTTCCCTTCTGCCATTGGAGGAAGCTCTTCCCTTGGTTGAGAAGGACGGTAAAGATTCCAATAAGGACAAGGAATAACAACGCTATCGGAAATTTCCCAAGACGTTTGGGAATTGGATCCGAGCGTTTTCCATCCTGGCTAGCGTCATTGGGAAGAAGGCTCCCCAGAAGTACTCAACGTTGTTCTGCTATCAGGACACTATCTGGAACGTGTGTCTCACCTATGGTGGTCAAGACGGTTTGGTCCCCAGCTCAACTTCCCCCTACTGTGCAGTCTTCAGGACCCCCTGTGTCTATGTCGGTGGTTGGTAGTGGTCCGGTGCCTTTGGTAGCCTCAGCTTCCCCTTTGTCTGCAGTGTCCTGCACAGTAGCTAGCGCTGGCGAAGCTTACCTGAAGGGCAGGCGTTTCAGATGTGGCTCGGGGCGCTGCTTATATGTACTAGTCTGGCCGACTTGGCTTGCATTTGAAGCAAGAAACTAGGGAGGGATTTGGAAAGGGGATTTCATAGAGATATTTTCCCTCCTGCCATTGGAGGAAGGATATCGGTAAGGATTCCGATAAGGACAAGGAATAATACCGCTATCGGAAATTTCCCATGACGTTTGGGAATTGGATCCTGGCGTTTTCCATCCTGGCTAGTGTCATTGGGGAGAAGGCTCCCCAGAAGTGCTCCACGTTGTTCTGCTATCAGGACACTATCTGGAACGTGTGTCACAACTATGGTGGTCTGGGTTGGTGTAGATATGACAAACAATTTTGTCAGAGTCTGGCAGTGCGACCGTCTCTTTCCTGGGACCAGATGGACATTGGCCTCTGGCTCTCGATCATCACTCGCCTGGCGCCTCACCAAGGCGCGTTTTCATCCTTACATGGGGGGCCAGTGGTGGGATTTCAAGCAAGATTCCTCCAGCTGAGGTGGTGCCCATCCCATCTCCCGCTATTTCAAGCGGGGCAAAACTGGCAAGTAGGGGGACATGGGGGCTAAGAGCGATGACTCCGGTGGTCGTAAGCGCGATGCACCCATTTCTCGCCCTTTATACGAATCATCGGGCAGCCTGCATCCTATTGGAGGGCTTTGAGCAAGGTTTCTGGATCCCCTTTTCGATTTGCCCTCCATCACTTTCAGTTCAGAACCTTTGGTCCATACGTAAATTCCCTCAGGTGGTTCGTGATAAGCTTCACAAGGAAGTATTTTTGGGCTGTATGGCCGGCCCGTTTCGTGAGCCCCCTATGTCCAATCTGTGGGTTTCCCCTTTCGGTGTGGTGCCCAAGAAGGAACAGGGTAAATATTGCCTGATTCATCATTTGTCGTACACTCCAGGGTCATGTGGAATCAGCTTTCTGGTTGCTACCGGTGCACCCGGATTGTCATCACCTCCCGGGTTGTACTTTTGACGGTCAGTTTTATGTGGATATGTGCCTCTCTATGGCTTGCTCCCTATCCTGTTTTTATTTTCAGTGCTTTAGCACTTTCCAGGAGTGGATAGTGTGAAGGGAGGGGGGGGTGACTCCCTTCTGCATTATCTGGATGACTTCTTGTGTGTGGGTCCGGTGGATTTGCACGTCTGCACTCTGCTGCTGTGGGTTGTTAGGGATGTTTTTCAGCAATTCGGGGCTCCATTGGCAAGACCGTGGGTCCGGTTACGTGCCTTAGTTTCCTGAGTATCGAGATCGATTCAAAGGCTGGGGAGTGTCGGCTGCCCCTGGTTAAGGTTCAGGTGGGAGGTGTAGCAGGCTCTGGGATGATGTAAGATTCAGCTGAGCTGCTTGCAGTCTCTCCTAGGTAAGCTGAACTTTGCCTGTCTTATTTTGCCCGTGGGGTGAGTCTTTAACAGGTGTCTGGCGGTGGCGACGTCCAGGGTCACCCACACTCAGCAGTTTATTCAGCATTCTCGGCTGTTGAGGGACAACCTGGACGTCTGGGATTCCTTCTTGACCTCCTATAATGGTAGATTGTATTGGCAGGCCCCGGAGGTCTCTCATACGGACCTCCACCCGTTTACTGATGAAGCAGGCTAGGCTGGTGTTGGGGCTATTTTGGGCTCTCAGTGATATGCTGACTCTTGGCCGGTATGTTGGCAGGCGGCGGGGCTCACGCAGAATCTGGCTTTCCTGGAGCTGTTCCCTATTCTGGTGGCATTGTGAGGTGTGGGGTCCCCAGGTGGGATTCAGAGAGCTATGTTTCTTATGTTTGCCCTGCCGGTCTCCTCTGTTGCCCGTAATTTCTGGCATCAAGCTGGTAATCAGGGTGCCTTGGAACGCTGGAATTGAAAACTAAACAGGAGGGTTTCTAAATTTGTTTTGGGTGTTCGGGGGATTCCGGTTCACCATAGGGTTTTTGAGTGGTAGGCTGCCAATTTATTTGGGGGGACGGGGTGAACTTGACGGAGGTCGGGCTCGACCTCTTTAATTTCTCACTGCAGAAAGCGGTGGAGGAGGCCTTGTGTGGTTTGGGTGGTAAGCATTGGTAGGAAAGGAATTTATGGTCGAGGGGGGAGATGAGAATATGTGGTGCATAGGCACATGGTCAGTATATTGGCAGGGACATTTGGGTTATACTGTATGTTATATGCTAAGTTATGGCTATGTTATGGCTATTTATGTATGCCATTTTGTTTATATTAAGTAAAGATAATGTTTAAAATAAATTATGGATGAGTTATTCAGTATTTTATTATATGTTCTAATAAATGCTGTGGCCTGTATCATCCAAATTACGTTGTCTGTCATTATTTGGGGTAAGTGGGAAAGATTTCTGTTCTTATTCTGCATCACGATTCCCCACTACGTACATACATGAATAAATAATGCTGTTTTGGCAAGGTGTTCTTTTTTTATTCAAAGGATACTTTCTGTAACTTTCCCCCAGAAATTACATATGTATAAACAGCAGTAGCTGTAAGAAAAAGTAATTTTAGTAAATAAAATAATATTTTAAAAATCAGAAGAGACCACAAACTGGTTATGGGTGAATTAATATTTGAACATTATCATACAAACAAAACATCAACATTCAAACAAGAAAAATTGAACACTGAATAAACTATCGACCCTGTCCAGATCATTTATTGAATGTGGCTCTCTGCATGGAACAGGAAAAGAAAGTTTATAGAAGAAAGAAAAAGAAAAGGGAAGGAGGAATGAAAAATGCAAACAGAGAAGGCTATTCACCAGTAACATAATGAGGTCCTGGTCATGCAAGTCAATCCCCTATAGTGAATAAGAATAACAGGATTAATAGTGAATCTGTCATGACAAATTCAACTTAAGTGGTATAATCTCCTTAGACAATTAATATTTAATTTATTATAAAGGAGATATTACCTATTTTTTTGCCAGTTTCACATAACATCCATGCCTATTTCTCTTATCATCTGTCCTCTCCCAACAAAACTGGCTCTACTTGGTTGTACATCACAAAACAGAGTGTTCCTTCCCTGTCCATAAATATAGTGCTGTCATGCTAGCTTCATTGTCAGAGCATTTGCATCTGAATTTAGTGATGTCTGTTACACCATCCCTATAGGCAAAGCACAAGATGGGCTCACAAGTGGAATCATCCCAGACAGGGTCGCCATCAAGGCATGACAACCATCGGGCCGACGGTTGTCATGGGCCGGCGGTCCTGGGGGGCCCGGACTGCTCAAGGAGTACCGGCCCCACATTACCTATGTGCACATATATATAGCGATTACCGATATATATATGTGCATCTATGGGCCCGTTGGCTACATGTTACTGCAGGTGTCCCAGCACACTCCATCTTCACTTCCCAGCTGCTCTGTTTAAGTCTTGCGAGCTGCGCGGAGCGTTGCCATGGTAACCCCTGGCAACGCTCTGATGACCGTAGCATTCACGAGATTTAGAGCATAACTCTGCTCTAAGTCTTTCTAGTGCCTGGGTCGTCAGAACGTTGCCACTGGTTACCATGGCAACACTCCATACAAGACTTAGACAGAGCAGCTGGGAAGTGAAGATGGAGTGTGCTGGGCCCCCTGCAGTAACAGGTAGCCAGGGGGGGCAGCACCATGCCACCAGACCAACAGGGAATGTGATCTCCTCCCTCCCTGTCCACAGGTAACACACAGGAAAAGGGTAATAAAACAAAATGTATTATAATAAATGAAAAAAATAATATAGGCTTTTCCCCCCACATTATGCAGCCCCATACATTTACACACAATTTACACTATGCTACAACATTTACACACACTACATCCTTACACAAACACACACTCTGCAGTCACTACACACACTAAATGCTTACACTAACACACACTCTGCAGTCACTACACACACTACACCCTTACACTAACACACACTCTGCAGTCACTACACACACTACACCCTTACACTAACACAGATTCTGCTGACACTACACACACTACAACCACTACAGAAACACACACTCTGCAGTCACTACACACACTAAATGCTTACACTAACACACACTCTGCAGTCACTACACACACTACACCCTTACACTAACACACACTCTGCAGTCACTACACACACTACACCCTTACACTAACACACACTCTGCTGACACTACACACACTACAACTACTACAGAAACACACACTCTGTAGTCACTACGCACACTACATCTTTACAGAAACACACACTCTGCAGTCACTGTACACACACTACATCCACTACACAAATACACAGTCTGCATCTAATACACAAAAACACTACATGCATTACATAAACGTACAACCTGCATCCACTATAGTACAACTTGCAACAACTACAGAAACACACACTCTGCAGTCACTACACACACTACATCTTTACACAAACACACACTCTGCAGTCACTATACACACACTACATCCACTACACAAATACACACTCTGCATCTAATACACACAAACACTACATAAATTACATAAACGTACAACCTGCATCCACTATACCACTATGACACACATACCTCATCCACTTTACACATTCTACATCCTCTATACACACACCACATTCACTACACACACACTTCATCCTTGTGGGTAGACTCGGGGGCAAGCCCTGTGGACGGACTCAGGTGTTGCCCTGTGGGCGGACTCAGGAGCGGGCCCCAGGGGCCCAGAATTTGAGCTGTGTCAGGGGTCCTAAAATATCTGATGGCCGCCCTGATCACAGAATTGACAGTGCATGCACTGTACACACTAAGAAGGAATGCAGGATAGCTGTCTGTATACTCTTCTCCTGCTTTGGCCTGTCAATAATTTCTGGACATAAACAATAATGACCAATGTTATAATTAAAATATAAGGGTAAGAATAACATATTAGACAAACATTTTAAATATCAGAGTTTTGTAAGGTATAATTTGAGTTGATGATTCTTTTTTTTACCAAACGTACATATAAATAGTTTTAATAAATTGCGTTTGAAATATTCCTAAAGTCCCTGTGAGCAGATGAGATATACTCTTGTGCTAGGGACTGCGGAGCACGTGAGTTCTCCTGGTCCCCAACTGATATCGAGGAGCCCCCCAAAAGCACTTGAACCATATACACTTAGTGAGTGCATTCATTACCTCTATAACTTGCTTGAATGTGAATGTCCCAACAATAAATGAAACTTATATAGGCTGTCCATGAGCCTTAGTAACATCTATTCAATTATAAGGAGACTCTAGCCAGGGATTATTTACTTTGTAAAAAAAACAAAAATAAGCAAAAAGCCTTTTCACTGGCAAGTTATTTCAATATAAAAAGGAACAGCTTTTATTGGAAACATGGGTTACCTAAATAATACATGAACCTAAAATATAATATCATAATAACATTTGCACAATGTGTATTCTTTAACCTTTTCTAAAAAGTATTGTGGGGTTAAAAGGTTTTAGTGGGTATATTAGATTGAACTCTATCTCTTGTAATATTTAAATTGAAGCTAAAAAATAAACATACAATCAGAAATTTAAGTTATGCCCCTTACAGTAGGTTTTGGGTTGCCTAGCATACCCGGAATTTGTCCAAGTCATTAAGGTTTCGAGGCTGACGTTTGGCAACTCGAACCTTCAACTCCCTCCACAGATTTTGTATGGGATTAAGGTCTGGAGACTGGCTAGGCCACTCTAGGGCCTTAATGTGCTTCTTCTTGAGCCACTCCTTTGTTGCCTTGGCTGTGTGTTTTGGTTCATTGTCATGTTGAAATACCCATCTACGACCCATTTTCAATGCCCTGGCTGAGGGAAGGAAGTTCTCACCCAAGATTTAACAGCACATGGCCAAGACCATTGTTCCTTTTGATGCGGTGCATTTGTCCTGTCCCCTTAGCAGAAAAACACCCCAAAGCATAATGTTTCCACCTCCATGTTTGACGGTGGGGATGGTTTTCTTAGGGTCATAGGCTCCTCCTCCAAACACGGTGAGTTGAGTTGATGCAAAAGAACTCGATTTTGGTCTCATCTGACCACAGCACTTTTATCTAGTTCTCTTCTGAATCATTCAGATGTTCACTGGCAAACTTTGGATGGGCCTGTACCTGTGCTTTCTTGAGCAGGGGTACCTTGCGGACGCTGCAGGATTTCATTCCTTCATGGTGTAGTGTGTTACTAATTGTTTTCTTGGTGACTATGGTCTCAGCTGCCTTTAGATCATTAACAAGATCCTCCCATGTAGTTCTGGGCTGATTCCTCAGCATTCTCATGATCACTGAAACTCCACGAGGTGAGATCTTGCATGGAGCAGCAGACCGAGGGAGACTGACAGTTATTTTGTGTTTCTTCCATTTGTGAATAATCGCACCAACTGTTGTCACCTTTCCACCAAGCTGCTTGGTGATGGTCTTGTAGCCCATTCCAGCCTTGTGTAGGTTTACCATGTTGTCCCGAACATCCTTGGATAGCTCTTTGGTCTTGGCCATGGTGGAGTGTTTGGAATCTGATTGATTGCTTCTGTGGTGTCAGGTGTCTTTTATACAGGTAACGGGCTGAGAATAGGAGCACTCCCTTTAAAAGAGTGCTCCTAATCTCAGCTCATTACCTGTGTAAAAGACACCTGGGAGCCAGAAATCTTGCAGATTGATAGGGGATCAAATACTTATTTCACTCATTGACATACAAATCAATTTATAACTTTTTTTTTTTCAATTTGACAATTTTTATTTTCAAGTTCAAACTTGGGGTACATAAGGAAAGAGGGGTGGGGGGAAGAAACACATTTGTACATTTCCAACTTTACGGTTTCAAAGTTTGCCATCCTGAACATAGCTTCTAGCGTAGTTGTAAATATATTCAAATTTGCTCACTTTGTCGCGACAGGCCAGTTCCTAGTTCTGTTCCCTGTGTTTGCACAAGTGGCTTTTTTTTTTTTTCTTCTATATGGGTGACAATTTTCTTTTTGTGGTGTTTAGACGTGAACAAGGGGGGTAGGTGTGCGGGGATACAGAAAGGAATAAGGGAGGGGTAGGGGGTTACGTATCTTCCGTTTACATGGCATCGCGGTACGTTCAATTGGTAGGTATGCGTTTTTCGTGACATATTTGTTTACCCATGGTGTTACCCATCATGTTTGTCTGCATGATGCTATCATCGTAGTCTAGTCCCTGGATGGTGCTGGGGGTGCCATGCCAGTTGTGGAAGCACGTATAATGTATGATATACAATATAAACGATGTAAACGTTAATAATAGCTATATACATGGAACTTGTCCCACCTATGCAATTTTTACTGTATGACTGATTCCCTGTTGCGCTGGGTTCGATCTAGGCTTGTCAATTGGGTCTGGTGC
The DNA here is from genome assembly GCA_933207985.1 of Pelobates cultripes. NCBI lineage: Eukaryota > Metazoa > Chordata > Amphibia > Anura > Pelobatidae > Pelobates > Pelobates cultripes. Next base: position 54,804,813 of record OW240913.1, on the reverse strand, counting down.
CTTTCCCGTCAGTGTTTGTTTCTCCACATTGCTAATTGTATACATTTGGATTTGGTCCCTTTTCTATACCTTGTATTTGTTTAGTTTGTTACGGTGGGTCGTGCGTTGCGTGTCTGTGTGTTATGTGGGGTGCTTGTTCGAATTGGAGCCACAGATTGTAAGCTTCTGTGGTTGTGCGGTCCTCTTGCCCCAGTGTCCCCGCAAATTTTTCATATGAGACATTGGTAGATGTTAGGGCTATTATTTCTGTTTTTGTGGGAATCGCCGACGATTTCCATTGTCTTGCTATTAATGTCGTTGCCGCTATCGTGATAAGATAGACTAGTTTTCGAACGGGTTTCGTGATATTTTGTGGTGAGATGTGTAATAGATATAATTCTATGGTGGGTTGAATCAATACCCCTGTGCTGTTTGTAACTATTTCTTCCACTGCTTCCCATACTGGGCGTATGAGTGGACAGGTCCACCAGATATGTAATGTGTCCCCTTTCGCCTTTAAGCATCTCCAGCACTTGGCTTCGGAGTTGTTGTACATTTTATTTAATTTGCTAGGGGTGAGGTGCCACCTATAGAGTAGTTTTCTGGCGATTTCTAGGTGGGAGGCGCATCGTGTCGTGCTTTTGTGTGCTACGAAGGCTCTACCCCATTCCTGGGGAGTTAGTTCCCTCCCAATATCTGTGTGCCAGTCTTTTTGAAATCCCCAGAGGTGCTTTTGAGGGCTCCCAGTGAGTATGTTATAGCATAGTGATATAGTTTTGTCTTGCTTTTTTTTGTCGAGGCATTTAGTTTCAAAGTGAGTTAGTTTTGGTTCACCAGTCATTGGTTGAGTGGGTGTATGTGCAGTCCGTAGTGTGTGGTGAAGTTGCATGTATGAGAATTGGGCCCTGTTTGGTATATTATGATGTGTTTGTAGTTCTTTGAAGCTCCTCAGGGAGCCGTCTTGAGTCAGTTGGTGAAGGTGGGTTAGGTCGTGTTCAGCCCAAATTTTATAGTTGAACGAGGGGTCTAGGGTGTGCAGCGTTTTTAAGGGGGTTGCGGGGGACCACTCATGTCTCGAGCAGACCGTGTGCTTGTTTTTGTCCCAAATAGATAGCATGAGTTTGGTTGTCGGCAACATCTGGGGGGTGCGGGGTCGTATTTCCCTTGGGGCCCATATGAGGTGTGCTACGTGCCTCCCTTCTAGTCTGCTGGATTCTAGTTCCAGCCATTGTGGGGGTTGTGCTCTAGAGTGGCACCGTAGCACATTTGCCAGTTGCGTGGCTCTGTGGTATTCTCTTACGTCTGGAAATCCCAGTCCTCCCTCTCTTATTGTCCGTGACAGGAGTCGCCATGCTACCCTGGGTTTTTTGTTTTGCCATCCAAATCTCAAAAGAGTTGTCTGGAGGTTTTTAAAATATTTGGCGGGGACAGGTATTTGTAGTGTTCGGAATAGATAAAGAATTTTTGGCAGAATCATCATTTTGATAGCCGCACATCTACCCACCCACGATAGGTATTTGCCTTCCCAGGTCTTTAATGTATTTACAATTTCTGTGTAGAGTTTTTGGTAATTCATTGTGAAAAGTGAGTTATATGTTTTCGTGATTTTGATTCCCAAAAATGTGAGGTGGTCTTCTCTCCAGTCATATTGAAATGCCTTTTTGAGTCTGGTCATTGTGTTGTCTTCTATGCCTATTCCCAATGCTTGGGTTTTAGTGGTGTTTAGCTTGTAGTATGAGTGTGCGCTATAGGATTGAAGTTCTTTTTGTAGATTTGGGAGGGAGATCAATGGTTGGGATAGCGTTAAGAGGACATCGTCTGCGAATAGGTTGAGTTTGTACTCTCTGTCTCCTATATTTATGCCGTGTATGTTTGAGTTACGTCTAATGGCTTCCGCGAGGGGTTCCAGGGCTAACACGTAAAGAAGTGGTGACAGGGGACATCCCTGCCTAGTCCCATTTGTGATGTTGAATGGATCTGATCGGGAACCTGAGGATGATACCGCGGCGTTCGGGGAGCTGTATAGGGCTTTGATTGCTGTCAGATAAGTGGGGGGAAAGTCAAATTTTTTCAGAGTAGCCTCTAGGAATTGCCAATTCAGTCTGTCGAATGCTTTTTCTGCATCTACGGAGATTATGAGACCCTGGGTCCGGTCCATGTGTATCGACTGTATTATGTCTATTACCTTTCGTGTATTGTCTGAGCCTTGCCTTCCGTGTACAAAGCCCACTTGGTCATTTGAAATAAGGTCAGGGAGGATGTTTTTGAGTCGGTTAGCTAAAATTTTTGCGTACAGTTTGGTGTCCGAGTTTAGTAATGATATGGGGCGGAAATTTTGGCAGTGTGTCGGGGGTTTACCTGGTTTCGGTAGGGTAATTATTCTAGCTGCCAAGTACTCCGCTGGGAAGCTTCCTGTCTGAAGAGCGTGGTTGAAAGACCTGTTGAGGTGTGGGGCCAGGAGTGGAGCGAATTTCTTATAGTACTCGTTCGTAAAGCCATCTGGCCCTGGTGCTTTCCCTAGGGGCATGGATGTTATACATTCTACAATTTCGTTTTCTGTAATGGGAGCTTCTAGAAGTTGTTGCTGGGTTTTGGATAGAGTTGGTAGCGGGATGTTTGATAAGTAGGATTGTATGTCAGCCTCCGTGGGCTGTGGCGTAGTCGGATCATTAGAGAGGTTATATAATTGGCTGTAATATTGGGCAAATTCTTTACAAATGTCTGAGGGGAGGTGGATTTTTTGGCCCTTTTTATTTAGGATATGTGCTATCCGTGTTTGTTGCTGTCTCTCTCTTAGGTGTTGTGCTACAAGCTTACTGGCCCTGTTACCTTGGACGTATGTGCGTGTGTTTAAGCGCTTCAGCATGAGGCCAAATTTGTGGAGTCTAATCTCACTTAGTTTGTTTTGGAGTGAATTGATTTGTGTTTTATGCTCTGCTGATGGTTGTTTTTGGTTATCTTTGTGAAGCTCTGCCAATTTTTGTTCGCATTGCATAGTTTCTTTTTCTGATCGTTTCTTTAGATATGTGGCTCTGCTTATTAATGAACCCCTCAGTACCGCCTTGTGTGCAAGCCAGATCATGTGGGGGTTCAGGTCGCTTGAGGCGTTAGTGGTAAAGTAGTTATGCAGTTCTTTTTCTAGGGTTTTACAGAATTGTGAATCTTTGATTAAATAGTCATTGAGACACCATGGGTTTCTGTGTTTGTAGTCATAGGAGCTCGTCAATGATAGTGTCATTGGTGCATGATCTGACCAGTCAGCGGTCAAAATTTCGCATTCTAAGATGTTGGACATTGTGGATTCGTGCATGAAGCACCCGTCAATTCTAGAGTACGTATTGTGTACTTTGGAGTGGTGTGTATAGGCCCTTTCTGAAGGGTGGAGGGCTCTCCACACGTCTCTCAGTCCATATGTGGCTAGTAAGTTCCCAAAGCTTTTGCCTTGTTTTTTCATGGTTTTGTAGTGGGGCGACGTGGGCGGCCTAGTTGAATCTAGCGTGGGGTCCAACACAAGGTTTATGTCCCCGCTCATGACTAGAGTGCCTTTTCTTATTTTTTCAATTTTAGAGAGGACTGCATGCAGAAAATTTCTTTGGTTGATGTTTGGTGCATATATATTCGCCAGTGTGTATTCTATTTCGTTAATGGTGCAGTGCCATACGATGTATCTCCCCCCCTGGTCTATTAATTGGTTGTGTGATATGATCGTGAGGTCTTTGCTGAGGAGAATTGAGACGCCTCGAGATTTTCTCGGGGTGGTGGAATGTGCTTGGTGGGGGCAATTTATAACTTTTTTGACATTCGTTTTTCTGGATTTTGTTATTTTTATTCTGTTTCTCACTTTTAAAATACACCTACCATTAAAATTATAGATTGATCATTTCTTTGTCAGTGGACAAATGTTCAAAATCAGCAGGGGATCAAATACTTTTCCCCCTCACTGTACATGTACAGTCAGAGATAGTACACACATCATAAATAGTTTTTTAGTTATTTAGGGAACTTTCCCCATCCAATTTTCTTTCTCTTATGTCACTTCCTGTGATGTTGACATCGAGTGACATTGTGACCAAATGTTATAACAAAATTCCTCGTTTTTTTTTTTTAATTCTTTATTTTATTTGTGCGCACATGGATACAACAGTTTGCATCGCCATATCATTAAAGACAAGCGTACCATCACTGACTCTGTTATGGCAGTCAAAACAGCACATTTTGTGTACATTATATCAAAAAGGATCATGAGCTTAGCAACTTTATGACTGTTACAACATCAAAAACAAGAATGTAGAAACCATATACTTTCTTGTCTGGATGACGGGTCAAAGACATTCCCATCACAGCTGAATACGTGTGCACGTGGATGCTATGTGGTACACCAGGGTTAGCTCCACATCTCTGGCCCCGGTACCCTATCCCTCTAGTTTGCACCCCACAGGAGTATGGGACGCTACCTCTCCTGATCTAAATGTGCTTTAGGCGGTACCATACTAGGTCCGGTCCCCCACCCTCCGAGTGAGGGTCAAGGCGACGGACTGCAGACAAGGTGAAGAGACTAGAGTAGAGTAAAGTAGAGTAGAGGGAGGAAAGAAGAAAGAAAGAGAGTAAGTGAAGTAGGAGATAAGTAAGTAAGGAAATAAGTCGGGGCATCGAGGTTCCACGGAGGAGGCAGCGGGTGAGAGGGTGGAGCCAAGGACCGGGCCGGATCCCCAGGCCCACATCCTCCCCCCCCCCAAAGGCTGTCCTTCCCCCCTAAGCCCCCAGCAGACTCCCATCCCATGGCTCCCAGACCTTTCTGAATGACCTTGTGGATCCTCTCAGTCTGGCCGTTAAGTCATCCATTAGTCTCACCTCCTTGATACGTGCATATACACTTGCCATCTGTGGCGCCTCTGTTTGAATATTCCTCGTTTTTAGTCAGACTCTGACACTTTTCACTTCTACAAAGTGTACAACAACAAACCTTACAACAACAGCTGGACAGCCCTATTTTTGAAATGTCCCAGCAGTGACATTGCCGGTGATTGCCTGTGTTTTTAGAGACATTATTTTTGTAAGACATTTATTGTTTTGTTTCTTTGCCTTCGCATTTCTCCAAGTTTGCTGTTTGTGGGTTTTTTCTTTGTCTTCTCCTGTTACAAAATTATGATGATCTCCCAGTCCTATTTAAACTGTTGACCTGACCTAGATTTTCTTTTAAAGAATTCTCATACTCTCGCTTCCGCTCTGATTCATAACCTCATCTGTCTCTAATCTCTAATGCTGTTCCATTTTTTTATCTTACCACAAGCAGCCACATTTCCTATCATCTCACAATAATTACAGGATAGTATACTTCAATGTATTTTAGAAATGAATGTAAGATGCTGTTTGCAGCTAATCTATTTTAATTATTACAAATCACCGTATCTTGCAGTTCTACATCTGCTGCTCATTTAAGCATGATGCTGTTCTATGCTACATTATGAATGGTACATGATTATTTTATTTGACCCTTTAGCATTAAGTGGTATTAGTAATGTAACAGTTTAGATCAAACCCAGATGAGTTGCAAAAAAACAGATCAAACAGAGTGATGGCATCATAGTGTAAGGCCCTTTATCGGCATCTCTTTTTAGATACAGAATCATTTTATACTGCATGTGATACACAAACCACATAGGACATGTATGTAAACTCTTATGTTCCCCCAGAAAGATAGGGAGGACTTTCTCCCTCCAAGGACATCATGTAGGCAGCCATTATGAAATATTAACAATGTGATTCAGTAAGCATACATCACATTACTGATAAATTCATGTAAAATTTCACGTCATCTACCACTCTTAATAGAAGGTCAACATCAAAAAAAAAATGATCTAAATAATTTTTCTATATAAACTCTCTAAAATTCAGCACTTATAAATAATTACTCACAAGGCTCGGTGTCACTCAATATATAAGAGCATCTCTGCCTTAACCCTTTTGGTAAACACGATCCCATTTAAACAAAACGTGTATGTAGGCACATCTGACCGTCGTCCTACTATACAAATATGTATAATATTTACTTTTGTGTTGCTTTTATACATTTTTTTATGCGTTGTGATAAAAAGCTAGGATCGGTAATTGACTAATGACTATTGTATATAAATATGAAAATGCTTCCAAAGTTGAAGAAGAATTCCTGGCTTTGTGCAAAGAGTACATATACATTGATATACTTAATTAAAATTGTATACTGAGCCTCTACTTAAAAGCGTTAAATGAGATTCAAAGAATTCTAAATATGTGTAAAAAAAAAAGCAATGAACATCAAAGGAAAGTGAAACAGCTGGATTCAAATCAATTGTATTTTATTTAATGTGTTCCTTTTTTTCACGCCCCCATGCTAGTTTACAAAAGCGTCACATGTCAACAAGCCATTAAAAAGGGATTTTCATGCATAAACGGATAAATGCTGAATATCTAAGCTTGCCATGGTTGCAAAACACCACCTAGGAACTATTTCACAAAGCGTGATTTTCACCTGCCCTCCCTGCATTCTCCTACTCCATTATGTATTCCCACAACATTCATAGATATATTCTTCACCCCCATTCGCCACAGCCAAATTTCCCCTTTCATCCCCAAGGGATTTACCCATTGGAGTCCGTCACAACTACATGTGCCCACACACATCTATGGGAAAAGTGATTGTAATTGTGCAGGTGTCCTGTTGTGTTAGGGTCCCAATTAACTGAAAATTTCTGAATTTCTATCTTGACCAAATGGGCCTGAAGCTAAACTATGGATGTATGTGAGAATAGCTTTTTGTACAATTGCAAATTTAGGTCCAAAAATAATTCCTGATTTTGAAAATCACTTCAGATACTTAGTAAACATTCCATTTTAATAGACATATGCTTAATTTTTCTAATTATTCCCTTTTGCTTTACCACCTAGTGCAATCACTGTTGGCCACAATACCTCATCATAAGGTTCCTTCTGAGACTGGGATGCAACATTTTTCTATAGTACAAAGAACACTTGAGTTTTCCATATCACCCCCAACCCCAAACCATCAAAATTATCTTCTAAAGTGAATTGCCACCTCTGCCTGCCACCATATTTTACCATCAATGACTGCATGTGGTCGCCATTAATCTGTAACTGGCACAGTGTATAGTACTTATCTTTGTTATTATCCTAGTGCATCTGGCTGGACAACAGAAAGGAACTTTCTTTGTTATCTCTCTTAATTTTGAAGTCCTCTGTAGTTCAATTAATTAAAAGTAAGAGAATTCGGTACATGCTATTTAAGTGTCTATACACATCTCGCTGTGTTCATGTGGGTGATCTTCCCCTTATCACATGAATACATGTTGTTCCTCTGTTTTAGCACATTGAAGGCTATTTTGGGATTATGACATCTTTGTTTTTCAAACAAGTTTAAGGAAGCAAAGTATATTTTCATTATTACAGACATCGTCTTTACATGCTGTCATTTTATCTATGAGGTTTAACATGACAATTAATAATACCCTGTCCTTCAAACCATCTACAAAGCTTCATCAACACTCCTTGTGCTCTGATTTCACTGCAAAATGCAATTTTCTGCTTCATTGCTGCATGTGTATGTTATTGATATCCATGGCTTAAAACAATAATGTCCATTTGCCGAAGAAGGCTTATTTAAGAAACACTTGGATTGTTTACTGCAACATAAATTAATAACATTACATTAATAATCATATTCTGTGTCTGTCTATTGGGTTTTTATATTAATCAGTACATATTAATAAATCACTAACATAGAATCAATCATACTGTGACCATTTTTTATTGGAGGTTGTGCACCGGAATTCAACAGTGGTTGGCTATCAGGAAGTCTAAGTAAAAGGGGCATTGGTAAGAACATGGCTAAGGGGATGGTTATAACATAAGGAAATAGTCACAGTTACTACATTGTATTGAGAATAGACTGCTAACCAGTGCTGTAAGGTTTAATAAGCGTTTTTGTGCAAGGCCCCAATACTCCATCAAGTTCAAATATCCCTTTTTAGTAGGGGCAGTGCCTCTTTGGAACACAAACTCTTTGTCTCTCTTTCTATGTAGCTCGGAATGGGTCAATAAGAAAGGAAGGATATAACATACATAAGGCCATATTTCGCCGAAGGCTTGCCTTGGTTTCTCGTTATGTTCCAGTCAAATTTCATCCTTACCGTGTAAACAATGTGAAGTTGTTTTTAAACTGAGAAGGATGGAATAAAAACATTTACCAAACAAACTGTGGCACTTTACTATAATAATATATTATCCAGCCAAATATTGCCCAAACTGCAGGGGCCTTTAATGTTTTCATTGCAGTATTAAGCATTGTTTACTTATTATAAAAGTGCAAGAAACGGAATAAAGCAGTCTACCACTTTACACTGTCATTTGGGCATGAAATGTGATTTCTATGATAACCCATATCACGACTACACAAATATTTTCAGAAAATCTGATAATGGGAAATAGAGTTTAGGTGTATGCTATAGTTGAAGTAGTACTGTCACACCCTCCTCTCCCCCAAGAAATCTTTCTGCAAACTCATTATGACTGTGTTGGAGTTTCACTGAAAATCCAACCAATTCAAGAGATATACCGAGACAAAGTAGGTACTACTTTGTTTCTGTATATTTCCTATGCCTGATACTTCTAGACATTGGATGGAGCTACTGCTGACTAGAAGTGTCAATCTCCAAGCTGTCATTAGTGACGTCTGCAGGCAATTGGCTCTACCTATGGAAATTCCCGCAGTCTTGCAAGATCCTCCATAGACCTCAATGCATTGATGTCGGCTCCTGGCGCCGAGAAAGAAGAAGGAAGATAGTTGCACCCATGAGGAACAGGTTTAATTAAGTAGAACTCACCTTGACCTGCTCCCCGCCCCCAGCCACCAGACCTCCTGACGATGACGGTGCTGGTTTAAAGTGAACCTGTCATGACAGATGACAGATCCATGTGGCTTGACTCATAGTATCTAATTATGTGTTTCTTCCCTTATTACTATTAAAGATCATATTTTAATTTATTTCCATGTCCCTTGCCTCCTGCTAAGAGCATCAGTCATCTTTCAGTCATGTTACACTTGTCCTTCCCTCCCCTGTTTGGGAAGCATAGACTTGCTTGCTCTCTGTCTCTATTCTCAGATTTCCTTTTCAAAGCTCCTGCAATAAATCATTCTGGCTGTTTATCGCCATGCTGCTGCTCTCACACAGAGCTTGCCTCTCTTCCCTCCTTCCCATTGCCGACATTGCTTTCCCCAGGCTGAATTCAAGCAAGAGAGATGCGCAGAGGAGGGATTTCCTGATAACATACATGCAAAGCACTGCCTTCTTATCTCTGTGCCAATTGACACAGACTGAATTGACCGACAAGAGGAAGGCTATTTTTAAATCTTTATTTTTAAATAAATCTAGACATTTGCAAGCAATTCTTCTAGTACAATTGTAGATGAAATGGGATTCTCGATTATTTGAGATCAAGTTGTATTTGTCAAGAAAGATGCCCTTTTACCCCTTAAGGACACAATGTCTTCAAGATAGCATTATTTTCTTCTAATAGATTCTTCACCGTTGTGTTTTCTTTATATTGCATGTTTTTAAGTTATGGTTAGTGTTAAAGTAGTGTGAGGATTAAAGATTAGTGTTTTGGTGCTGTAGGAATATTTTTTTATTGTTTATGTAGTGTAAAGACTAATGTGCAGTGTAGTGTAGGGGTTACTGTTTATTGAAAGCATAATGCGTTAGGGCAGGGGTAAGCAACCTTTAGCACTCCAGAAGTTCTGAACTACATCTTTAGTGATGCTTTGTCAGCATTATGGCTATGAGAACATTATAGGAGACGTAGTCCACAACATCTGGAGCCAAAGGTTGCCTATCCATGCATTAAGATAATGTAGGGGTTTTTGTGTACAGGTGCTCCTCACTTACTGACCGGGTTCCGTTCTTACCACCCGGTCATAGAACGAATTGGTCGGAAAGTTAGGAGATGAGAGATTCCCTGCTCCGGTGCATTCGTCTATGTTTGGGGAAATTTCCCCGAACATAGAATTAAGGGATTCCCTGCTCTGATGCGCATGTCTATGTTGGGGGAAATTTCCCTGGATATAGACAAACGCAGCAGAGCAGGGAATCCTTCTAATCCCCATGACGGCTTGCACTTACCCACACGCTAGAGAGCTAGTCGTAAGTGCGAGCCATTGTAAATCAGGTAGGTCATAAAATGAGGAACACTTGTAGTGTGTTAGGGCAATGTAGAGGTAAATAGTAGTGAGTAGTGACTGTGGTAGGGAGGTGTTGGGATTAAGGTGGGGACTAGAGATGTCGCGAACCGCGGTTTGCCACAAACCGTTTGCGGCGAGCTCCGGTCAGCTGACACATTCTGGCCAATCTCCAGCAGACCCTCCCTCCCAGACCCTCTCACCTCCTGGACAGCATCCATGTTGAAGCTGCCTTCAACATGGATGCTGTCCAGGAGGTGGGAGGGTCTGGGAGGGAGGGTCTGCTGGAGATTGGCCGGGATGTGTCAGCTGACCGGAGCTCGCCGCGAACGGTTCGTGACATCACTAGTGGGGACATGCATCTTCTAGTGTTACCTGAGAGTAGTGGTATTTAAAGTACTGGAAAGCAACTTTTTTTGCTGCCATCATTAAAATGGGGGCAGGGTACACCCTGGAATGCAATTCCCACGAATCTCTGGAGGACTGTTATGCCCCTAGACTGAACAGAGGTTATTGTTATTATTATCATCCGTTCATTACGGGGGAATAATTGCGTGTATGACATCACAATACACAAAGTAAGGAATTCTAAAATATAATCTGAATGTAGAAATAAGAGACAGATCATATACTAAATGTGTGTGTGTCATTTCTATGAGTTAACGGATCCTTTCAATGAAGCAAAATTATAGAGGGTTATATTTTGCACAAAGAATTTTGTGTTGAACGATACAATGTAAGTAACGCATTAATTCAAGCATTCATCTAACACTATACTTATTTGCTCAAGGGTTCTTGAAGCAAAATATATTTTGCAAAGGCAGCAGAGCAGTCAAAATATACATTCAAAAGCATATTTCTATCATTACAGCAAGACTACTACTGCCTCCACTTTCCACATGCTTTTCAGCTCCTCTTTCAGTCCTTGGTATGTGTCCACCATCTCAGGTTCCTTCTTCCTGATGTTTTGGTTACTTGGCATTGCCATATCCACTACTACTGCACTCCTTGTCTATAACCACGATCAGGTTGGTTGGTCACTACTTTTTTGTTTGTCTGGAACTGAAAGTCCCACAGGATCTTAGCCCTGTCATTCTCAACTACCCTTCTTGGTAACTCCCATCTGGATTTATGCAAGTCCAGCCCATATTCTGCACAGATATTTTTGTACACAATCCCAGCAACATTTTCAGACTCTCAGGGTACGCTGTGTATGCTGTGTATATACATATATTCAAAGTTTGAGTATTCATTTGGATGCATTTATATGACCAGTTTGGGGTATGATTGAATGGTGAATGTGACTATGTGACCCGGTAGGTGGTTGGATGATAAGTGAGACAGTACTAGAAACGGCTGATTGAAGGATTGTGTGTCTGTGGGGATGCTGCTTGTAGGGTTGCATGTCTGGGGTTGACTGCCTGTTGTGTGTGTATGTGGTGGGGGATGGGGGAGGAAGGAGGGTGAAGTTGCTATGTACTTGCCATATAGGGGCTACAAGACCTGCCGGTTTAGAGAAGCTCTTATCCAGTCGTCTAGCCATCATTATTTGGCCAGTGAAGAACTGACCTGTTCACTTGTTGTCATATAAATCTCACCCCTTGACAGGTGCCATTGTAACAATATAATTATTCACTTCACCTGTCAATGGTTTTAAAGCCGAAAAATAATGGGGAAAAAAATTGATAGAAAAAAGTATTCAACTCAACTAGGCTTCCAGTTTGGTCTACTTTCCCTTTGAATTCTGACAATTCTCACTTCATTGAATAGTCATTCACCTTCACTACTGGATGGATGCATTGCACTTAATTTCTTGCTAAATATATCCCCCTTTATATTCTATAAATTAATCAGATATATAAAAATAAATTTTATCCAGTAGAATGGCAGGGGTCAAGTCAAGGATCCCTCCACTGTACTGACAGTCAAAGCTATTTAGATTAAATCCATTGGTCTTGCCATACCTCCTCTAAAGCCGTGTGCAGCTTCATCACTCCAAGGGCTCAACCTGCAGACAAAAGCTTTTATGAAGGTAAAGATGCAGTTGACACGTGCATACCTCCTGCATTGGGATTTATGACTTCTCTATCGGGTAAATCTCACATATTGTAAACCTCACGTATTGCAAAGTTCAATACCATGGATAACCAATTTATTATCTGTATGATTACCCTCAAGGTGTCAGCGTAAGGCAGTAGAACTATATAACGTGAATGTAATTTGAACTGAGACTAATTCAAGGTCTGAGAAGAGAAGTATCCCAAATTGCATATCTGCTTTGATTTAACAATTCCTCTCTAATCCTATATGTCCTGGTTACTGAAGAGCACTGATTCTGGGATGTGCTTACTGGGGGGGGAGGGCTGAAAAGGGAGCATCTTTTTTTTCAATATTTATTTTGTTAATGTAATTTAAATTTTCTTTTTATTTAGTATATCTCCCCCTCCCTGTTTCCTATCAGCATATAGGGAGGGGCCAACATATTGTATGGTGGTCTGGTGGTGCTGCAGATGCTCTCTGCCTTCACCTCTGCCGGGTGAAGGCTCTTCATGTGAGTCCTGGCACCCTGTGTAATCGAGCGTTGCCGTGCTTACCACTGCAACGCTCTGAAAGCCAGGACTCGGCCAGCCGCGGAGGAGAAGGCAGAGACCCACCAGCGCCTTCCTGCTGCACACCTCTGCACTTTATAATTAGAAATTCTTCCATAATTGACTAGTTCCTTCATTATATTGGGCAGAGAGACTTGAGAATTAGTTACATAGAGTAGCAAATCGTCTGCATATGCCAAAATGTTATATTGTTTTTAACCAACAGTTAGACCAAGTTAATTGGGGTTGTTCCATATGGCATTATGAGAAGGTTCCAGCTAAAAGTTCCTTGCTAAAAGCACCGGGGAAAGAGGGCATCCCTGTCTTGTTCCATTTGACAGGGAAATGGTCTGGACAAAAAATCCATTAATACTAACCATTGCTGTTGATGTATGGTATAAAGCCTTAATCCACCCCATCATAGAGGTGCCAAAACCCACATGTTCCAGCACCTTAAATAGAAATTACTAATTCACCCTGTCAAATGCATTCTCTGCATCTGTAGACAGTGTCAAAACAGGGGTACCCCCTCTCTTAGACTCATACATCAAGCTCAGGGCTCTAGTAGTTGTGTCTCTCACTTCCCTATTTGGTGCAAAGCCTACCTGGTCAGTTTCAATTAAAGTAGGCAAGATGGTTTTTATTCTATTGCTTAATATTTTTGCTAAGTTCTTTATATCGCCTTTAAGTAACGATATTGGTCTGTAGTTAGAGCATATTTCTACGTCCTTCCCTGGTTTAAGTATAACTATCAAGTGTGCTTCTTGTGTTTGTGTTATTAAATTAAATCCCTTAATTAAAGAATTAAATAACTGAACCAGATGTCGGCCTAGGTCATCCAAGAAGGTCTTATAATAAACTGTTCTCAATCCGTCAGGTCCTGTGCTTTTACCTCTAGGAGATTTTATTTATAACATTATAAACCTCAGGTAGAGCCATCAAGCTTATTTAATGTTTCTTCCTCCAATCTTATGTTAAGATGATCTACAAGATATGTGTAGATATTTTTATTTTCCTTTTTTTATATTTATTTTTTATTTTCTGTTATATTACTGTATACAGGTCAAAATAATATAGGGCAAATGTTTCCACTATCTGCTCGGTTAGATTAAATACCTTGTCTCCCTTTTTAATTTTTTTTTAATATAATTTTGGCTATGTTTATCTCTTAGGGCTCCATCTTAAATCTTACTAGCCATGTTCATAATTCTGACTCTTTGTTTTCATATAATTTTTTTGTAATATTGATTTTACTATTTTAGCCAGTACAGATTTTAATTTTATTAGTTTTTGATTTATTTCAGTAGTAGTATTAAATTTGTGAGTAATTTCTAATTTATTAATTTCTTCTATTAATCTTGTAGATTATGCTGATCTTTTCTTCTTTAAATATGCCCCCCAGTTTATAAATTGGCCTCTGATGACTGCTTTATGAACCTCCCATATCATTGGGATTGAGATTTCAGGGTTATTATTTTCAATAACATATTGTGAAATTATAGTTTTAAATTTTTTTTATTGATTCATTAGTTTTGAACAAGGTTTTATTAAACCTCCAATTACATAATTCTTTTCTTTAGGGGGGGTAATATTTAAATTATTTATTTATTTAAAATTATAGGGGAATGATCACTCCAAGTTTTAACTCCTATTTCTGCTTTATTTATTAAGTGTAGAAATCTATGAGTCAAAAAGAAATAATCTATTCTAGAGTATCGCTTATGCGAGTATGAGTAATATATATATATATAACCTTTTACTTTTGGGTTTGTTACTCTCCCGACACCAATCTGCTGTAAATTATGTAGGTCTTCTTTCATTTGTTTAATCTTAGAGTATTGACGTGTAGAGGATCCTGTAGATGTATGTATCTATTAAAGGATTTATAGCTACATTCAAATCTCCCCCAAGTATAATAATCCCCTCAGCAAACTTACTGAGTTTGTTTAATACTAACTAGACCAAAAAAGTTTTGTTTTTCATTAGGCATATATATATTTGCTAGTGTTACTTGTTGCTATCCTATACAGCCCTTTAGAAAACAGCACACATTCAGAGGTATTGTGGAGCCCATTTCTCAACACATCAGAGCTGTTTTGGCAGCACAAGGGATACCTTGTGGTTTTAATGTTGTGGCTGATCATTATATATCTTTCTTAAAATATGCCAATGCTTAATATAAAAAAATTGTAAATTTTAATTTGAGAATTAAAATAAAAATAAATTACATTATTGGGAATGTTCTAATTTTGACCCATCTGCTATTTTATTAATATTTTAATTTTATTATTTAAGTAATTCACCCCTATTTTTCTTACTAACTACCAGAAGCTGATTTTTAATTAGACTTTTTTCAAACCTTTTATCACAAAATAGTTTTTTATAAAAATGAAATTCTTTACAATTCCGCTGTAGTCTGAGAAATTGTATTTCAGCAATATTTCTTAGTCACAGGTAAAAAAATGGAAACTTACCCATATATTTATAATTACTAAGATCAATTTTATAAAAATAAAAAAAAGACATGTTTTCATACACTTATTCTCTAGAAAAATATAAAAATATACAAAATGTGCCTTATAGGGTTAATCTCTTGTGTGTGTTCTCATCAGAATTTTTTTTTTAAATCTAAAAATGAATATAGGCGATATGAATCTCCCGTCCATACTTGCTGCATTCTATGTTACAAATCCGACTAAACACCCTGCAAATTTCAAGACAAGCTTTTTGTCCAAATTATCAGTAGTTGTGTGTCTCATATATGACTTGGAGACTGAATTCATTCTGATGTTTAATTATCATAAATTGTGTCCCAACATACATGGTATATTAAATAAGAGAAAATGTTTGACCCATAGATGTCTAGATACTTCACTAATGTACTTTAACCATTGCACTTTTGTTGTTTGTGGTTCCTTGTTTTTATAGAATGGAGGATATATCTGATGTGTCTACAAAGGGTGCCAGTCATGTCTCATCACGTCCTGTTCTTATGCCTACGCCAAGCTTCATCTCAAACCTCAAGATGACGTGTCCAGTTTGCTTACAGTTATACCAGCTAAGTAACACTCCATTGTATGTCTGTAAAGAGCTATTCAGTTCCAATCCGTTGGTCTTGCCACACCTCCTGGAAAGTCTTGCTCAGTTGCTTTACTCAACGGGAGTGTAGCCAATGCAAAGTGGCAGAATGTTATGCACTGTGTGAGTTGCCCATCTAGCTAAATACAGAGGAGCTCAGGGAAGAAAAAGAGCTAAATAAATAAACAAATTGGAAGCCTTAAACAGTGTCTACTAAGTATCTGGATATTGTAAAATAAGTTTTGCAGTGGAAGCAAATATATTCCTGGCTATGTATGAATTCTGCTGTACTACAGGCAATATCATTTTTCAATGCAGTCTTGGAGAACAGGTAAGATAGTAATTTGCTGTAGTATGTGAAATGTGATATAACTGTCCAACCTGCGGCCCCCCATATACCCCCCCAGATGTTGCTGAACTACAACTCCTTGATTCCCTGGCTATCTGTTTCATTGAAAGAATCATGGGAGTTGTAGTTCAGCAACATCTGGGGGCTGCAGGTTGGACTGGCCTGACATAACCCTTTTGTGACATAAGATGGAAATATTCAGTCAATAATTCCATCATTCAGCTTTTTACCAGTAATGACAGTTTTTTTGCTGGTTACTGGGGATCCCTGGGTATCACTCAAAATCTGGGTCTCCTCTCTGTGAGCTGGGGACACAATTAGTGGTCCCACACTGATGACTAAGCCATCTGCAGTGATCAAAGTTAGCACTGTACACAGCCCTTTAAATAACCAAGGCTGAACGTCTGTGTTTAGTCACTGTCCATTGACATCATTACTGACAACACTAGGAAATCTCTCTAACAGAGGAAGACCCCAATTGGATCTCCTTGGAAGCCCGGTCACATGCTGCAGAGCGTGATCAGTGGACTTGTGCAGAGCGAAAAAATTTGGTGTGTCAGAATATTTTCAAGCGAGTCATAATTCATCCATGTGACATTTTAGTCCTGATGACTTTAGTCCATGCAATAATTTTGGTACGAAAATTGACCGAGTGTACTGCAGAATAAAAATATTATGTATATATTTTGCAGTACAGTGATTGGTGCATTGTCATGCCATTTGGTTAATTCTCACTTGATATGTAAATAAAACCAACATTTAGTGGCTGTCCCCTAATCAATCCCCTAAATTATCTTTATTTTCCATAAATAATTTTGTTTTGTGCTATGGAAGGAATTCTGCATCAGAAGACAAACTAAACAGTTTTGCCAATTGTCCTTTCCATTTGTTTTGTGACTGGTTCATGTAATGCTTCTGAATTCAGGCTTTTAAACAAATTCACGATTACCCAAAATTTGGAATTCGGACAAATCACAATTTGTTTGAAATCATAGGCACAAGTCTTGCAGTCAGTGGTGGGCTATGCACAATGTCAGAGGACTTTAAATCACACGGCAGGAGCTTGCCATGATATGATTTAGCATCATGATCAGAGAATGAAATTTTGGTGCAAGTGCACAGTGCAGTGTGCTGTGCACTTTAAGGGAATCCCTCTCAGCAAGGGATTCTCTCTGCTGACATCTGCAAGGGAATGCCTCTAACACTACCTTTAGGGTTAGCATTAAGGTTTGATAGTGTTTAGATTAGAGTTGGTTAGTTAGTGTGTAGGTTACAGATTGTATTTAAGGTTAGGGTTAGTTTGTGTTAGTATTTACATTTAGTTAGTATTCATTTTTAGGGTTACAGTTAGGTTTAGTATTTAGGGTTAAGGTTATTGTTACTATAAGGGATTGCATAATAGTTAACATTAAGGTTATGACACATAATTGGGTTGGTGTCATGTTTGGCAATATAGACACATCTTCACTTTTCTCTTTTTATTTTAAATGTGTGAGCTATTAAAATGTCCCAACATGTACCTCAGACCCATTTTCATTTTCCCTTTTTTTTTTTTTTTAACTGCATGGGGGCGGGGCCTGACAGCCAAGATGGCCAGACGTGTCTCACACTAGCTCCTGCTGATCTGACCCAAACTCTTGGTTTCTGTGCACACAAGCCTGCTTTTTGAACACAAAACCCTTCTCATAGGTATGCAGGACCGGCAGCAGATTGACAAAGCTACTTCGATCGCCCGGCTCGTGCCTGTACTGCATCTGTAGCACGCTTGGCCTTGCGGCCTACTAAAGTGGCCATCCTGAAAGCCGAGAGAAGCGACCAATCTCCTGGCCCAGGGACAGCACCACATCTCAGCCCGTAGTGGCTCCGTTACATCCCCCCCCCCCATTGGACCAGCGGGGGATATCCCGGTCCTCACTAAGGGCAGCTAAAAAAACCACTGACCTCGAGCGAAACACTACGGAGTTGACCGTGTGGTGGAGCCAAAATGGCAGCGGCGCATCTGCACCCTCACGTTACAACAAGCTTTGGAGGTCAGGAGTGGAGAGAGCAGTTTGAGACAAAGTTTGACGTGCTCTGTGCAAAATTTTGGCACCGCCTGCACAGCAACCCTCCAACCTTAGTAGCACCAGCAGTCACTGAAGCGACTCCCCGCTCTCTCGCACCGGGTTGGAGGCTCCTTGGATACTCATCCCTCCAGGTACTTCACCAATGCCCACAGGTGCACCAGCTTCCCGTCACTTTTCTGGGCCGGGGACCTGCCTGGAAAGTAAGCCAGGCTGCTGTCTATACACCCTAGGGGGCAACCGAGCTAAGGGGACCCTGCGGATCTATGTACACGGAGTACTGGCCTCTTTTCAAGCCTGGTGCTGCAGTTACGGGAGACAACAGCTGGATGACCTACTCCACTTTTTGAAGCATGGCAAATTGTGGAATATACACAGCACTTGGTCGGAGGAGACGCATGATCATCCTGAAGTGGCCCAGTACCTTCAAGCCTGGACTATTAGTGGCGTAGAGTGATATGCTAATAGGGCTTCCAGGGCGGCATCGTATCATGCTCCTATTTCAAATGCTTAGAGCGGTGTCTCACTCGTTTGCCTTCTGTTTTACTTATGTTTTATTTGCCTCAGGTAACCTCACAATTCTTTTCTAGCCAACCCAGTGGTCTTATTAATCACTTTCAATGCCTGCATGTACAGCCTATAGTTTTGAGCATTCATTAGTTCTCTGGCATGTCTCTTCTTACTTTGCCAATATTCCTAATTATTAATCTTGTTTAATACATTTTACACACACAGCTCTACTGGATCATGCATTAACCTGAAAATGTACAGTTCATGCCTATCTTTTCCTGTTTATATTATAAAAATTGTGCATGTCCTTGCTATTACCCTAAATGTACTATGGCATGCTATGCCTGAGGATTGCTGTCGGGGTACCTCAAGCTTGTATGTAATAACCTTATGCACTGCAAAAATACAAAATAAAAAAACCTTAAAAAAAAAAACTGCAGCGGGCAGTTTATTAAAGAGACTAGTGATGTCCCGAACGGTTCGCTGGCGAATAGTTACTGGCGAACATCGTTTGTTCGCGTTCGCCAAGGATGGCGAACATATGTTCTGCAGAATCTGCATTAAACTGTATCTTCCAAAGTACTGAACGGATCTGGGTGAATTTTGGATATGTGGTTCACCCAGATCCCCCGGTTCCAAGGATATACTTTTTATGGGGTTATTGCATGTTTTGGGGTCCCTGTGATGTGTTTTATGAAACTGTATTTCTACTGTAAGGTAATTGTATTACAGGCAGAGGGGAGGATTTTGTGTGGGAGTGTCTGTGTGTATTGTACAGATTGATTGGTTGTTCTGTAAAACCCTGTGGGCAGTACTAAGTTTGTGGATTGGGAATAAAAGAGGCTGTATGTGCCAGTACAGTCAGTTCCTGTTTTAACCCTCAAAGTGAAGTGTCGTCTCATTATTGGGGGAAGGATTCATTGTATGCTGTTCCAGTTTGACTGCTAGGAGAGTAAACCTATTCGTATGGTTCCTATTCAACTGTCTACAGCATTCATATGCTTGGGAGAATTATTGCTTCTCCGGTTCGGTGATTGTGGTGTCTGCCAGAGTGCTTGGAGTCCTCAGGAAGCGCTAGGAGCATCCTTCAACGGAGGTACCCAGTCGGGGTGCCAGGTGATCTGTTACACTCACTAGCCCCCACCACCCTCAGCATCACCACCCCCCACACCACCCTCAGCCTCACTACCCCCCACACCCTCAGCCTCTCTACCCCCCAAACCCTCAGGATCACCACCCCCCACACCACCCTCAGCCTCACTACCCCCCACACCCTCACTACCCCCCGCCTCCTTCTCATGTTACCCCCCTCACTCTCACATTACCATCACCCCCCACACCATCACCTCCCTGTCACCATCACCTCCCTGTCACCATCACCCGCCTCTCACCATCACCCCCCCCATTACACACAACACACTTCAAGCAGCTACCCCATACACATAGGGT
Source organism: Pelobates cultripes (assembly GCA_933207985.1). Taxonomy (NCBI): domain Eukaryota; kingdom Metazoa; phylum Chordata; class Amphibia; order Anura; family Pelobatidae; genus Pelobates; species Pelobates cultripes. The sequence goes on along the minus strand of OW240913.1, from coordinate 54,784,569 downwards.
CTCAGACAAAAACGCAAACTTGCTCACAGAGACATATATTCACACACAAGGATACTCTTTGTCAGACACACTCTCAGGCACATACACAGGTAAACTGTGCATCAATGTGTATATGTGACACTTTTTTGTTAGTGGGGCCTCATGTTTGAGTTTCGCCTAAGGCCTCATAAAGTCTAGAGCCACCTCTGGGTGTCCCAAAAGCTTGCATTTAAAAAAAACAAAAATCTTTTTTGACTGTAATATAATAGCAGTCAGTTTCCTTCACGAGTGTGCGTTTCAGGGCCTGCCCAGTGCCACCACTCACTCACTGGTGTCCCAATAGCTTGCATTTAAAAAAAACAAAACTTTTTGGACTGTAATATAATAGCAGTCAGCTTCCTTCACAAGTGTGCGTTTCAGGGCCTGCCCAGTGCCACCACTCACTCACTGGTGTCCCAATAGCTTCCATTTAAAAAAAAACAAAACTTTTTGGACTGTAATATAATAGCAGTCAGTTTCCTTCACGCATGTGCGTTTCAGGGCCTGCCAGGGCACAGTGTCACACCAGTGCAACTCATATCTGGTGTAACAGTAGTGTACATTTAAAAAAAAAAAAAAAAAATTTTGACTGTAATAGATTGAATAGCAGTTAGTTGTGTAAGGCCTACAGCGTCTACTCTGCCAACTTCTGCCACTGCACAGTGCCACTCATATCTGTTGTCACAGTAGCTTGCACGCATAGTACCACTAATCGGAAAAAAAATGACAGGCAGAGGCAGGTCACCCCGCAGGGGCCGTCGTGGTCGTGGTGCTGTGATTCCCTTTGGCCCTAGAATAATGCCCAGTGTTCAGAGGCCACGTACCCTGAACTCGAAAAGTTCTGAGGACATAGTTGACTGACTAACACAGGACACCCAATCTTCTACAGCTTCCGCTCGGAACCTTGACGCACCATCCTCCTCCAGCTTAGCTTCGGGGTGGGGAGGCTGAGGGTGGTGGTGAGGCTGGTGGGGGGGTGGGAAGGCTGAGGGTGGTGGTGAGGCTGGTAGGGAGGGTGGGAAGGCTGAGGGAGGCTGGGGTGGGGTGGTGAGGCTGGTGGGGGGAGGCTGAGGGTGGTGAGGCTGGTGGGGGGAGGCTGAGGGTGGTGAGGCTGGTGGGGGGTGGGAAGGCTGAGGGTGGTGAGGCTGGTGGGGGGTGGGAGGCTGAGGGTGGTGAGACTGGTGGGGGGAGGCTCCCACCCCCCACCAGCCTCACCACCCTCAGCCTCCCCCAGGGCCGCCATCAGGGGGTGACAACCGTGACAGTTGTCACGGGCCCGGCGGCCCTGGGGGGCCCGGACTGCTCTGGCAGTCCTGGGCCCCACTTTCCCTTTCTGCACACATAGATAGCGCATATCGCTATCTATGTGTGCAGCCGCGGGCCCCCTGCTCCCTGTTACCGCAGAGGGGGCCCAGCCAGGCAGCACACAGCTTCTCCTCCTCTCTTCTCATAACTCTCGCGAGACCCGCGGAGCGTTGCCATGGTAACCGGGTCTCGCGAGAGTTATGAGAAGAGAGGAAGAGAAGCTGTGTGCTGCCTGGGCCCCCTCTGCGGTAACAGGGAGCCGGGGGCCCCCCACCGGACCACCAGGGATGGAATCTCCCCCCTCCATGGACACAGGTAAGCAGGGAGGGGGGAGAAACATTTAATTCAATTAATTAAAAATTAATGTTAAAATGCCCCTTCCTCCCCCTCCCCCCCCAGATCACACATTTACACACACACACTGCATACACTAACACAACACACACACTGCATACACTAACACAACACACACACTGCATACACTAACAACACACACACACTGCATACACTAACAACACACACACTGCATACACTAACACAACACACACACACTGCATACACTAACACAACACACACACTGCATACACTAACACAACACACACTGCATACACTAACACAACACACACACTGCATACACTAACACAACACACACACACTGCATACACTAACACAACACACACTGCATACACTAACACAACACACACACTGCATACACTAACACAACACACACACACACCTGCATACACTAACACAACACACACACACACTGCATACACTAACACAACACACACTGCATACACTAACACAACACACACACTGCATACACTAACACAACACACACACTGCATACACTAACACAACACACACACTGCATACACTAACACAACACACACACTGCATACACTAACACAACACACACTGCATACACTGACACAACACACACACTGCATACACTAACACAACACAAACACTGCATACACTAACACAACACACACACTGCATACACTAACACACACACACTGCATACACTAACACACACACTCTGCATCCACTACATACTAACACACTCTCTGCATTCACTACAAATTTACACACTCTCTGCATTCACTACAAATTTACACACACTGCATTCACTGCACTAACACACACACTACATTCATTACACTGACACACTCTGCATTCACTACACACTAACATACACTCTGCATTCATTACACACTAACACACTCTGCATTCACTAAACTATGCACACACTCTGGATTCACTATACTGACACACACTCTGCATTCACTACACTAACATACACTCTGCATTAACTGTACACACAGCATCCACTACACAAACATCCTGTATTCACAGTACACACACTACATCCACCACAAATTGAAACACTCTGCATTCACTATACACAGACACTGCGTCTAATACACACACTACATCCACTACAGACACTGCATCCACTAAACACATTTCATCTAGTACATACAAACACTACATCCACTACACAAACACACACTACATCACTGTACACACACTACATCCACTACTCAAAAACACTCTGCGTTCACTATACACACTGCATCAGCTACACAAACACACCTCTGCATTCATTGCACAAACAGTATCTAATACACACAAACACTACATCCATTACACACATTCTAATTCACTTCCACTATACACACCACATTCAGACTGCATCATTGTGAGCGGACTAGGTAACGTAGGCGGGGCCCGCGAGGCCCAGACCTTGTGCTGTCATGGGCCCCAAATTTTCTGATGGCGGCCCTGGCCTCCCCCCACCCGCCTCACCACCCTCAGCCTTCCCACCCCCCCCCCACCAGCCTCACCACCCCACCCCACCCCACCCCAAGGAGGCTGAGGGTGGTGAGGCTGGGGGGGGGAGGCTGATGGTGGTGAGGCTGGTGGGGGGGGGGGCTGAGGGTAATGAGTCTGGTGGGGGGAGGCTGAGGGTGGTGAGGGAGCCTACCTTCTCTTCCCTGGTGGTCCAGTGGTCACTTCTTCCAGTCTGCAGCTCCGCAGAGCTGCAGACCGTGTAATATCGCGAGACCATCAGAGCGTTGCCGTGGTAACCCGCAGCAACGCTCTGATAGGCCAATTTTCGCGAGACACATGGTCTGCAGCTCTGCTCACTGCGGAGCTGCAGACCTGTGTCTGCGATGGTGGCCGGGCAGCCAGGAGGGGCCTCGCATCCGGTGGCATACCTCGCATCCGGTGGCATACCTGACCGAGGACCTGACACAGTCTGCCATAAGGTGGTTTAGGCGGCCGCCTAATTAGAGAGTCACCTCTGTTTGCGGTTGTTTGCGGTGCGTTAAATGGGGAGTTTGGTCTGTCACTGTGAAGCGGGCGTAACCCTTACACTACCTGATCGATACAACATCATACCTGATGTTTTAAAGCACGTTATTCCAAACAATTTAGGAATGTTAGGTGATTTATGCCCTTTATGGATTAAAACCAGACTCTGCATCAACTATGTAATTTTCCATGGGAGTTTTGCCATGGATCCCCCTCCGGCATGCCACAGTCCAGGTGTTAGTCCCCTTGAAACAACTTTTCCATCACTATTGTGGCCAGAAAGAGTCCCTGTGGGTTTTAAAATTCGACTGCCTATTGAAGTCTATGGCGGTTCGCCCGGTTCGCCCGTTCGCGAACATTTGCGGAAGTTCGTGTTTGTGAACCGAAAATTTTATGTTCGCGACATCACTAGAAGAGACACAATAGGCACCAGAACCATTACAGCTGAATGTCCCTGCAGGCTGAGCATTGTAAATGAAAAAGTAAAAGATAGGGGGGAGGGGAGGTAGTACAGTGTGCTGTACAATCGGATGTGCAAGTGAAAAAAAGATGCACTTGCAGGATGAAGGAGCTGTTTAGCACTTGACCTGTATGATCCCCGCCTATTGATAGTGTGGAGTAGGATGATCTCCACTTTTTATTAAAACCGAAGCCTATAAACTGCTGAAGAAAGCGTAATTAAGGTGTAGAGAACCAACATGGCGGACGCAAATCACATGACCCGCATCCATTCTCACTATGAACTGGTGCAATAACATAGAGTTACATCCACAGAGGTAGAGCAAGATGGCAGTTGATGCGCCCTGTGACCTGTGTCCGTAGCGAGAAGTGATCGCTCAGCGCTCTGGGAGACAGCCACTAGAGGCTGTCTTAACCCTGCAATGTAAACATTGCAATTTACCTGAAACTGCAATGTTTTATATTTTAGGGTTAAAGGGACAGGAATACTGCACACAGACCACTTCAATGAGATGAAGTGACCTGGGTGCCTAGAGTGTTCCTTTAAGTACAAAACAAGCAAACTGAAGCTGTGTACTTCAGGGATTAAAAATCGCTAGTTAAATAGTAGTATTGTATTTCTCAGAGTGAACAGATTAATGTGTGCAAACAAATGGAAGCACCTATAAAGATTGAGCTGGAGCGAGCGAATATGCAGCTATAAAACCAAAAGAAATATGTTAGCCATGTCCAATTCTGAGCATCAGGAAGGTGGGAAAAAGAAGGTAAATACTTGTGACTGGTGCCATATAATTTTAGTTGTTTCATTAATTTCCACGGTAAAGCTGAACAGAATAAAGCTTGTTTCTGAAGTTTGATGGCTTTACAGAGAGACAAATCTAATATCAAGGCACAAATTATTAGTCACAGCTGAAATTTAATTAAATCAGAATATTCTGCTCTGGTGAGTTCTGATTAGGAATAAACAGCTCATGAGTCCAATCAAATCTCCTTGTAGGATGTTCGATTTTAAACTTTTAACTTGACATGTGCACAAGAAGGGTGAATATAGAAGTCAATATAGAACAGTAATTTAAGCAGCATGTTTGCAGTTTAGATTCCTACTAAACCATTATGGCTACATGGACAAGAGTCATTCTATTTCCCTTAGCTTTCCTTAGAACAGAGTGCTTTTGTTATTTTGATGTTTTGATTCTAGACAAAGCAGATCTCAAAATGCAAGGGGTCAAAACGTGAATAAGGATGGCTGTTACAGTGAAACTTTAGCTGACACATCTGTAGTGGGAATAGGGTGAAGGTTCACAGGCTTTGGGTGTAGAGCCTGGCCCTACTACAGCATACATCATTATGAGGTCAATCAGACTTACTCTTCTGGCCAAGCAGGCTGACTCCCAATTGATCAGCAGCCCTGCAATAAGCTGCTTGCCACTACCCTGTCACGTCCTGTTCCATTCTGTTTAGATGTCTGGCCTTGGCTTCTGGTATCCAGTACTCTTTTTACAATTCTTGTTTAGTTTTTCTTGTTTTTTTCTGGTTATCTTTTCTATGTCTGGTTTTCTTTATGCTGGGTTTTCGGAGTTCATTCCTCTATTCCATTCCTGGAATTCCCAGTTTCCTGGATTCCTTTAAATGTTTGTTTTTTTCTTGCCACACCCATTCCTTTGCCATTAATCCTTTTTGTTTCAGTCTGTTCCTGCAAGCAGTTGTCTCATTTGCTCTGCTCCTTTCTTTGCAGGTAAGTATTGTGTGTGTTTTATTGTTATTTAGTCATGCATATCTAGGCAGTTAGGACCCACCGTAATTGAAGTACTTTGGAGCAGTGGTGGGCTGAATACATCTTGGCCATTGGTATGTCTAAATCCCCAATGTTTATTACATATATAGCACTTAGTTATGTCTCCTCTTGTTTTGCCTTGTATCTCTTGTCTTGTTTTATTTTGTCTTGTATTCCCAGTTCATGTACAGTCCTGTCCTGCCCTGTGGGGTTCTATGTATAAGATCCCTCAGATAGAGTAGTGGGAGTGGAGGTGCATCTAGTTGAATAGAGGCATAACCCCCCAGTAAAACCAATGGCAGCCAAACCCCACTCCCAAACCAGCTGTGCTAATAACCCTGCATAATTAGGAGGCTATCCAAAGAAATGGCTAGAGCCTTATCACTTAGGCTATCTGCTGCATCATGGCAGCTAAAAGATTCTATGTAGCTTGTCCTGCGTGTTTAACATAAAGAGCCTCAGCTAACACAAACAGATAGACAAACTATTCTCCCCTCAATAGAAAAGTGAACTAAAAGAATAAGTGCATCGGCACACTAAGTAGCTCGACGCGCGTTTCGACAGTAAATCCTTCCTTTGTCAAGAGTTCTTTTTTCTCACCAGCACTTGTGTACTTATATGCCTGTACTTAAAAAATGGATATTGAAAAAAAAAAAAATAATACGATATAAAAAAAGTACACCAATCAAAATCACACCAGGGCTCTGAAATGGATTCAAGTTCCATCTTTTCACATTAATATTTTCATCAAAGGAAGTGAGTTTGCTGAAATCTTTTCTAAGTGAAACACAAACAAGTCAAGAGAATTTAATTGTGCACAGAGAAGGGACAAAAATTATTGATTGCCCTTTAGTATCCTCCACTCACATACCGTCCAGTATTTCAAATAGACAAAGAGGAACACTGTAATTTTAGGGATGTAAGTAGAAGTGTGGCCAGCAGTGGGGAAGTTTTGAGAAAGTTTAGGTTACGTACTAATAAAACATTTTGCAACTAAAATGTAATTTAGAACAAGAACAATGCAACTTATTTACAGACTGATTTCTAAATAAAATTATTCTAATTTTTAAAGACACATTACTGTGAGTATTATTGCTGTGGAGCTCTGTTATACACTCAGACACACCAACGATATGGAGCTTTTAGAAAAAAAGGAAAAGAGGTACCGAGAGAATTGGGCCCAAAGTAGGGACTGTCCCTCCTAAAGAAGTACAGTTGGCAGGTATGCACTCAGGTATCATAAAAGTTTTAGCTTACTTAAGCACTTATAGAGGGAGCCTATACCATTTGTATATCGTACTTATTGGGTTTGACAGAAGGTGCCCAGGAAGCAGAAATAAACCAATGTGAGGTTCCAATAAAAAAAAAACGTATGTGTGTCTAGAAAAGTCTTGGCAGGTGGCACAGGTTCACAAGCAGAAAACAGGAAAAAATGGTCAAATAGAATAAGGCAAATGTGTACACATTGAGAGAACACTATAACTAAGCACAGGGGCCATAGTTTGAAGTGATTATATAGGGGAGAGGGCCAGACCTTTTCCACTTCATTGATACTCATGTCTCCACCTCCTAATGAAATTCTACCTTCTGCCCTTTGAAGACATGGTCCATCTGGGGCACTGTGGGTGATGCTCCACAACACCTCGAGTGAACAGTGGGACGTGGCGAGGAGGAGAGGTGCTGTTGTGGTGTTGCTTCTATTGAAGCGCCGAGTTAGACAAGGAGGGAGGCGCAGTGAGGGAATGCCAGGTAAGTGAGTAGGGGGCCCTGACAGTACTGATCCCAGCCCCAGACGATCATTTCTTTCCTTTTTAGGATTCAGTAAGAAGTTGCTGATACCCTTCTGAGTTTTTATCTTCATAGTCATCGTAGAAGTCAATATTAGTGAAATGCAAAATTCAGCTGCTCAGTTTGCTGGAAGCAATCTTAATTAAGCTGTTGCCTAATCATCAGATGAGCTATCTGTAATTACCTCCCAGAAGAACCAAAATCAAATGAGGTTCAAACAATAAAAGGTAGTTACTGTCTGGCATAACAAGCAGTAATAAAAAAAAAGGAATTGGAAGCACAGCCAGGACATGCATTTCTCAGGAATGGTGCTTCTGTAAAGTCCAATACTGGTTTTAAGTGACTAAACTTTTCTTTGGCCTTCATTGATTATATTTAGTTTAAAAGTATATTGTTAGTATGTAAGGTTTTTTATTGATGCTTTTTATTGATAATTCTATTACTGATTATTGTCTATACCTCCTTGTTTTTTTTTTTTTTTGGCCTTACCATACCCATAACTAATATGGCGACTTATGATTGCAATATTGGACTTGTTATGCCTGCGGTGATATGAGAATCTGTTGGATGTTCACTCTCTACAGGAAGTGGAGTTTCAGACTAGACATGTGCAATTTGTTTTGTTCCGAATGTATATTCGTACGAATTTCATGCTATTCGGACATTCAGATGCTTATGAATGTCCGAAGTTCCGAAGTGAAGATGTTCGGTAGTTCGGAAGTGCCAAAGTGATTCGGATTTCTGAAAAGTGGCAAAACAAGAGGGAGGAAAAATTACGTGAATGATGACAGGAATCTTGACCAATAAGCTAATTCCTTTTTTGCAATGAGGTTATATCCTGTACGCATCACATCGCGGCTGCCAGCGGACCAGGGAGCTGTGCTGCAAGAGCACAGTAAGTACTTTGCTCCCTCGCCACCTGGCATGGGATGTTTGTCCCATGCAGTCTCGCGCAGTTTCTACTGCGCATGTCTGCTTCGGGCAAACATCCTTATCCAATTATTATATAGGATATATAAAGTAGACATGTGCAATTTGTTACATTCCAAATGTACATTCGTACGAATTTCATGCCATTCGGATGCTTACAAATGTCCGAAGTTCCGAAGCGATGACCTTCCGAAGTACCGAACCGAATGTCATTGGTCCGAATTGCCGAAGGAAACACATTCTTTTACTTAGCCAAATTTCCGAACCAAACCACATTTTTTGCCCATGCACATTCCTATTTCAGACATTTTGTTATGGGAGACCTCTGTGGACATTACGAACAGGAGACAGACAGCGGACATACAGGAAGTACGTAATCAAACACTGCCACAGAAAGAAGCTATGGACGCATGGAAATTGCAGCACCAGAAGTTGATGCCACCGATAGGAACACATGACTATTGCGATCTGGAATAGATGTGTGGCCATCTTGGAAAGGTCAAACGCATCTAAGAAGGAAAGCATAGTCTATTCCCCATGTTGGGTGGGAAACCGGAGGACACAGTATATATGTGGACAAGGGTGGGTTTTTAGCTTAATTAACACACCTGCATTGTGTTTAGTAATATGTGAGGGTATGTAAGGACATTTGTTCATATATACAGCTACTTGCACCCGAAGACCTATGTTAATAAAGTCTTTTATTATACTCACCTGGTTCCTGACTTCCTAAACAGAAGAATTCTGCAATTTTTGGAGGACTGGGTGATGGAAAATATCTTCACTCAAACATCATTACACTGATGAAATGCCAGCATAGTTTAAAGCCGACTTATAAGGGCTCTAAATATTGTGAGTGTTCCAAGTTATTTTAATTACTATTTTAAAGTATACATATTTTAAAGTATACATACTGCCCTATGATGTTTTTTTTTTTTAATCCTTTATTTTTGCTGTGCATGTAAATTGTACAGGCTGGCGAGAGGTGCCCCAAAAGCAGTCCTCTGGATCTTCCCATGCTTAACATGCAGGGCACATGAATGACAGGCACAGTTTTTTTTTTTTAAATCAGGCTTAAACATTTGAATTTAAACACATATAAGTAAGTATAAGTAAGTTAGAACGGTGCTGTAACCATGCTATAAGCAATCCGAGTAATGTAATTGCGTATCATTAGTAGTAACATGCTAGAAACATGAACATATGACGTAAAATATCCATCGCTTCACGGTGCTAGATTAGCTATGCTTATATATATAAAACTTATACACAATAGTGTTGCTAGAATGGTGCAATACCATGCTATGGGCAATCCGATTAGTGTAATTGCGTATCATTAGTTATAACAGGCCAGAAACATGGACATATGTCGTAAGATAACCATCGCTTTACGGTGCTAGATTAGCTATGCTCATATATATAAAATCTATACACAGTGTTGCTTATCAAGGAGTTTCTGCTATTCTGTTAACATGACAGGTACTGTGCACGAGTGAACAAAACTCAATAATATATGTTTAGCATTCGAGATCAAGGCTTTGCTATTGCATAGTATGCCTAGGTAATAAGTAGACACACAATAAGTTACATTATGCCGCTAGGCCAATGGTCCCACATCAGAGCCCCTGTCTGTCGACCTAGCTTGGCCTCCAGCCATCTCCCGGAGTCATAAGGTTAGCCTATACCCTGGCTAGGCATTCGCCTTACATACTAGCAATGTCTACTGTGTTGAGCCATGCTGTTTGTCGAGAGCGAGGTACTCCCCATGTCCAAGACCTGTTCCAGAGCCTGCACCATGTTGCCACCAACTTGGGTTCTCTTTGAGTCCAAATTCTTCCCAGCCGGGAGGTTGCAGGGGGCTTTACTACGTTGGCTTCTGCATGTGTGGTCTGTGCTTTGGGGTTATTCCCCGGGTGGCTCTAGGCCCGGGAGGGCGTAAGGTAGCGTGGGGTGCCTTTTGTATGTTTGGGTTGCCTTTGGGGGATCCCTCTTGCCTCTTCTCGCCAAGTGTCTGTTTGCTACTCTGTGGCAGCGTTGCAGGGGTCACTCTTTTCATCCTCTCCATTAGGTTGACCCAGAATTTTTTAAAGGCTGCATCCAGGCGCGCTTCGAAGTGATCGAGTGAGTCAGTCAGTCAGTGATGTCGGCCTGATGCTGCGCTGCTGTTTGAATCATAGGGGCATCCACCATCTTGGGCGCTGCACAGCATTTAGTTTGTCGTATGGGCCGTTCGCAACGACCCAGTAGGACTCCAGCGTGTGGCCCAGCGGGGACCGGAATGACCCCCCTGGCCCAGAGGGGGGGGAAGCGAGACACAGGCTGCTTGCAAGTCGAGTAATGGACAGGAGACTGGCCGCGTCTCCCACCAGGTGTCTATTAGTAGGCTGCAGGGCATTCTCTTTACCACGGGCGTATTTCGCCATCGAGTTTTCACATCGATTTGTTGCCAGCGTGCTCCTGAGTCATAGTATGTCCTTGTTGGGTAAGATTTTTGGGGTAGATTGTCGTTTTTAGGCTTAGATAGGCTTTAGGGTTGAGGAGCTCCCTCACCGTGCGTCCTGTTCAGTCAGCAGCCAGGCCCCACCCCCTGGCATTCATCTCTCTTAATTAGATACAGATTATGGTTATAATGGGCAATAAATGTACAGACATTACCATGGGAACTAGCAGGCCCAGACATTGCCATGGACACAGCAAGCCCTCAGCCCATATGGAGTAAGGCTGGGTCTGGGCCACACGCTCTGTGCATGACATCACGCCAGCCATGCATTCTCTCCCCCACCTCAGACAAAAGGCATTGCTCCCTATGATATTTTTTTATGTTCATAGTGCATAGGATTTACCTGTTACAAAATATCAAGAATATTTTATACCATTGTGTACGCGATCAACTTATTCATATTCCCATATTTACGTTCGTATTAAGTGTTTTAGTGACAAGGCACTCGGGCGATTTTATAGCTGCACTGGATTTTATTTGTGGTTTTTTATATTCGATTTTAGCGCCACTTTTCCTTTTTACTTTGCAGGTGTAGGCATGTCACTGAGGGAGGGCTTAGGAAGGCACAGGGATAGTGCACAGTGACGAAGAAAGTATTTCCCCCCCCCCTAACATTAGCCGGCCTGGAATTATTGTGTAGGTACTTCTCCAGCAACAAAACTAAATATCTCTCTATGCGTTGTATTGGTGTTTGAGTAAAGCATTAAGATATCACAGGGCTTGGAAAGGTTACCAGTTTAGAGCTCCCATCTTGCTTTAGTATACGGATGGCGAATGTGACTAAGCTTAGCCAATATCTTGGTATAACCAGTGGGCTCTAGGCAGCAACCTTAGGTCTTTAATCCAGTCTTTGTCTATAAGCTTAGCCCTCTGCCAGCTCTTACTGAAGCTTGCTTCCCAACTTATATACAGCAGATTAAACATCACATATACATTATACACCTGTATGTATTTTACCTTATAATTTTACATATGAAACAATAGTCCCAGGTACATATTTTTTTTAGTTTGCTATATATTTAATTTTAACATTACTCCTCTTGCATTCCAGTTATCTTTTAAGACCAA